>JANFOE010000698.1:0-387720 GCA_025667525.1 Glebionis coronaria | reverse complement strand
AGGCGGGAATTAACCACGTTTAAAGTATTGTAGCTGTGAAAAATGAAAAATAGGCTGGAATTAACCAAATTTATGCTATCATCCATGAAGTTTGTAACATCTTAACTCGTTTTGTGCACCCACTCACTATTAAATTCCTCTACCTCTTCTTGTTTGTGATGTAAGTAAACTATGAATTGCTTTTCTTTAGTACTGTTGTTTTCAAAGTTAAAAATCACCCCTTTACCAGCTATCATTGCTAATATCTATTGATTGTATAGATTTGGTATACGAGGCTTCTTTAGTTTTTCATTACGGAGCACATGTAAAATACGCATCAAAATTTATTTGCCTTTTCATTTCTTCATTTTGAGTAGTAACATTTTATAAGAAATGATAAGGCGTTTGACACAATCAGCAAGAAAAGGTTGTTGGAAATACATTTTTACGTATTAGGAATGATCGGTCACTCCAACGGTATATTCAAGTATTGGGCTCGTGATCCAATATATAAACATATAAACCATATAGACCACATGTAGGGTGGGCTATTTATACCCCCTCCTTGCATGTTAGGAGGGGTTGATCAATTAGTTATTCATCTTTCACATTCCATCTTTCTCCCATTCTTCCTTTCTCTCTCTAACTCTCCCTCTTTAGTTCTTCATCTTCTTCTCTATTTAGATAAACACAAACACTTGCACAATCCTAAGAAATTAAGGACCTATAAATGGTATCAAGAGCTATGGTTGAATCTTTGGATTTGCGTGTTTTTATCTATTGATTTGGTGGTAAACATTTTCTTCTTTCACATTTTTTTTTCTCGTCTATCTCTTACTTTCAGTTTAAATGTTATGGCAAAATGGTTTTTATATTATAAAATCTTTTCTTTATAGTTGTTTATCAACTTTTGTCTCAACACGAAACCAATCTTGATATTGTCTCAAATTTTATAGTTTATCAATTTTCTAATTGGTTTCATGGTCTTGTTTTAAGATTGGTTTATGTGTATCAATTTTATATATCAAGATAAACTTTTGTCTTATTTGAGTATCAGTTTCATCAACTTTATCAATTTTTTTCTCGATCAACATTTTAGTGTTTTATTAAGAATCTGTCTCGGGTATAACTTTCTGTTATTGCGATCTATACTCCATCGGAAGCATCAGGTTTGTTCATTTCGATCGCAAAAACCCTAGGGTTTCTACATTGCGATCGCCTATTCCGATCCCTTATGTCGATTGGGATTGCGATCTCTCATTGCGATCGTACATTATGATCGGGATTTAAGGCAACATTGCGACGACACTCTTTCCACATTCTGATCGTGACATTTCGATCGTGTGCATTCCGATGGTATGAATATGGCGATGGAAAAGTATTTTGATATTGCGATGGAATAGTTGGTATGGGTATTACGATGGGATATATGATTGGTATTGCGATGGGATGTGTGGGTATTGCGATGGAATAGTTGAATGTTGTGATGGATCGTTAAATTTGACATTGCGATGGATCATTAAATTTGACTCAAAAAAGACCAACTTGACTCAAACTAATTAGACCACACTCGACTTACCCACACCTCTCACGACTCAAACAATTGACAAAACCAACAAAGACTCGACACAACCTCACGTCTGACACAGAAGACCTCACTCGACTCACAACCAAACAGACCCATCGACTGACTTCGACTCCACAACTGACTCAGACTAGACTCGACGAACACTCGATCTTAAAACAGACTTAGACTAGACTTCGACACACACCCTCAAGTCTCACTCGACTGAAAAACCAACACTCTCGTCTAAAAGCAAACAGACTTAACAACATAGTCTCGACCCAACCTCGCCAAACCTAAACCAAGACTCCTCTCGTTCAGACTGACACCACAAACCAAACAAAAAATCGAAACTCTCGATACTAGACTTACACTCTCATCAACAAAACTTTTACAAAACTCTCATTAGATCTCAGTCAGAAAAACTCTCATCGATCCAAACATTAAACCAAAATTAAAATACCTACCCGAGACCAATTGTTTGATCTTGAAGCCACATATTTCTTGGTTCACCACTGTTTGATGATATAAAAACAAATCATTCGGTTTTTATTGGCCAGGATGGATTTACATGGCCTTTGATTCGTGATGTTTGATTGCAAAGAGATGAGATAAGATTTTTAAAAATGGTAAGCGATGGATCTGCTTATTGTTTTTGTTGCGATGGATGATTCATAGTAAACTAGAAATTAGAAGAGGGGATGCGATGGTTGAGGCAGTTATGTAGTGTTAGGAGATTATTTTGTATGAGATTAGGTTTTGAAGGAAGTAAATAGTGAGGCGGAGTTTTTGAGAGAGGTGAGATTAGGGTTATACAAAGTTAAGTGAAGATTAGGTCTAGTAATTTAATATGAGGTAAATTAGAGTGATATATAGTGGGCCGAGTATTAATATAGTATGTGACAATTGGTGGGTGAAACAGAGTAAGTAAACATGTACACCCAAATTCTTTGCTGCAAGTCACGTTACGTGTTAGACCATTAAGATAATTGACCTCCCAACAACAAGCCATGTTGACGTGTATTGTGTACATTCTCAAGTAGTGCAGACTTTTTGTTTTTGTATTCTCATATGGATTCCATGAGCAAGTCCTTTTTTTTTAACTTTGTTTCGTTAATTTTCCTCGACATTGTTTGGGGCCAAGAGTTGCTTCAAAGTTGGACAAAACTTGTTGAGTGTGGATTCACTATTTACTCTGGGCCATTTTTTTAAACAAAAGTTGTTAGTTGATATCAATTTAAAAATATTTTGAAAATATTAAAATTGACATATCCGTAACTCGATCAACGATCAACGATCTGCCTCGACTCGAACACACACAGACTCGACTCGAACATACACTGACTCAAATGAAAAACAACCATTAAGATCTCCGACTCAAAAGACAGCACATCATCATCGATATTTGTTTTATCAACGTTTGAGCCGACAAAAATTATTGAGCCGAGAAACGAGTTATATCACTAAACGAGGATTTTTAAGAATTATTTACGGATATTTCGTTGTTTTTTTCATATCCCGTGAATTTCAATTTCTAAGTTTCTCCACGAACTGTAAAATCCCAAAATCTACCACGACCACAATTATTTTTCATCAAACTTTCAATGGTTTCGTTGAAATCGAAAATTCAAGTGGGAGACTTGCATCACATGTAAGACACAGCTAGAGAAACTGGTATAATTTCATTTCGACTACTTCAGTCTCATCTTGTGAACATTTCATGGCTTCAAGGAGGGAGCGACTTTGTGACACTCTTTGGTCACGATCGTCATATATTCACGGAATTGATGTTCTTCAACTTAAACCAATTAGCAGGAAACCTCCACAATGAAGAATTTAATCACTCTGCATCGACACTTGCATATAAGGCTCTTGTGACACAACTCACGCCTTTCCTCCTATTCAATATCGTCAAGTTTGAAAGTTCAGTGATTTGCCAGTCATTTCTTCGAGATACACATATCGAGCTTCAAGATTGCCGTGGTACAATATTGAAACTCATGACATCGTCTCATCTTCGATTTATGAAAGATCACGACTTCAGCAAGCGTATGATAATGGAGTGGACGAATCTACGATGCAAGAAGAAAATGGTCATACGATTGACACATTAGAGCCTGCTAAAGATTACAAGGACATGGAATCAACAGTTAAGCATGACATCAGCAACATGTCAGGGAATGTTCCAGACATCTCTTATGATGACACCATTCCAGTTAATGACGAAGTTCCTACGAACATGGTACAATGTAATGTTGTTTATGATGTATATGCTAATGAAATGCCACATATTGAGCATTCTGAACCTAATTATGACAAACATGGGATGGAAAAGAGTGATAGAAATGCCACTTCTGATTCATCAGTGTGCGTCATAATGGGGGAGAAAGTGTTCAAAATGCTAACAATCATGATAATTGCCTTATGACTATTTCAGTAACTGCTTCTGATTCCAAGGTTAAAGAGCTCGAAATGATTGTAGCTCAGCAATCTAAAGATCTTGGGATGCCAAACTTGAATTTTCGAAGAAAATGAACAAATTTGAAACATATTTTGAAAAACTTGAAAAGTCAAACATTGTTCTTGAACGAAAATTGGATCAAAAAGTTCTAGATTCTAAAGCTGAAAAGGATAATCTTTTGAAACAAATTAAGTTACTAGAATCTAAGTTGGCATCCCAAGATGAATAGCTCAAAGAAAATGAGACTTTAAAGGCTCAAGTTCAGGTAAAGGTTTTTGCAATAGCTTCTCTGAAAAACGAGTTGAGGAAAACTAAAGGAACTAGTGTGGACACTATTCTTGAATAACCATCAATCTTGGGGAAACCACCTCAAATTCAGTCTGTTAGACAACCGACTACATTTAGATCCGAGCGACCATATTCCTAGAGACCGCGGTTTTCCTAACAAGTTGATATGGTTCATCTTTCCAGACCAGTCACTCAACCAACTAGGGCCAATGTGACTAAAACAACTTTTTCAAGACCTAATCACATGATAGCATCTAGCCTCCCTAGACATAGTCCAAAGAACACGTCTCGAACTAGTTCAAATGACGTTCTCCATACATTTGGTCAAAGGGAAGCTAAGAAAAAGACACAAGTAAGAGATATGAATTTAAAACCTAGTCAGATGTCTTCTAGTTTACCCAACACTGCTAACCGTAGCATGTCATATCCTAGGAGCATCAATCAATCATCTACGAATTCTAGATCTTACTCGGACATTAAATATGATACTTGTAAAACATGTAGGAAATGTGTCTTTAAAGCCAATCATGATTCTTGTGTCAAGAAATTACTTAATAAGGTGAACTCCTGTGCTAGACTTAAATCCCAGTGGGTTGCTAAAATCAAACCCATTGGTAAAATGTGGCGCCCCACTGGTAGAACTTTCACTCTTGTAGGAAACGAGTGCCCTTTAACTAGGATTGTCTCTGATTCTACTAAAACCACTAGGGAGGAAATTGAAAAGGATGACACATCACTTAAGTCTGAACTTAAGATTTTCTATAAAAGGAAACGTTTGCCAGCTAAGACAAGTGAATCATCTACTCAGGTCGCCTCTGGCACAAGTAAAGCCAACTATGAAATCCCGCATAGTTCTAAAATAGATATCGCTAACCCACGTAAAAGTATACAAACTCCTAATGAGAATGCAGGTACCAAAGTTGACGTTCAACAAGAACACATCGTTCCAATCGTTGTATATCATTCAATTAAGGACACTCTCAGAGTTTAGTTGCTAAAGAAGCTGATATCTAAGAAACAAGTGTCTCAAGGGATTTGCGGTTAAGCTCTGGTAGATGGCTTACATTCAAATCACAGTCTGTGACCCGAACTTAAAAGAAAGGGAAGTTTATCTCGTCAACAAGAACTTACCCTCACAACGAGAAATTAAATTTTCTCGGACACGAGCTATTATTAAAACTATTCAAAAGGTTTTAAGCTCGTGTATATGGCTCACAGACAAATCACAGTCTTTGACTCGATCTTTAAAGGAAAGTTTATCGCCGATGATAAACTTATCCTCACAACGAGAAATCAGTTTTTCTCGGGCATGAGCTTATATTAAAAACATTCAAAGTTTTTAAGCTCATGCACATTTGCTTACATTCAAATCACAGTCTGTAACCCAAACTTCAAAGAAAGGGAAGTTTATCTACGCAACGATAACTTATCCTCAAAAACGAGAAATTAATTTTTTTCGGACACGAGCTTACACTAAAACCATTCAAAGGTTTTAAGCTCGTGTATATGGCTCAGCGTTAAATGTCAAACGATGACCCGATCTTCAAATAAAGTAAAGTTTATCGTCGATGATAAACTTATCCTCAAAAACGAGAAATTAATTTTTCTCGGACACAAGCTTACACTAAAACCATTCGAAGGTTTTAAGCTCGTGTATATGGTTCATTGTTAAATTTCAGACGATGACCCGATCTTCAGAGAAAGGAAAGTTTATCGTTGATGATAAACTTATCCTCACAACGAGAAATTATTTTTTTCTCGGGCACGAGCTTATGTTAAAAACATTCATAGTTTTTAAGCTCATGCATAACGGCTTGCAGTCACATGTCAGATTGTAACCCACGATTATAAGAAAGGAAAGTTTATCGCCGATGATAAACTTATCCTTATTAACGAGAAATTAATTTTTTCTCGGACACGAGCTTACATTAAAACTATTCAAAGGTTTTTAAGCTTGTGTAAATGGCGTATACTCACATTTCAGATTATGCCCCGGATCTCAAAGAAAGGAAAGTTTATCGCCGATGATAAACTTATCCTTACAAGGAGAAATTAATTTTTGACGGGAATGAGCTAATATTAAAAACATTCGAAGTTTTTAAGCTCATGCACAATGACTTACAGTTAAATATTAGACTGTAACTCGGACTTCATTTTAGGAAAGCTTATCTTTAATGATAAGTTATCCTCGTAACGGCAAATTCATTTTTCTTGGTCATGAGCTTGTATTAAAACATTACAAGTTTTTAAGATCAGAAAGGAAAGTGTATCTTTTAAATAAGAGAACTTTTCCTCATAATGAGAAATTTGTATGTCTCGGTCATGAGCTTTATGTTAAAACATTCAAAAGTTTTTCAAGCTCATGAAAATGACTTCTAAGTAAATGTCAACTTAGGAATCGTTCTTCAGTTAAAAGGAAAGTTTATCGCCGATGATAAACTTATCCTCACAACGGGAAGTTTACAACTTCTCGGACATGAGTTCGTTTTGTAACATATTCAACATCTTAAGCTCAAGTCATTGGTTTTCAAAACATTGAACATAGTTTTTCGAGAATTTCTAAAAAGGTTTTTCTAAATCTTTCAAAATTGTGTGTTCAAAAATATTTTGATAAAAGTAGCATGTCTTCTGGAATCGATAATATTTACGATACTAGAAATGTCATTCAATAATGACACGGGGTTGTAAATAAAGTTCGAGCAGAAGTTCAAATATTTTAAAACATGCTCAAAATGGCTTGTAGTTATTTCAGACTACAACCCGATTTTCATAATAAAGTCAAGTATTTCACCGGAAAGCTTTGACTCAACAACGAGAATTAATTTTCTCGGGCATGGTTTATTTATAACCATGTAGGGGATTGTGTTTACGGAATAAAACAATCTAACACGATTATATGTACGTGTCAGTGCATTTATTTGTTAAAACAAGAGAAATCTTGTTTTTATGAAGTTATCATCTCCAAAATCCGTAGCAATTTACAATTGATATCTACATACTCGACGATGCGACTACTCAAACGGCGACTACAACTCTTTCGATAAAACACGGGTCAACAATTGAGGGGGAGCAATTGTCCAGCATTCAGAATCTTTGATGCTGAAAGTGCCAAGTTCACATATTGGTGTAAAGACAACGATATCAATCGTACACAGGATGTCAAGAGATAACTTCAGACGTGACGAGGCGACCAACATTCGTGAACAAGAACCATGTGATTCTATCATATGATGTTCTCCATCATTCAGGTCCAACCTCATAAATTGCTAATCTTGTGAATACATTATCCTATATGCTCTTTGCACGTGATAATACCTTACACCTGTTTTTAAAAGGTATTTCATTTACGTTTCAAGTACACCCTCATGAAGATAATTGGATTTGCATTATTCTTCCCAGATTTTTCTTAAAATGCTATTAAATCAATTGATACTAAAAACATCGATTGGGTTAATATTTTTTAATATGGGGGAGAAAATGTAATTTAATATGGGAAATGATTAATCACAAATGTTTTGACATAACGTGATAGCTCATCCCAACATGTGCGAAATGTTTTCAATTATCGTGGCATATGTTAAGGGGGAGCAAAATGGATTTGCACATCAAAATGGATTTCATGGTGATTTATACTTACCCACAACCCATTTATTTCACGATGATGAAGATTATGGTGACATACGGATGGTAGGATAGGTTAAAGTCCAATGATTCTTCTAGAACTAGAGGAATCTTCCCAAGGACATTCCATAGCTAGAAATAGTAGTCCTTAGGAAAGATGGAGAAAGATTGTGAACGTAGCTGAATGCCGACCAAGTACTTAAGTTAGCACTGGAACAATCACAACAAGGTGCTAGTTATGACGTATTGGTAAGCATTGAAGGGGTTGAAGAATGAAAAAGAATTGTAAAGATAAAGGGTGTAAAGAAAGAAGCCCTCCTTACAACCTTAGGCAGAAACCAGGTCAATACATATGCTATTGAGATCATTTTCAATGATTCATGATATTGAAGACAGACATCATGGACCCAGTGATGCAATGCATAGCCCATCCTAGCTAACTCAGATATCTCTTGAAAGATATTTATTTTAATCACACAGAGACAACGCATTATCTATTGATTTATTAACTCCGAATACATTGGTATTGAAATGGTGGCACTCCTCTCCAGCCTCCGATCACTAAAATCCAAAATGCACGATCGAGTCTAGAGCTATTTAAGATCATCAAATATCTCATTAGGACACACTTTCATAATTCCTTGCTTCTTCACACTATGTGAAAAGTAAGAAAGATCTTAAGAGTCCTACGCAAAATGTTCATGATCTTGCCTGAACATCCGAGTAATACGAAAGTATTCCCAATGAAGATGGAAATCCTTCTTGAGCGAATATAAAAAAGCTCATGGTAGGTGACTTGTGCGATTCTTTATGAATCAAGCTTGTGATAACTGGAAAGCAACAATGGTTTAATTCTTAACTGAACTTAAACACGTTCCAGGCCTCTATGCAATGTCTCAGTGATCTTGCCAGAACACTCAGAGTGACACTCTATAGTGTTCACAGTGATGAGTGGAAATCCTTCTTGTGTTAACTTCAAACAGCAGTTGGTAGGTAACTTGCAAGATTCTATATGAATCAAGCTCGTAACAACTGGAAAGCAACGATGGTACAATTCTTTAATGAGTCAAACTTGTTCCAGGAATCGGATTTGACGGCTTCCAATCATGCAGATATTATTATCCAAATGATTCACTCTATATGTTCGCAGTCAGCTTTGGATGGTCGAATAAAGAGAACGGGTTTACTAGCGAAATCTTGTCAAGGAGGTTCTTAATTGAAACTACTTGCCACGAGTATGATATTTTATATCGTCCAATGGTATTCACTGACCGGGGGTAAAATGCTACCGAATTAGAATGAAATGTTCAAGGCCAATTCATCTGTGTATATGTTTTGCTGCTAACTGTCTTATGCAGCGTAACAAGAAGGTGGCATTGCGGTGTACAATCCAGAAGAAGTCGTAAACACATGCTTATGCTTTCTGCACTTAATACTTCAAAAAGTTCAAGAAAGCCTAAAAGTCAAGTCTTCCACTATATCAAACTCTGAAGCTTTCAAGAATTATAAAGGTATAAGTATGTGGAACATGAAGTCACGAGGAGGCGAATATGACAAGTGATTAATGCACAAGGTCAAGGCAAGGAAACATGCTCAAGACTAAAGTCAAAGATCTCATCAGTATTTTCACAGGAACAAGTTCGAAGACTCAAGCATAGTATGATAGGTTTAAGATGTTGTAAAATGGTGTGACCTCCCTTAGGGGGAGATTGTTGGAAATACGTTTTCCTAGGAAAGTCTCGGTCACATCATTGTTAGCATAGATTGTGGAAACCTTGGTTTTCGGATCTTTGAAGCTACTAGGAATGATCATTGTTCATATGATTAGATAATCAAAGCAGAATTAGAACAACAACCATTAACAAGGTGTTTAGGGCAATAACATGAATTAAAACAAAAGGATCGTTAACTATATTAATAATTAACAACCACTAGACGTGTATACATTGAATCCCACGTCTAGTGCACACACGCTTTTAGGTTTACATTGTGAATGAAAGTATGAATAAAACCTAAGACCCTTGGTTCCTTTTATAGTGTAAGGATTAGGGTTTACAAGTGATAAAAACAAATAAACAAGTAAATCTTCTATTTAAATAAACTTATGTAGAATATATCTTGAATGTTTATCTAAATAGAAGCTTCCATAAGCTTCTTGTCAACATTTCTATCAACTCTTAAATTGCATGTGACAATGCTTGGATTGCACACGACAACTCTTGAGCCAACAACGCTTATTTTGCACTTGTCAATGCTTGAATTGCTCTTGACAACGCTTAGACAATATCTTCATGTTTTCTTCGTTTTTGAGTTTCTGCCACATCAACTTTTTGACCCAACAATCTTCCCCTAGTTGATGGTGGAAAAACTCTATGTGTATCTCTTGTAAGTTGTACATGATCTTCAAATTGCTTCCCCTCAAGTGTAGCATGTATGTCTTCCCCTTTTTGTCACATCAACAGGGAAGTAAACAATGTATGCAATCTTTGAAGATTCTCCAAATGTTGCTCTAAGTAATGATCTTGAAGAAAAATAAATAAGATATTCTTGATGTAGAAGTAGAATAACCCAACCTTGTGTTCCATGTCTTGTACTATCCACGTGATGAAGAACTTATAGAGGAGATATAAGTAGACCTCGATCCCTTGTCAATATTCTCATCCTTTTTGAGACACTGAGCACGATAATTTAACTCCTTCAAGTGTTATGACAAGTCTTCGTCACCAACCATGTAAAGCACGAACAAGTTATCTTTAAAGTCAGTGGCTGGAAGTGCATGACTTTAAGATATGCTAGAACACAAACTCGCGAAAATCTTCTTCAATCATCAAACTTACCATAAGAATTCTTCCCCTTAAGCCAACATCTCTTCATGACAAGTCAATATCTTCATATGTAAAAGTTGTAAGCGAATAACTCTTTCACAAGGCTATCCCGATTACATAATCCAATAAAATTCTTCATGAATTGTTGCTAACTTACTTAAAAATTATTTACCCCTTGTACAAATATCCGAGCCATTAATATCATCTTGATATTTTAAATAAAAACGGAGATTCCATGTACCTTCGTGTGTAAATACCACCTTTTTGTGTGCTAAAAATGTACCAATTTTCTCAAACAGCAGCAATCGTTGTGTTGTCCAACATCCTTCTTTATCCAATATCTTGGTCAGATGTATTGTTCGATATCGAAAAATACCTATCAGCGTTTGAATGTTCATATATCGGACAACACTGTCAACCTATCAGCGTTGACTTATTCTGTCAGCGTCAAATTCCAACTCGTCAGCGTCTACTCCACTTTTGTCAGCGCCTCTTTCTGCCAACGTCATCTAGGGAAACAAATCACGTTTCATCACTTTTGTTGGATATTATAACTGCTTTATATTACCACATTTGTATCCCAAAAAAACAGCAATAAATCCCGTTTAGATAGGTAATGAAAATAAAGTAATATCTCCAAAAGACCAGCAATCCATACGTTTGAATATGTGATCCCCTAAACTTCAGGAAAGTCAATTTGTACGTGTATAACTGACCTTAAAACACGCTTTTACAACACTACTCCCAAACCCATATCTTGTCCAAATATAAGTTGAATATAATCCTCAGGAAAGAAGATGACACGCAACTCTTATAATTCTTTCCATGATTTACGTAGCCATGATCATATCCAAGATAAGTGATAACTCACGCTCAGTGACAAGATTCATGATATTTGGATTCACGTAAAGAATATGACAGAAAATACCTCATGTGATCGAATATAAACAACCATTAATCGCCAATAAATCAGGAAGAAAAGATCTCGTTTGTAGTAGATATACACAAACATATATCCACCAAAAATCACGTCCTTTTCTTTTCTGCCTTTTTCTTCTGCTGTGAAAACACGCCCCTTTTTCTCCTTGAATAGTGGCTGCATCATTCTAGGGTTTCAAACCCTAAATCCAAATCTTGTATAATTTATAGCATCGACCAATCAATCTAGGGTTTTGTAGAAAACTGAAAACCCTTTTCTTGCTGCTAAACATTACTCATCTCTGCTGCAAATCATCTCTTTCTGTTTTGAATAGATCTAGGGTTTGTAGAAAAACCCTAAAACATGATTTTATGTAAACAAGAAATCTGAAAATCACCTCTGCAGCCCACTTTGACGCCTAATAACTTTTGAATGAGGACTAATCAGAACAATCCCTCCGGTAGATGTTTAGATATATGTATGTAGAACACACATATAAAATTTCGTGATGATCCTACGGTTCAATCAAAAGTTATGACCTTCTGAATACTGTTGCGCACACAAAAACGTCCAGAAAAACCGTAAACGGATTTTTCTTCTTTTTACCATACACGAACACCTTGTTGGTCCTAGCATCATGAGCGACGAGGCTCTGATACCAATTGTGGAAACCTTGGTTTCCGGATCTTTGAAGCTACTAGGAATGATCATTGTTCATATGATTAGATAATCAAAGCGGAATTAGAACAACAACCATTAACAATGTGTTTAGGGCACAATAACATGTATTGAAACAAAAGGATCGTTAACTATATTAATAATTAACAACCACTAGACGTGTATACATTGAATCCCACGTCTAGTGCACACACGCTTTTAGGTTTACATTGTGAATGAAAGTATGAATAAAACCTAAGACCCTTGGTTCCTTTTATAGTGTAAGGATTAGGGTTTACAAGAGATAAAAACATATAAACAAGTAAATCTTCTATTTAAATAAACTTATGCAGAATATATCTTGCATGTTTATCTAAATAGAAGCTTCCATAAGCTTCTTGTCTACATTTCTATCAACTCTTAAATTGCATGTGATAATGCTTGGATTGCACACGACAACTCTTGAGCCAACAACGCTTAGTTTGCACTTGTCAACGCTTGAATTGCTCTTGACAACGCTTAGACAATATCTTCATGTTTTCTTCGTTTTTGAGTTTCTGCCACATCAACCTTTTGACCCAACATAGATCACGAGCTATAGACTATTTAGGACATTGTAACTTGGAGTAACATCCCTTAGGGGGAGATTGTTGGAAATACGTTTTTACGTATTTAGGAAGGATCGGTCACTCCAACGGTATCTTCAAGTATTGGGCTCGTGATCCAATATATAAACATATAGCCCATATATCCCACATATAGGATGGGCTATATATACCCCCTCCTAGCATGTTAGGAGGGGTTGATCAATTAGTTATTTATCTTTCACATTCAATCTTTCTCCCATTCTTCCTTTCTCTCTCAAACTCTTCCTCTCTAGTTCTTCATCTTCTTCTATATTTAGATAAACACAAACACTTGCACAATCCTAAGAAATTAAGGACCTACAAAGGTTGTTGTTTGAATTTCCTAGGTTCTGAAGTATCCTATCCATTTTCTATACACAAGGATGGATCCTCAAGTGTAGTATGGTTTTCATACAGAACGCTGCATCCAGATAATAAAAAATTATGCGGCGAACCAGTTATCACTTCAATTTTTACTCCTCGATATACACAGGAATAAAATCATGATATTATTAATATTTCAAAAAAGTCAGGTTTGTGTTTATTTTTGTAGGTCTTTGGTGCATCTTAGCGTTCAAATTTGAGGTAATGAATCTTATCATAACATCATACTGTTAGTAAAAATGTTTTAAGATTCACAAGTGTTCCTAAACAATATCGTGTATAAATGTATATATGTATATAAATTTGCGTTCTATTGATATTCATATTTTCTACCGTTTGGTATTGCAGGATGAGAGTTATTTTCTACCGACATTAACAGAAAGGGACCGATTTGCACATAGGTAATACATTAGGCTTTCAATAGAGGATGATGCTGAAAGATGCATCTAATGGTTATGTAATGGATGAATCTCTTGAGGTCCCCTTCTAATTGAGGTATTTTACGCGAGCACGTGTTTTCATTATAATGATATAAAACTTTGTGAAACAAGCATTTCTTAATATTGTTGTGTATCCAGCAACTTTTCACACATAATCCCCACAAATGACCAAATAAACAATAACAAGTTCCATTCCCCCCCAGCATCACTAAATATGTTGTGAAAAATTTACTTTAATAATAATCATCTTGCATTTTTTTACTAAACATGTAGGTCTTATGAACTAAAAAGTACACTTTGGATGAACATTTTTAAAAATAACTACCACTAGAACCACATTTGCTATAAAAAAAAGCTTGCATCAACCAATATGCAGTCTAGCAAGGGTGGATGTAAAAACCGTACTTAAAATACTCGAATATTAAGTACGCGTAGTCTCAACTTTAACGTTAATTAAACATTAACAGTAAATACACAGTCTCAGTTTTATTTAAATATTAAAAAAAAATAATTATTCAGAAAATAATTATTAAGTTTCAGAAAATATTACGTATGTATTATTTATTATACAGAAAAGAGTATTACATTCAGGAATTAAAACACGAGAAATATAAATACAAGTATATGTGATATATTTTAGTGTCGAAAAGCAAAACGGAAAACCATATGTTATAAGGGTGACGGTTTTATGTAGTAAACAAGAAAGAAAATGGGCTTTTGGCTAATCCCGTTTTGATAACAAAAGCACAAGAAACCAAAAGAGTTCTCCCATTTCATTTTTACGAAACAAAAGAAAAAGTAGGTTTTATGTCCTCTTGTAATAGCCGACGGATGGAGATCATAAACAAAGGAATCCGGGTTTTGATGTTTGTGATGTTTTTGTTGTTTACCATTCGAGAGTGTGTATCATTCTTTCTTCTTAAACACAAAAGGTAATCAGTCTTTTCCCTCCTTCTTTAAATCTCGATTTAAATCATACAATCAAGAACAGTAATGAATAAATAGGGAAATCATAGAATCAATTAAAAGGGGTGTCGTATTTTTGTTGATACACGAACATCGTGACACTAAGTATCGATGTGTGTTGTTGTTGGAAAGCCGTGACCCACACAGGGGCGGCGTGGTGTTTTGTTCATCAACCACAGCCAAAACAACCGTAAACAGGGGATTCAAGTATAAGGGGGTGTTTGTTTTTATTGTACAGTGGGTAAATAACTCAACAGGGGGTGTTTGTTTGAAGCAGTGGCAACCGAGAGTCCTTAAGACTCTCGGTGGGTCTTAGTCAGAAAACAGTGGAAACCACTTTATTAGCAGTGGGAACCACTGCATTAGTGGTGGGAAGAAAATAGCCAAAATAGTGGGAACTATATGGAGCAGTGGGAACAGTGCACAAGCAGTAGCAACTGGCACTAGGCCAGTGGCTACTGCTAGGTGACGTTAGCGGCAAGGGGAGCCACGACAAGGTCGTGGTGTGCTCGATTTTAGTTAACCCGAGACATGGGTGTCTCGGGAGAATTTTTACTCGGGTTTCGGGGTCACAGAAATATAATAAATACGAGTTATATTAAATCGGATTAAATCATTTTTATAAATAAGTTTTATAATAAAATTAACCAAGTTGTTTTGTTATTTAATCTAACTTGTAAATTAAATGTAATAATGGTTAATTATTTTATTGATTAAATGTGTGATTAACTAATGATTTAATCTTTCAAGGAAACTAATTTAGAAAACTTTTTAATTTATGAAACTTCTATTTATGGCAGGTTGCTATATATAGTAATATTATAATACCAGATTATAGTATATTACCATATCAGAATACAATATAATATACAAGTAATCAGAAGTACAAGTTACGCATTAATAAGTAACTATTTCAAGACAGTCAGAGTGATAAAATTATATACAGAACAATACATCAATACAAGACTATAATAAAATAAATTTAGAACAGTAATAATCAATAATAATAAACAGTAATCAGACAACTCACTTCACGTCCCTTATTTATGTAGTATCCGTGAAGTCGAAGTACATCCTTCAGCTTACATCTTTATTTCATTACTGGACACGAGGTACGGATTTCCCGTCCTTCAGTATGGACTTCCTTTCTATGTATGATTAGGAATCACCGTCTGTAGCCAAATGTTTTCTCCAGTATATGTTCTAAGTTTTATCAATAATTATTTTAATAACTAAGTTAAATTTTCCTGCGCTTTATATACAAGTATGACCAGTTATGTACTAGTTACAGAGGTATCGTAACCATGACACTTAAGACACCCGTGTCATGACTCCTCTATGGGGGAGTGATTTCTCGCAGCGTCCCATTTATTTCAGCTTGGTGATTACATCAGTATCATCAGCGGGGCGTATGGGTGCATCCTAGGTTATCAATTTACATCTTATCAAGTGAATGTGGTGTGTGCTCTACATCCTTCATATTGGAGTTGATCCCTCCTCCCATCACATTATTTAGAGGTCACCCCTCTACAGCATGACGAGGTCACCCCTCCATGTATTGATGCAGACTGATGAGACTGCAATTATACATAGTCTCATAGTCCAAATCGAGCTTAAAACGCTTAAAAATGTCATAAAATACCCAAGAATATGCTTGTGTTTGTTCATTGTGTATTTTAGGTACGGATATCGTGAATTCAACAAACGATTACAAGAATTAAGTAAAAACGAACACGGGAAACTAATCTGCACAAAGAACCGGACCCGAATCATGATTTTCCAAAGAAGTCCTTGAAGTTTTGAAGATTCTCAATTTTGGTCCCTTAAGTTTCAAGACTTGGCACTTTATACCCTTGAAAAACTCATAAATTGCATTGTGGTCCCATAAAAGTCAAGAAATTACATTATGGTCCGCTAGATCCTAGAGAAGAACATGAGAATCCTCTTTTCATGATCATGCAGATTCTCCGATAGGAGAAAAGTTATATTCGCACCTTCCCAGATCTGAATTCTAGTTGAACAAGGTGGCATTTCTGAGCCACCCTATTTCAGCAGAAAGAAATTTCAGAAATACTACAAAGGTGAAGGCCATCACCAGATTGGTCAAGACCACCGTCTGTGACTAGAGTACAAGTTTCTCGAACTCGGTTGACTACTACCGTAGAAATTGCTGATAGTTCTCACGATTAGCTTTCCATGGCTAAGCTTACGCATAAAGGAGAGGACCTAAACTAAAATTTAGTATTCCATAAGATCCTACGCTAGGAGAGATCTAATTTTATCGAGACTCGTAACCCTTTCATGACTATTCACCTAGATTTCACTAGAATGTACCATAATCCCAGGTAGAATTTGATAAAAGCAGTATAACACATGGATGCAGCTATATTCATATCTTGATGCCTGACATACCGCAGGTTCAAGAGAGAACGCCGTCATGCTAGTGAGTTATTACAACCATTTGAAATTCTGAAAAGAAATGAGACAAGATTTCATGAAGATTGTTATCAGTTTACCACAGAACTCAGAAAAGTGTAATGCTATCTAAGTCATTGTCGACCATTTAAACCAGCCTATACGTGTTCTTTCATTCGAAAGGATTACGCAGTAGTAGATCTTCAGGAAATTCAGCAATAGATCATACAAATTCACGATATCCCATCAACAATCATGTACGATAGAAATTCACGTTCGCGAATCACGCTCACGTTCATGTTCAAGATCACGTGTACGTTTACGTTCACCTTCACGTTTACGTCTCATGTTCGCATTATGATGTCGTTTCAGTCCATATGTTGTGCTATTTCATGATTTAAATTCACGATTCGCATTCATGACATCGTTCACGTTCAGGTTCGTGTTCCATCTCAATATATACGTTCCAAGTCTTGTACCGGATTTGGCTACAGAAACTTTAAGAAAACCAGACCCAAGTTTAGCATAGCTTTTCCATACCCAGGCAGACGTTTCACGTCTCAGGCCGTATCGTTTGGCATTCTTTCCTCGGTCAGCATACATTCATGATATGTCCTAGTATCACGTATCACGTTCACTATATATTCCATGCCCATCGTTTCTCATATAATCGTGAACCACGTTCACAATTGCTCATGTAGCACGTTCACAATTGTTCACCTAGTTCGTCCCTATATGTTTTCAGCAGCTTGCTCAGAGTTATAAATGTTATTGTTCCAAGATATTTGTACGTACCGTTTCATGTATTCTACATGCTATAGCTTATTCATTCTATTAGATTAAGAAAATCCATCTTAAGTATGGAACAAGAAACTATTCAGCATCGTCATGACGGAGTCATCAGGACCAAGATTTTCATTGTGTTTAGATCTTTGAAGGAACCGTTTCGAGCGGGAAGCCACTTGGAACGGAGGAGTCCATCCGGACCTCTCATCCTTTCCTTCGATAATTCAGTTAAGTTCTTTCAGTCATGTTACGTTCTATGTTCACTTCAGTCATGTCACGTTATACCCTTTTCGTCAGTGTTATGTTCTATTCGAGGACGAATTATCCTTTCAGCTTACATGTCTTTTCAGCTTACGTATTCTTTCAGTTCTTATAAATTTC
The DNA here is from genome assembly GCA_025667525.1 of Glebionis coronaria. Classification (NCBI taxonomy): domain Eukaryota; kingdom Viridiplantae; phylum Streptophyta; class Magnoliopsida; order Asterales; family Asteraceae; genus Glebionis; species Glebionis coronaria. Next base: position 369,408 of record JANFOE010000698.1, on the reverse strand, counting down.
ATCAGATTATTCCCTTTAATTCGAGAACGAATTATTTTTTTTAGAGGAGAAGAATTGTAAAACCCGTAATTAAAATCCTCGAATATTAAATACGCGTAGTCTCATCTTTATTTTTAATTAAACGTTAACAATAAATACGCAGTCTCAGTTTTATTAAATATTACAAAAAAATTATTCATAAAATAATTATTTAGTTTTAGAAAATATTACGTGTGTATTATTTAATATACAGAAAAGAGTATTACGTTCAGGAAGTAAAACATGAGAAATATAAATACGAGTATACGTGATATATTTTAGTTTCAAAAAGCAAAACGGGAAACCATATGTTATAAGGGTGGCGGTTTTATGTAGTAAACAAGAAAGAAAATGGGCTTTTAGCCTAGCCCGTTTTGAAAACAAAAGCATAGGAAACCAAAAGAGTTCTCCCATTTCATTTTTTCAAAACAAAATAAAAAGTAGGGTTTCTGTCCTCTTGGAATAGCCGACGGTGGAGATCACAAACAAAGGAATCCAGGTTTTGATGTTTTTGTTGTTTACCATTCGAGTGTGTGTATCATTCTTTCTTCTTAGACACAAAAGGTAATCACTCTTTTCCTTCCTTCTTTAAATCATGATTTATACATACAATCAAGAACAGTAATGAATAAAAAGGGAAATCATAGAATCAATTAAAAGGGGTGTCGTGTTTTTGTTGATACACGAACACCAAGACACCAAGACACCAAGTCTCGGTGTGTGTTGTTGTTGCCCATCCGTGACCCACACAGGGGCGGCGTGGTATTTTGTTCATCAGCCACAACAAAAAACAACCCCAAGCAGGGGAGTCACGTATAAGGGGGTGTTTATTTTTATTGTACATTGGGTAAATAATTCAACAGGAGGTGTTTGTTTGAAGGAGTGGCAACCGAGAGTCCTTAAGATTATCGGTGGGTCTTATTCAGAAAACAGTGGGAACCACTGCATTAGTGGTGGGAAGATAATAGCCAAAAAAGTGGGAACTATATGGAGCAGTGGGAACCACTCCACAAGCAGTAACAACTGGCACTAGGCCAGTGGCTACTGCTGGGTAACGTCAGCAGCAGGGGGAGCCACGATAAGGTTGTGGTGTGCTCGATTTTAGTTAACCCGAGACATGGGTGTCTCAAGATAATTTTTACTCTGGTTTCGGGGTCACGGAAATACAATAAATACGAGTTATATTAAATTGGATTAAATCATTTTTATAAATAAGTTTTTATAATTAAATTAACCATGTTGTTTTGTTATTTAATTTAACTTGTAAATTAAATTTAATAATGGTTAATTATTTTATGATTAAATGTGTGATTCGCTAATGATTTAATCTTTCATGGAAACTAATTTAGAAAACTTTTTAATTTATGAAACTTCTATTTATGGCTGGTTGCTATATATAGTAATATTATAATACCAGATTATAGTATATTACCATATCAGAATACTGTATAATATACAAGCAATCAGAAGTATAAGTTACGCATTAATAAGTAACTATTTAAAGACAGTCAGAGTGATAAAATTATATACAGAACAATACAGCAATACAAGACTATAATAAAATAAATTTAGAACAGTAATAATCAATAATAATAAACAGTAATCAGACAACTCACTTCACGTCCCTTATTTATGTAGTATCCGTGAAGTCGGACTCCTTCAGCTTTCATCTTTATTTCATTACTGGACACGAGGTACGGATTTCCCGTCCTTCAGTATGGACTTCCTTTCTATATATGATTAGAAATCACCGTCTGTAGCCAAATGTTTTCTCCAGTATATGTTCTAAGTTTTATCAGTAATTATTTTAATAACTAAGTTAAATTTTCCTGAGATTTATATACAAGTATGACCAGTTATGTACTAGTTACAGAGGTATCGTAACCATGACAGCTGAGACACCCGTGTCATGACTCCTCTACGGGGGAGTGATTTCTCGCAGCGTCCCATTTATTTCAGCTTGGTCATTACATCAGTATCATCAGCGGGGCGTATGGGTGCATCCTAGGTTATCAATTTACAACTTATCAAGAGAATGTGGTGTGTGCTCTACATCCTTCATATTGGAGTTGATCCCTCCTCCCATCACATTATTTAGAGGTAACCCCTCTACAGCATGACGAGGTCACCCCTCCATGTATTCATGCAGACGTTGTTACAGCACATTGTTGGGAATAAATTATGGGTCAGTTCACTAGACGCTGATAAGAAGAATTCAAGCGCTGATAGGATGACATTGGACGCTGACGGCCAAGTGTTGACATTGAAGAAGTCAACGCTGATAGCCTTGAAGATTAACACTGATGGAATATATCTTTATACGAATCTTTTTGTTTATTTGTTTCTTTATTTGTGTATGGTAAAGATAAGCTCGACATTGTATTTTCTATTATTATCTTTACCTAGAATAGTTGATTCGTAGCTTATTGTACAAGACTTCTTGTTCTATAAAAGAAGATCTTTTAGGTTAAAGTTAATTATCAGTTTTCATAAGTTTTCACAAGTTAAACCTCTTTCATTGTAATCAAGTTCGTTCATTCTAAATACAAGTGAAAGTTTGTTTAACATCTTTGTGTTTTAGATTAAGTGTTAATTCCGCATAACACTTAGTTACTTTATTCATAAGCAAAGGTTTCTCTACGTGTATTACTTGATCTAATCTCGTATACACAAAGCTTAATCGATCTAAGTTTGGGATCAACAAGTGGTATCAGAGCTTGTTGAGAAACTTTTGATCTTTAAGTAACGCAAGAACCCTAAAACACCAAAAACCCTAAAAACCCTAAATTTCTCAAAACCCTAAAAACATCATGTCTGGCACAAATCAGCCTCCTGCTCCAGCTTTGCTACAAAACAACACCACAAACCCTAGTATCAAAATTCCCATGTTTGATGCCAGGAACTTCGAGCTTTGGAAGTCTAATTTTGAGCAATATATAGCCATCCATGACTACACTCTTTGGGAGATTGTTGAATATGGGAACACATTCAACAAAGCTCAAAAGATTGCTGTTGCTATTGCCACAAGGATAGCTCTTCCTAATTGTCCTGAAGCTGATAAGAAGGAAAAGCCTGAAGATGGAAGAGCTGTATCTGCTGAAGATATAGCCAAGAAAAGGGTGGACATGAAAATCTTGAACATCATGAAACACGCCCTAGGTCATGAGAATCAGCACAAGTACAAACGCTTTGAGTCTGCAAAAGAGCTTTGGGAAGCTCTTGAAGTAGCACATGGTGGCAATGCTGACACAAAAGAAGAAAAGAAGAAGCAACTCATGCATGAGTATGCTGTCTTTAAGGCTCAACCCAATGAGAATCTCAGCAGTGTGAGAAGTAGACTACTTGACATCACAAGTTAACTTTCCTTCATGGGAACACAGATTGATGATCCTGACTTGAATGCTACTTTTCTCAAAAGCCTTGGTGATGTATGGAAGATTGAGACAAGATCCATTCTTGTCAATAACACCCACAAGACCTCCAGGTTTGATGACATCTTCAACAAACTAAGACTGTTGGAGAATGAATGGCTTTTGGAGAGTGATAATAAATCTTCCAGTAGCAACATGGCCTTCTTCTCACAAAGTGAAGGCCAATTTGATTCCATGAACTCCTATGGACATCCAGTCACTGGATCTCAATGTGTCAACGCTGGATCACAGTCTGTCAGCGCTGGATCATATCCTGTCAACGCTTTATACTCAAGCGCTGACACACACAACTTTGGCGCTGATAGAATTAAACTTGCTGGTTTAGATCTAGATACTGTGTGTGCATTCATTGCTTCTTTGCCCAGTGATTCAAGGATTACATATGAAGATCTTGAGCAGATAAGTGATGAGCAATTGGAAGAGATGGACATCAAGTGGACTATGGCTCTTGTAAGTTTAAGAGCAAACAGGTTTAATAAAAGGTTCAAGAAGAAGATGACCTTTAATGCTAAGGATGTTGCTGGATTTGATAAATCCAAAGTTGAGTGCTACAATTGTCATAGGATGGGGCACTTTATGAGGGAATGTAGATCTCCAAGAAGATCTGATGCTGGTAAGCCTTCAAGCCAAATGGTTAAGAGCCAAGATCCCAAGGCCATGGTTGCTGTTCAACAAATTGATGGCGTTGGAGGATGGGACTGGAGCTGGAACTTTATGGCTAAGGATGAGGAAGAGGACAGAGCCTTGGTTGCTGAAGTTAAAGAAGAGCATGTTGAATATGCTCTCATGGCACACTCCTCCTCTTCATCAGATAATGAGGTATATGATGATGCTTTCTGTTCTAAGGGTTGTCGTTTAAATACTGAAAAACTAAATCAAGAGATAGTAAAATTATTAGATGAGGCAAGTACTGAAAGATGCAAAGTATCTAATTATCAAATTGCTCTTACCCAAACAGAAAAGACAGTAGCTGAGTATAAGAAAATGGAGTTTGATTTAAAGGATCAAATAAATATCTTAAAACATGAGTTACATCAAAGTAAAGATATTCAAGATATCACAAACAGGGTTAATCTTGATTTGATAGCTCAGTTAGATGAGGCTAACAAAAATAAAGATAATGTGAGTCTTAAAATCCAGAGATTTGATAAGGCCACACAATCCCTAGGAGAGTGTGTTAGTAAACAAAGAGACTCTAAGGACATGAGTGGGATTGGGATGAAAGATTATACTGGTGTTCCACCACCAGCTGGGGATTTCTATGGTGTCCAATCAAAGGACTTATCTTGGACTGGCTTGCCAGAACTCCAAGAGAAGGAATTTATTCCTCCACCTAGAGTGACTTCCCCAGTTGAAGAATACAAACAAAAATTGACTGACCTAGATGAGTGGAAGAAAGCTAACCACACTTTGTTTGTTAAGGGATGGTTGTTGTGTGAAAGTCCAAATGAGCCCACACCAATCAAGAGCCATGATCCTACACCTATTAAAATCACACACCCTACCACTGGCAAAGCTGTTGACCTTGGCCCACAAACTGTTAGAAAACCTAGTGTTAAGTATGCAGAGATGTATAGGAATACTAGGACACCAAAAAGCCAAGTTAGTAACCATGGAACAGGCTTCTTTGCTTCTAGACCTAAGACTATGTCTAGAAAAGCTTGTTACTCATGTGGTAGCTTTTCACATTTGGAATACAAATGTGTCAACGCTTCCAATGTCAACGCTGATAGGAACCATTTCAGCGCTGACAAAAGTCAACATAGGTCAAACACTGTCAGACCCAATACCTTTGTGAACAAAAGTTCACAAGTTGTTAGACCAGCCCCATTCTTTTCTAGAGGGTCTAACACACAAGGCCTAAGACCTTTCCAAAATTCAAACACTTGGTCCAATAGGCAATGGGTTCCTTTAGCAAACCCTAGGTTCAACGCTGATAAAGGCAATCGGGGCGCTGACAAGAACAATTTCAGCGCTGACAGACACACTGCCAAACCTAGGTATTTGCAACCACAGGGAAATAGGTCTAAAGCTTCTACTAGCTTAACATGGAGACCAAAACAAGACCAAAACCCTAATTCTACTGGTCTTACTATGACATGCAACAGGTTTCATTATATTTCAAAGGCCATGTCAACACCAATTGGGGTTAACTGGGAATTTCATTCAAAAAGGGATGAAAATGGGGTTGTTATGAGAACCAAGTCTGTTCTTGTTGAACAACCAGAATCCAAGTCTTCCAAGGCTTGGGTTCCCAAAGAAAACTAATGTGTTTTCTTTATGTGCAGGGCATTCAGAAGAAGATCAATGATTATGGATACTGGGATAGTGGATGCTCAAGGCACATGACAGGAAAGGAAGACTATCTGACGAACTTCTCTCCTATTCAAGATGGTGATAGGGTATACTTTGGAGGGGGCTATGGCACCATCACAGGAAAAGGAACCCTTATTACCAATAATCTACGTTTTGAGAATGTCTTCCTGGTAAAAGAACTGGATTATAATTTGTTTAGTGTATCACAAGTGTGTGATAACAAAAATAAGGTTCTTTTCACAGATACTGAGTGCTTGGTGTTAAGCAAAGATTACAAGCTCCCTGAGGAGAAATACATAGAATTTAGAACACCAAGGCATAAAGACATATATAATGTGAATCTTAATGGAATTAAGATGAATAATAATATGATGTCATGTTTTTATGCTAAAGCCTCAGTAGATGAAAGTAATCTTTGGCACAGGAGATTAGGGCACATAAACTTTAAAAATATCAATAGACTTGTGAGGCTTGGTTTAGTTGATGGTTTGCCTGAAAAGGCTTTCCACAATGACCACTCTTGTGTTGCATGTCTTAAGGGCAAGCAGCACAAGGTCTCATTCAAATCTAAACAGGTGCACTCTAGTTCTAAACCACTTCACTTATTGCATATGGACCTCTTTGGTCCAACTAATATAGAAAGTTTGAAGGGTAAATCATATTGTTTTGTTATCACTGATGATTTTTCCAGGTTTACATGGACTTTCTTTTTAGCCAAGAAAAGTGAAACTGCCCAAAGTCTGATTAATTTCATTACCCAGATTGAGAAGAAGAATGGTAATGAGGTCAAAATTATTAGAAGTGACAATGGGGGTGAGTTTAGAAATCAGTTGTTAGATGATTTTTGTGCCAAGAAAGGGATTACTAGGTAGTTTAGCATAGCTAGAACCCCACAGCAAAATGGGGTTGCTGAAAGGAAGAATAGAACCCTAATTGAAGCAGCCAGAACCATGTTGGCTGATGCCCACTTTCCTATAGCCTTTTGGGCTGAAGCTGTTAACACAGCTTGTTATGTTCAAAATAGGGCATTGGTCAACAAAATACATAATAAGACACCTTATGAGTTACTTTGGGGAAGGAAGCCAAATATTGGCTTTCTCAAGCCTTTTGGATGTCATGTAGTTGTTTTAGAAACTAGTGAGGCCCTAGGTAAATTTAATTCAAAAGGTGATGAAGGCTACTTCATGGGTTATTCAGTGCAGAGCAAAGGATATAGGGTTTACATTAAAAAGGAAAAACGTATACTTGAAAAAGTACATGTTAGGTTTTTAGAGAGTAAACCTAGTGATCCTGAAAGTGGTCCAAATTGGTTGTTTGACTTAGAACCTTTATCTAGAGCTTTAAATTATATGCCTGTTACTGATCCAGACATTGTGAAGGTAACTTCAAGTGTTTTGGAAAAGAGAATTGGTAATGTTTCAGGTATACAGGTTGCTAAGAAGGATGGATCACCAACAGTTGAGTCATCTCCCACACAAGAATATGTTACACTTCATATATGGACAGATGAGTATTATGCTGCTGCTGCTGCTGCTGCTAGAAAAGATAATGGTGGTGTCCAAATACCACCAAATACAAACATGCATGGTTCTTCAGGCGCTGACAAAGGGAAATCAAGCGCTGACAAGAGCAATTCAGACGCTGATGGATCAGACGCTGACAACAACAGTTCAAGCGTTGTCAGCCCAAGCGCTAACAAGCAAGGTTCAGAGTTTGATGACACCTTTGCACATCTTTTCTCTTCACATTTTGAACAAGGTGGACCTTCTAATGTCCATGAAGAGATTCCTGTTGATCAAAGAGAGTCTGATGAAGAAGATATTGGCAACATGGAGCGTGAAGTTGAGGACACCAGACTTTTTGAAGGAGGAGTTCTCACTTCCACAACAAAGGATCACCCCTCATCTCAGATCATTGGTGATGTTATGGCTCCAGTTCAGACAAGAAGATCCCATCAAAATCTTGGTGGATTTATTTCCAATATACACAAGAAGGTTGATACCCCTCTTGTACAAGCATGTTTGTTTGCATGTTTTCTGTCACAAGAAGAACCCAAGAAGATTTTTGATGCTCTCAAAGAACCTAGTTGGGTGGAAGCAATGCAGGATGAGCTTCACCAATTTGCTATACAGGATGTTTGGGAGCTGGTTGATTGTCCTAGATATGTGAGACCAATTGGGACAAGATGGGTTCTAAGGAACAAGAAAGATGAAAGAGGTATTGTGGTCAGAAACAAGGCACGTTTGGTAGCTCAGGGATACACACAAGAGGAAGGAATAGGTTATGAAGAAGTTTTTGCTCCAGTTGCAAGAATTGAAGCTATAAGAATTTTTCTAGCTTATGCCTCTTGTATGAACTTCACTGTTTATCAAATGGATGTGAAGAGTGCTTTCCTCTATGGAACAATTGTTGAGGAGGTATATGTCATGCAACCTCCTAGTTTTGAAGATCCTGAGAATCCAGACAAGGTTTATAGAGTAAAGAAAGCTATGTATGGACTTCATCAGGCCCCAAGAGCATGGTATGGTACATTATCCACCTACTTGGTGGAAAATGGTTTTAAAAGGGGCACCATAGATCAGACATTGTTCACAAAGAAGAAAGGTAAGGATGTCTTACTTATCCAGGTCTATGTTGATGATATCATTTTTGGATCCACGAATCCAAAGATGAGTGAAGACTTTTCCAAGCTTATGACAGATAAATTCAAGATGAGTGCAATGGGTGAGATGAACTTCTTTCTAGGGTTACAAGTTCAGCAGAAAGAAGATGGTATCTTCATCTCCCAAGACAAATATGTAGCTGAAATCTTGAAGAAATATGGTTTTTCTCCACATGAAAAGGATGCTTCCACTCCTATGGATAGGGAACACCCTTGGGGAAAAATTGGAGCTGGAAAGGATGTGGATGTTAGGCACTATAGATCAATGATTGGTTCATTGATGTATCTTACAGCCTCAAGACCTGACATCATGTTTGCTGTGTGTGCTTGTGCACGCCATCAAGTGACTCCCAAAGAATGTCACCTTTTTGCTGTGAAAAGAATTTTTAGGTACCTAAGATGCTATCCAGATCTTGGCTTATGGTACCCAAAAGATTCTCCATTGGAGCTTATTGCATATTCAGACAGTGACTATGGTGGTGACAAGTTTGATAGGAAATCCACAACTGGTGGATGTCAATTTCTTAGGAGCAGATTAATATCTTGGCAATGCAAGAAACAAACAGTGGTGGCAAACTCTACAACTGAAGCAGAATATGTTGCAGCAGCTGCTTGTTGTGGACAAGTCTTATGGATTCAGAACCAGCTGTTGGATTATGGGTATAATTTCATGCATACCAAGATTTTTGTAGACAATAACAGTACTTTATGCATTATTAAAAATCCTGTACATCATTCTAAAACCAAACAAATAGAAATTAGACATCATTTTATAAGAGATTGCTTTGAGAAAGGTTTAATACAACCAGATAGGGTAGCCACAGAAGATAATGTGGCTGATTTATTAACTAAACCTTTTGATGCTGGAAGATTTCAATATTTGGTAACAAATATTGGAATGGTTAATCTCACTTAATATGTGTTTTGGAACCTTTTTGTAAAAGTATGTACAGGATAATGCATTGTTATTGGTCTTTGTGATGATTTAGATTTTTCCACTTTATTTTTCTAACACTGACAAAGGTAAATGTAACGCTGATAAGTGTTATTTTGCCGTTGTTAGAGATATTATTGTCTAACGCTGACAAAAGTTCCTTCAACGCTGATAAGTGTTGTCGGGGCGCTGTCAGCAACAAATGTTAGTTTTGTGGTTTTCAATCTAAATGTGTAGGTGGTGGTAGCTTTATGCCATTGGATACAGAGTTGCTTATGGATCTTTGAAGAGCTATTTGGACATGTTTTTGTTTATGGATGATGGTTGGAATATTTATATTCCTATCTTGACATAAATTTTTAATGTTCATATATATTTTGAGAAACTCATGTATCATAGTTTAAGGGGAGGTTTAAGGAACCTTTAGGACTTTTGGGTATTCTTATAATACTCTCATCACAATTCTAGATTGTGTCCACAGGTGAGTATGGGTTAGTTTTACTAAACCATGAGGCACTGTAGCATGCAAAGTTGATAAACTATGCATGCTGCCAAGACATTTTTGGCCTAGAATTGGTTATGGTCTGATGGGAGACTTGGGAATAGTTTTGTTATGGGTTTACCTGGGAGTTACAAAGAATTTTATGAAATAACTTTGTTGGTAAGTATTTTGGTTAGCAAGGGACACTAGAGGACATTTGTGTCTATCTTGCTTAAGCAAGTGTGCATAAATGGACAGTGCTTGCCGCCCAGTAATTATTATCAACTTGTAAGATATTTCCCTTAGGATAAATTACTTTGTTACGGTCTTTTTCTTTTTAAATATTTTTATTTTTAGACGCTGACAAGTTTTTCTCCAAACGCTGTTACATTCAATCGTGACGCTGACAAGGCTTTAGGCAAACGCTGACAAGAAAATATAGCCGTTGGGCGCTGATGGGCTATTTTTGACCGTTGACACCTAGTGGGTCCTACCCAGTTGTTATTTTTGACTAATCTTTGGCCGTAATTTTGGGGAGTTGTTACTTTTAATTAATGCATGAGATAAGTTATATTTGATTCAATATTTTCATCATTGCTTTTTGAATATAACTGCCTCATTTTTGACCAATCAAAATCATGCATCTCTCCTATAAATTTGGATAAACTTTTTGTTCTGGGTATTCATATTTTCTTGTCTAACATTTTTCTCCTAGATTTTTCCCATATCACACAACCTAAACAGCTTTAAACATGGCACCAAAGTTCAACTCAACCAATCTGACATTGGAGTTCAAGAGCCAACATAATATGGTCGCTTACTTGGCTGCTGATAATGATTTGTTCCCTCAGTATTCACAAATGGTGGAATTTTTAAATGCATCCTCATTAAGGTATGCACTTTCTCATGAACCATTAGTCTCTGTCGCACACATTAGACAGTTTTGGAACAATGTTAGTTCCACAACAGCTAATGGAGTGACCACATTAACATCTACTGTTCATGGCAGAACATGGGTTGTCACTGAAGCCTTGGTTCGCCAAGCTTTGCGTCTTGATGACGCTGATGGTGTGACTACCCTTGCCGTTGCAACAATAGAACAAGGTCTTAGGGAATTGGGTTATCCTATTCCTGCTGGTAAATCTTTAAATAAATATCATAAGCAGGAATTTCCCTCTGACTGGAAATATTTGATACATGTCCTTCTCCAATGCTTAAGTCCAAAATGTACTTCTTTTAATGAAATAAACAGGTCAATTGCAAGTGCTTTGGTTTGTATCACACGTGGGCTTAAGTATAATTTTTCAAAAATGATTTTTGAAGGGATGTGTAAAAATAAGGGAAGTAAAATGACTTTGGCTTACCCAAGATTTTTGCAAATGGTCTTTGATTTACAAGAATATTGTTCTAGGGATCATGACACTTTTTATGAGATCCCTAAACAAAAGAAAACCATTTTTGACAAGATGAGCTCCACAAACAGATCCATACCTCTCACCCAAGCCATGCTTGAAGTAATTCAGGCTGCTCAACCACAACCAGACCCTGCACCCCAACTTGAGCCTATCCAAGAACCATTACCTTCACCAGACCACATGGACGTTGACCAACCTAATGTCAACGCTGACACTCAAAATGTTGGCGCTGACACAGCCGATCCCAACGCTGATGACATCCCTGAACAATCCCAAACACCCCTTAACCAACCAACACCCACACAATCTACCTCATCTTCCACCCCATTACAATCTAGGTTGAATAAACGCCAAAGGACTACTGGAGTGTTCTCCTCTAGTGGTCCTAGCCTTGTTGCAGAGAGAACCACCTCCACAAGTGTGGCTGGTGCCATGGATGAGGCTGGGGCTATTGACACAGGCTTAGAAGCTGGTCAAGACAGTCCCAACATCATTAAGACCTCATCCATGCCCTATGATTCTGTTTTGGGAGGTCAAATCCCCATTCTAGCTGAGGGCAGATTGGAACCTATGACATTGACTGAATTGACGGCTGCTGTCATTAGCTTGCAAAAGAAAAATGTCAGCCTTGTACAAATTGTCAACAAACAGGGCCGTGAACTCCAAGTCTTGAGGGAGCGGGTAACTGTTTTGGAGAATCCAAGTAGCAGGAGTAGGATGGAGGAATCTTCCAAAGGGGAGGATGAAGAGGATGAGCTGATTCATACAGCCAGTGAGAAGAGTTCACAATTTAGTGAATCTTTAGGTATTGTTGAAGCTCTTACAAGTCTGAAGCAGCATCCTGTTATTGATACATCCAAGGTGACACCATTAAACTTGGAAGGATCTTTCACAGAAACAATGGGCGCTGATACAGGTTTGAACGCTGACACATCCAGCGCTGACAAAGGTAATCGGGGCGCTGATAAAGGTAACTTGAACGCTGACAAAGTTGCAGGTGGTGTTGATGTATTCCAGTCATCAACAATCATCAAAGATGTGTCCACACAGGTTTCTTCTTCTACCTTACCTATTATTGATCCAAAAGACAAGGGTAAGGGGATTCTGGTTGAAGAAGATGTTCCAAAGAAAGATGCAGCACAAATTGCATTTGATGAACAGTTGGCTGCACAACTTTTGGAAAGAGATTTGAAGAGGAGTGGTAGATCACCATTTGTTGCTACTTCTGAGAGTGAGGAAGAGAGTGGTGATGAAAAAGAAGAAGATAGCTCAGATTCAAGTGTTCAAATTATTGAAGATCCAGAAAGACTTGAATATGGGGATGAGTTAGCAAAGGAAAGATTGAGTGATTTGAAGAATCAGATTGATTGGGACCTTCCAGAAATCACCAGAATGTACCATGCTTGGGAAGACAAGGTTATGGACAACCCAGGGATGAGTTTGTCAGATCAAATTTGGGGGTTGGAAGTTCTTCTCAGGGTACAAGATGATATAAAGGTGATTTTGAGGTTTAATACACAAGAGGTCAAGACTTGGCTCAAAAGAGATAGAAGGCAGTTGTATTACAAGTTGCTTAGATGTCATTAACCTAGATGGACATACAAGAAGTTGCTGGCTTTATCTTTTGAGGAGTTAGAGTATAGGGCACATCCTATTTGGAGGAATGTGCAAGAAAATAATGTCTACCAGTTTCTTTCAGAAGAAAGGAAACAAGAGCTTGCTGATGAAATGCAGATTCAAAAGGAAATGAGGATTGCTCAAAGACCAGTGAAGAAAGGAGATCCTCTCCAATTTCCCAAAGATATGGATGTGTATTATCCAACTGAAGGTGTCATAAGGAAGCATCTCAAGCTTTCTCCATTGGAAGCTTCAGATTTGGTTAATGTAGTACCTCTAGATGACAGAAATCCAATCATCAGTTTTGATGAAGATGAGTGTGGATTTTGGAAGATTGGCAGGTTTGGAAAGGAGGTACATACTTTCACTTCAATTATTTCTATCTTTGCAAGCATAGACAGAGAAGACTTGGTGCATCTATGGAGATTAATAGAGGCCAAGTATACAGCTGAAGCACCTACTTCAGCAAATGGAATAAGACTTTGGAACACATTTTTGACTTTGTGTGGTCCAAGAGAAGCAGATCCTGCCATATGGAAGGATCTTGAAGATGATCTCAGTAATCTTCATTGGAGGCTTTATTCTACTTGTGGTGTATTTCATTTGAGCTCTACAAAGTTTTCAGAGTATCTACTTGTGGATGCTGACTATTTCTTGTCCAAAGAAGTGTTGGAGAAGATGAAGGAGACACCCTTGGAGATTGATTATACTAGTGACGTGGCCAAGGACTTGATTAGATATGTTTATCACCAACATAAGAAGTTTTTGCAAGATTCCTCCTAAACCTTAAGTTTTTATTCAGAAACTTGATCATTGGAATAGATATCAAGTTTAGGGAAGGATTGTTGGGAATAAATTATGGGTCAGTCACTAGACGCTAATAAGAAGAATTCAAGCGCTGATAGGATGACATTGGACGCTGACGGCCAAGTGTTGACATTGAAGAAGTCAACGCTGATAGCCTTGAAGATTAACACTGATGGAATATATCTTCATACGAATCTTTTTGTTTATTTGTTTCTTTATTTGTGTATGGTAAAGATAAGCTCGACATTGTATTTTCTATTATTATCTTTACCTAGAATAGTTGATTCGTAGCTTATTGTACAAGACTTCTTGTTCTATAAAAGAAGATCTTTTAGGTTAAAGTTAATTATCAGTTTTCATAAGTTTTCACAAGTTAAACCTCTTTCATTGTAATCAAGTTCGTTCATTCTAAATACAAGTGAAAGTTTGTTTAACATCTTTGTGTTTTAGATTAAGTGTTAATTCCGCATAACACTTAGTTACTTTATTCATAAGCAAAGGTTTCTCTACATGTATTACTTGATCTAGTCTCGTATACACAAAGCTTAATCGATCTAAGTTTGGGATCAACACACATGACCTATATAAGCTCTTGGCATTTAAAATACAGTTATTGCACGTTTTCAGATTTAATAGATAATAATTCAGCTTTACTTTTATTAATCAGACTTTTCAGAACATACACAGTTTATTCCACTGTACTTTACATATCAGAATTATAGCTTCAGTATTTGTATTGTTTCATTTCGGTACATTCTTATCATGCTTTATATTCGTTCACTAGGCGTTATGCTCAGCCGTAGTTCTTTTCATGTTCTAACGGCACGTACACCGGGACGCTCTTAGGATTCCGAGAGTATGTGCATTTGGATGGAAGCTATCCAGACTTCTTACTTAGTGCACTTCATATATTACTCTGCTTGTTTGGACATTGTTTAGTTCTTTCTTTCAGTATTTACTTTTCATGTTTTGAGCTTATGTTTGAATTACCGATGTTTGATTCCGGTATTTCCTTTATGGTCAGTTAATGTTTTAGGACATTTACCTTATATGCTTTGATGACACGCCATAAATACACGTAACGGTCCACTTATCCAAGTGGGGTGTTATAATTATGGTATCAGAGCACAAGGTTCGACCTGTAGGCTCTAAAACTTGACCTGAGACTAGTGGGTAGGCACCTGGAAACTTCCCAAAATTTGGCGTTGTTATCTTTCATGTTTCTCATGCATTTATCAGTCAGTTTTCTTCATTTATCAGTCAGTTTTCTTAAAATTTTGACTAAGTAAAAGGTTGGTACAAGAGTGGCCATATTTAGTCGCATGTGCTTTTCTGCGAATTTTGTTTTGGTGAACCGACCCATAGGCGTTCACCCTTGCCCGTTCAGATCTTGAATTGTTGAACCGACGCATAGGCGTTCATCCTTACTCATGTCAGATTCATGTTTTAAGTCGAATGTAACTTGGTGAACCGGCCCATGGATGTTCACCATTGGTCATGTCAAATTTTCATGCTTTTAGTCGAATATTGTTTTGTGAACCGAACCATAAACATTCACCCTTGCTCATATCATGACATTTTTATGAAATTCTAACAAGTATGGATTGGAATACAGCCAACCATATTTAGTCCCAGATTGTAAATTTTATCCATGACAATTCTAATGAAATTTTGACAAGTATGGATCGAACCAGAATCGCCCATACTTAGTCACAAGTTTTCTCCTTTGAATTATGTGGATTGAAACATAGCAATCCGCATCACTTGATGTTAAACCTCAGTCGATTATACTTTTATGTTCTCTGAATAATCTAGTTTTCATACTCTCACGTGGATGTCGTTTTTCTTGCTGATTAAGTTTCATATCTCCTTATGATGATTATGTTTTCAGCAAGGGGATGATGCTTCCAGGCTAAGATACAAAAGGATTATAGTAAAATCCTATTTCATGATAAATCATGCTTGGTCTTCATCAATCATGCCTTCATGCTAACATTGATGAAACTCCATTAAATCACACTTTTGTGCCGCTATAGAACCATCATTAAGTCTACGCAGGAATTGTCAGCCTATCATGTTACCCGTTTCAGTTCATTTTGCTAACAGTTTAAATCAATTATCTTTCCTTTAATCATGTCAGATGATTGACACCAGTATCGATCATATCAGCAAACTTTCATCGGTACTATATGTACAGTATTCTATGTGTTCTTCATGTACAGTATCCCAGATGTACTCCATGTACCTTACTCCATGTGCATTGTTAACCGATCCTCAATCATCTCAGGTGTTTTCCACTTGTCGATATTCTACCCAATGCTGATGTTGCTTGTGAGTTGAATATTTTACCAGATACTAATGCTGCTAACAATTCGAAGACCTCATGAATGCTGATGCTGCTGATACTTTGGAGATTCCTCAAGATGCTGATGCTGTTTATTCTATGAAGACTCTTCAGAACAAGGACGAAGTTATAAATTCAAAATTTCAGACAAGAATATATTTCAACCATCAGACACTACTATCACATTCCATGCCTTTACTACCTCAACAAAGATGTCACACGTCACACAGCTATTCTTTTAGACAGAAGAGTGAGAACCGGTACCCAGCCAGCCACTCAGTAGAATAAATTACATGAATCATAGTCATGATAATGGCCGTCATGAAACTAACAGATAAGACAGTAGTGACAACCACCGTGATAATAATTAATCAGTAAGTAACCATCGGAACTCCAAAACGGACGTGACCAGAAATGCAATAGTTAGTAGTCTAACCGGTCCGCCAATCCTAGCAGTTACCAAAGTTTTTCAACCTTATTCGTATCCACCTACCAAAACACATGTCAAAACATCAGTTAAGACACAAGTGTCAAGTATTAGTTCAGAAGACACTTGTCAGGATACCAGTCATGATACATGTCATACGAATATCCCCTCAAGGTACGGGTCATGATAAATGATAAACGTCATGAAACAGACAGATAAGACAGTAGTGACAACCACCATGCTAATATTTAATCAGTCAGTAACCATCAGAACTCCATAACAGACTTGACCAAAAATGCAATGGTCAGCAGTCTAACCGGTCTGCCAATCCTAGCATTTACCCAACATTTTCAACCTTATTCGTATCCACCTACCAAAACACATGTCAGAACATCAGTTAAGACACAAGTCTCAAGTATCAGTTCGGAAGACACTTGTCAGGATACCAGTCATGATACACGTCATACGAATATCCCCTCAAGGTATGACTTAGAACTCATAATTTCAGTGTGTCTTCAAAACCATGCCCTCAGAAATTCAGGGTGCACTCCAAGGGGGCATACCTGTTCTTTTATGCCACTCGTAAATCAGACCATTAAAGATTTAGTTACCACCACTAGAGTATTTCAGGTTAGACACGCAATGTTTATTCTATGAGATTACAGATGAACACATTTAGTGAAAGTTACCACGCTTACTTAACGTATTCATATGTCAACTTTATAAAAAAAATCAGGTATTTCCTACCTCCCAACCAGAAAAGACTCCACGGTATCACCCATAATTATAAAGGTTTTCCTTTCAGTTGAAGACAAGATCTGTCTTACTAAATCCCAAATATACCCATTATATTTCTTGTCAGAAAAATCTATACAAATTGTTTCTCCCTTACAACAAGTGATTTATTATTCCAAAGCTACGAAGACTTTCTAGCCACCAGTTATGATCTGACTTCTGAAGTTACTTAAATCCATGATCAGTAGACTTTTCTTGAGTGTTCTGACATAGTTCTAGAAAGGTTTCCAACAAATTTTCCTAACCACGATACATAGTTTAACATGGAGTTTGTCTCCAGGCCAGAACCTGTTTTCAAAACTCCATATCGCAGGGTTTAAGTTGAGTTAAAAGACTTGTAGCATTAGCTGAAAGAGTTACCAGAAGAGGTTTTATTCGCCCTAGTGCACCAACAGGAGGTGCGCCATTTTCTGTCTATCAGGAAGAAGGCCGGTGTCATGAGATCATGTATCGACCACCGAAAATTTTACAAGATCCCATTCTTAATCGATGTTCATCTCACGTATAGAAGGTTTATCAGATCTGCTATGATGTCTTAAACATTTTGTTCCAGAACAATTCTCGATCATGCTACCATCAATGAAGAGAGTCAGAACATGTCACTTCCAAGACCTGCTTTTGCACACGTTATGGTCTCTCTCAATTTTGATTTATGATTCTGAGCTCCCAAATGCTCCAGCTATTTTAAGAAATTGATGAAATCAAACTCTCCAGAAATTCTTAGACAAGTTTGTCAGTATATTTATTGAATACATTATGATCCGCTAGATCCTAGAGAAGAACATGAGAATCCTATTTTCATGATCATGGAGATTCTCCGATAGGAGAAAAGTTATATTCGCATCTTCCCAGATCTGAATTCTAGTTGAACAAGGTGGCATTTCTGAGCCACCCTATTTCAGCAGAAAGAAATTTCAGAAATACTACGAAGGTGAAGGCCATCACCAGATTGGTCAAGACCGACGTCTGTGACTAGAGTACAAGTTTCTCGAACTCGGTTGACTACTACCGTAGAAATTGCTGATAGTTCTCACGATTAGCTTTCCATGGCTAAGCTTACGCATAAAGGAGAGGACCTACACTAAAATTTAGTATTCCATAAGATCCTACGCTAGGAGAGATCTAATTTTATTGAGACTCGTAACCCTTTCATGACTATTCACCTAGATTTCACCAGAATGTACCATAATCCCAGGTAGAATTTGATAAAAGCAGTATAACACATGGTTGCATCTATGTTCATATCTTGATGCCTGACATACCGCAGGTTCAAGAGAGAACGCCATCATGCTAGTGAGTTATTACAACCATTTGAAATTCTGAACAGAAATGAGACAAGATTTCATGAAGATTGTTATCAGTTTACCACAGAACTCAGAAAAGTGTAATGCTATCTAAGTCATTGTCGACCATTTAAACCAGCCTGTACGTGTTCTTTCATTCAAAAGGATTACGCAGTAGCAGATCTTCAGGAAATTCAGCAATAGATCATACAATTTCACGATACCCCATCAACAATCATGTACGATAGAAATTCACGTTCGTGAATCACGCTCACGTTCATGTTCAAGATTACGTGTACGTTTACGTTCACCTTCACGTTTACGTCTCATGTTCGCATTATGATGTCGTTTCAGTCCATATGTTGTGCTATTTCACGATTTAAATTCACGATTCGCATTCATGACATCGGTCACGTTCAGGTTCGTGTTCCATCTCAGTATATACGTTCCAAGTCTTGTACCGGATTTGGCTACAGAAACTTTAAGAAAACCAGACTCAAGTTTAGCATAGCTTTTCCATACCCAGGCAGACGTTTCACGTCTCAGGCCGTATCGTTTGGCATTCTTTCCTCGGTCAGCATACATTCATGATATGTCCTAGTATCACGTATCACGTTCACTATATATTCCATGCCCATCGTTTCTCATATAATCGTGAACCACGTTCACAATTGCTCATGTAGCACGTTCACAATTGTTCACCTAGTTCGTCCCTATATGTTTTCAGCAGCTTGCTCAGAGTTATAAATGTTATTGCTCCAGGATATTTGTACGTACCGTTTCATGTATCCTACATGCTATAGCTTATTCATTCTATTAGATTAAGAAAATCCATCTTAAGTATGGAACAAGAAACTATTCAGCATCGTCATGACAGAGTCATCAGGACCAAGATTTCCATTGTGTTTAGATCTTTGAAGGAACCGTTTCGAGCGGGAAGCCACTTGGAACGGAGGAGTCCATCCGGACCTCTCATCCTTTCCTTCGATAATTCAGTTAAGTTCTTTCAGTCATGTTACGTTCTATGTTCACTTCAGTCATGTCACGTTATACCCTTTTTGTCAGTGTTATGTTCTATTCGAGGACGAATTATCCTTTCAGCTTACATGTCTTTTCAGCTTACGTATTCTTTCAGTTCTTATAAATTTCATCAGATTATTCCCTTTAATTCGAGAACGAATTATTTTTTTAGAGGAGAAGAATTGTAAAACCCGTAATTAAAATCCTCGAATATTAAATACGCGTAGTCTCATCTTTAATTTTAATTAAACGTTAACAATAAATACGCAGTCTCAGTTTTATTAAATATTACAAAAAAACTATTCAGAATATAATTATTTAGTTTCAGAAAATATTATGCATGTATTATTTAATATACAGAAAAGAGTATTACGTTCAGGAAGTAAAACACGAGAAATATAAATACGAGTATACGTGATATATTTTAGTTTTGAAAAGCAAAACGGGAAACCATATGTTATAAGGGTGGCGGTTTTATGTAGTAAACAAGAAAGAAAATGGGCTTTTAGCCTAGCCCGTTTTGAAAACAAAAGCATAGGAAACCAAAAGAGTTCTCCCATTTCATTTTTACAAAACAAAATAAAAAGTAGGGTTCTGTCCTCTTGGAATAGCCGACGGTGGAGATCACAAACAAAGGAATCCGGGTTTTGATGTTTTTGTTGTTTACCATTCGAGTGTGTGTACATTCTTTCTTCTTAGACACAAAAGGTAATCACTCTTTTCCTTCCTTCTTTAAATCATGATTTATACGTACAATCAAGAACAATAATGAATAAAAAGGGAAATCATAGAATCAATTAAAAGGGGTGTCGTGTTTTTGTTGATACACGAACACCGAGACACCAAGTCTCGGTGTGTGTTGTTGTTGGCCATCCGTGACCCATACAGGGGCGGCGTGGTATTTTGTTCATCAGCCACAACAAAAAACAACCCCAAACAGGGGAGTCACGTATAAGGGGGTGTTTATTTTTAATTTACAGTGGGTAAATAATTCAACAGGAGGTGTTTGTTTGAAGGAGTGGCAACCGAGAGTCCTTAAGATTCTCGGTGGGTCTTATTCAGAAAATAGTGGGAACCACTGCATTAGTGGTGGGAAGATAATAGCCAAAACAGTGGGAACTATATGGAGCAGTGGGAACCACTCCACAAGCAGTAGCAACTGGCACTAGGCCAGTGGCTACTGCTGGGCAACGTCAGCTGCAGGGGAGCCACGATAAGGTCGTGGTGTGCTCGATTTTAGTTAACCCGAGACATGGGTGTCTCAAGATAATTTTTACTCTGGTTTCGGGGTCACGGAAATATAATAAATACGAGTTATATTAAATTGTATTAAATCATTTTTATAAATAAGTTTTTATAATTAAATTAACCATGTTGTTTTGTTATTTAATTTAACTTGTAAATTAAATTTAATAACGGTTAATTATTTTATTGATTAAATGTGTGATTCGCTAATGATTTAATCTTTCAAGGAAACTAATTTAGAAAACTTTTTAATTTAGGAAATTTCTATTTATGGCAGGTTGCTATATATATAGTAATATTATAATACCAGATTACACTATATTAACATATCAGAATACAATATAATATATAAGTAATCAGAAGTACAGGATACACATTAATCAGTAAATATTTAAAGACAGTCAGAGTGATAAAATTATATACAGAACAATATAGCAATACAAGTCTATAACAAAATTGATTAAGAATAGTAATAATCAGTAACAATAAACAGTAATCAGACAACTCACTTCACGTCCCTTTTTTATGTAGTATCTGTGAAGTCGGAGTAGATCCTTCAGCTTTCATCTTTATTTCATTACTGGACACGAGGTACGGATTTACCGTCCTTCAGTATGGACTTCCTTTCTATGCATGATTAGGAATCCCCGTCTGCAGCCAAATGTTTTCCCCAGTATATGTTCTAAGTTTTATCAGTAATCGTTTTAATAACTAAGTTAAATTTCCCCGAGCTTTATATACAAGCATGACCAGTTATGTACTAGTTATGGAGGTACCGTAACCATGACACTTGAGGCACCGGTGTCATGACTCCTCTGCGTGGGAGTGATTTCTCGCACCGTCCCATTTATTTCAGCTTGGCCATTTTATCAGTATTATCAGCGTGGCGTATGGGTGCATCCTAGGTTATCAGTTTACACCTTATCATGTGAATGTGGTGTGTGCTCTACATCCTTCACATTGGAGTTGATCCCTCCACCCAACACATTATTTAGAGGTCACCCCTCTACAGCAGAACGAGGTCACCCCTCCACGTATTGATGCAGACTGATGAGACTGTAATTATACATAGTCTCATAGTCCAAATCGGGCTTAAAACGCTTAAAAATGTCATAAAATACCCAAGAATATGCTTGTGTTCGTTCATTGTGTATTTTAGGTACGGATATCGTGAATTCAACAAATGATTACAAGAATTAAGTAAAAACGAACACGGGAAACTAATCCGCACAAAGAACCGGACCCGAATCATGATTTTCCAAAGAAGTCCTTGAAGTTTTGAAGATTGTCAATTTTGGTCCCTTAAGTTTGAAGACTTGGTACTTTATACCCTAGAAAAACTCATAAATTGCATTGTGGTCCCATAAAAGTCAAGAAATTACATTATGGTCCTTAGAATATGGCTATATTTATAAGAAAGGACCTTGGTAAAAGTATTGCAAAACCATTTTGCCAAAATTGACAAGTTGCCCAAACTTGTATACAAAAAAAATGGTATTATATGCTAGAATATTTATATGCAACACTTTTGGAAAAAGGAGCACTAATACTGCCAAGACACTCAAACTCACCCCCACAAATTAGCTTGCCATGTCACCCCTCTCCACCAATCACCTCCCACCACCTCACAAACCCCTTCTACATCACCCTCCACTAACCTAACTTTTTAATAATATTAAATACGTTTTTAAAAATCTGTTTATAGTTTTAAAAAGCATGGGAAACACAATCTATACCCCTAAACCTGATTAACCACCACTATCCATCACCTTCATTAACCAATGAACCCTCATCCCTAATACCCCTTAAATCAAAGGGGTTTTGGTCCATTACCTCCAGAACTCTAATTAATCCCATCCTCACCATATCCCATCTCACCAAACAATCCCACATGGGTTGTGGACCCTCCCTTGTACCTCCCCTGCTAACGTCCCTTTCTACAAACTTTATCACCCGACAAGATCAACGACCAAAACTCAAAACTTGGTCCCAAAGGAGTCTTTTAAGGGCTATGATCATCCAAGACAGCTGTATCATCACAAGATCACATGATGGCACAATTTGACAAGATTTTGAATTTCCAACAAAGGCCAGATTTGGAATTTCTTCTAGCATTAGGGTTTCATGTTTCTACTAGCATTGGTTTAAAAGATTTTTCTACAAGTCTAACTCCGTCATCACATCGTTATTTGAGTACTACCACCTCGTCTACTCCTTTTGACGATGGTGTGTGTGGATCTAGTATGGGGGAAGCCCCTTATGTTCCCTCACATTTCTCCACCGAGGACGAGATATTTGATCCCATAATTGCTTGTAAAGGGAAATCTCGGTCTTCCACCGATGCAATAAATGGAAATCTTATCTATTTGCTTGGTGTGAGTCTACCTCGAGTAGCTCATAATGTTGTCCCACCCATTATTACACCCTTCTATTTCTCATCTCTTTTCTTCTACCCCTTTGAGGTTTTGGCACGTGTTGAAGTGGCGTTGGTTCGTTTATCCCATGAAAATGAGGACGCCATCTTCTATCTCGGTATTTTTCATCATCAAAGGACTTAGTCCTTACTACCGGTTGCTTTTGGGAATTGTTTATCATGTTAGCCCCATCAAAAATGACCAAACCATGATAATCCCTAAATGATCACATTTATGGGGATTTGAGTCGAGCTTTTGACTCGGTTATAAAAAATAAGGTGCCTCATGGGGGATTCTCATGCTTATCCTTGTAATTATTATTTCTTTTCTAATAATGGGACTTGTGCTCTTCCGACCTTTGTTCCATGGTTGTTTGTGATTGTGATTTATTAGGTTCATCGTCATCATTGAAGCCTCTCGTGTTCGTTTTATGTATCACTCGAGCTTCGATCGTTACCTTTGAAGATTCTGATATCCGATGATATCCTTTTATGTTCTAACGATTATCTTATTAGCATAATTCAAAATGGCTGTGAGGTTATTCTTTTACACTTTCCAGGCTCAAGATTAAGCATTCGACTTTCGTCTCTAGTATGGGAATGTTTCACCCTTAGACTCGAAACATTGCGGACAATGTTTAGTTTTAGTATGGGGGGTGAGTAGATACTTCAACTTGCTTACGTCATCACACAATCCAATTTTCATCTTTTTGTTATCGTTTTATGCAAAATAAGGCTAAAAATGGCCAAATTTTAAAAATTTTCTTGTTTTTCATAAGTGTTTAAGACACGAATGTAGGTTTTCCGATGGTGAGAATAAGAGTAATTTTTGACTCGACCGTGCGTGTTGAGCACTTAGCTTCGATTCCTTAACTATATTAGGCTAAGTCTCTTAATTGAGGACGAGGAATGATAGAGTTAATTATAAGTTACTATGCTAAACGTAGAGTACTCATATCTTTCAAAAAACTCACGTGTTTTAATTATTTACTTTTTGTATTGTTTGTTTCTAATTTGTTTTAGTAGCTTCCATTTAATTAAATTGGGAACATTAAGGTATCGCCAGCGTCATGGTTTAGAAGTATTGGCAACCCGAATAATCAAAGTCTTCCCCCAATAATAATTTAAATTCCTCTTCACCTAAATCAACAAAAAATTCGAAGCTCACAAGGCCAAAAAATCTATGCGAAAATTGAAAGTAAACGTCTTAAATCTTGAAGCCTTAAAGATCCAAAATTCGCTTTAGCGTGAGGATATACGACAAGTCATAATAAACACCTCATGAAGAGGTTAAATAAAAGACAAGGGCAAGACCAAAGCCATAATAAACACTTCATGGCAAAGTTAAATAAAAGGTGGCGGTAAACCAATCTCACATTGGTAATAAGTCTCATGTTCAAAACTGTTATAAAACTGTGTTTATCGATCCTTTTTGTTGACTTAATTTTTTGACATCGTTGTCTATTAGGGTGAATTATTAATTCGATGATTTTGGTTACACCGTTAAGACTCTATTTTTGGACCTAATCTCTATTCACGCATAAGTTAATGATGTATCCTCGTGATCATTAAGACAAAAATAAAATATAAGAGATAAACCTTAGGAAAAGGGGGTTTAAGTACGTGATTAGAGCATATGAGTAGTGTTAGCATTACTAACTTATAATGACAATGATCTTGTTTCACGCTTAGCATGGAATTAGGTGAAATTCGAGGATGACGAAATTATTTCTAACGAATCATTCACGTGTTCTTATTCCTAAAAGTCCCATTTTGCGATGAAAACAATACATTATGTCTAAAACGCATGTAGTAGTTTATTTAAATTTTACATTTTCAATAAATGTCAAAAATAAATTTTGGAAGTGCTATGATACTTAATTCTAGCATTGTGTGGGGACACGGCAATGGTTTAGTATGGGGGAGTGATGAGACTGCAATTATACATAGTCTCATCGTCCAAATCAGGCTTAAAACGCTTAAAACGCTTAAAAATGTCATAAATTACCCAAAAATATGCTTGTGTTTATTCATTGTGTATTTTAGGTATGAATATCATGAATTTAACAAAAGATTACAAGAGTCAAGAAAAAACGAACACGGGAAACGAAGCCGCACAAAGAACCAAACCCAAATCATGATTTTCCAAAGAAGTCCTTGAAGTTTTGAAGATTGTCAAGTTTGGTCCCTCAAGTTTAAAGACTTGGCATTTTATACCCTTTCAAAACTCATAAATTGCATTGTGGTCCCTTAAATGCCAAGAAACTACATTAAGGTCCTTGGAATATGGCTATATTTACAAGAAAGGTCCTGGGTAAAAGTATTGCAAAACCATTGTGCCAAAATTGACAAGTTGCCTAAACTTGTATACAAAGGAAATGGGTATTATATGCTGGAATCTTTATATGCAACACTTTTGGAAAAAGGAGGACTAATACTTCCAAGACACTCAAACTCACCCCCACCAATCAGCTTGCCATGTCACCCCTCTCCACCAATCACCTCCCACCACCTCACAATCCCCTTCCACATCACCCTCCACTAACCTAACTTTTTATTAATATTAAACACCTTTTTAAAAATTTGTTTATAGTTTTAAAAAGTGTGGGAAACACAATCTATACCCCTAAACCTGATTAACCACCACTATTCATCACCTGCATTAACCAAACAACCCTAATCCTTAATACCCCTTAAATCAAAGCGGTTTTGGTCCATTACCTCCAGAACTCTAATTAATCCCATCCTCACCATATCCTAACTCACCGAACAATCCCACATGGGTTGTGGACCCTCCCTTGTACCTCCCCTGCTAACGTCCTTTTCCACAAACTCCAACACCTAACAAGATCAATGACCAAAACTCTAAACTTGGTCCCAAAGGAGTCTTCTAAGGGCTATGATCATCCAAGACAGCTGTATCATCACAAGATCACATGAAGGCACAATTTGACCTGATTTTGAATTTTCAACAAAGGGCAGATTTGGAATTTCTTCTAGCATTAGGGTTTCATGTTTCTACATTCTAGATAGTTCTTCCTTTGTCTATATAAACCTAGTCGACATGTTACTAAGTTTTTTGTTCCAGAATTTTATAAACTTTGTAAATCCTTTGAAATAAATAGTTAAAGTGTTTCTTTGTCCTTGCAATTTGTTATCATTCTGAGTTCCAATTTACTTTTATGAAATTTAAATTCGTGCTTCTTTTAATTTTATGCAAGAATTATTTTATGTTTACCATAAAATTCTCAAAGTCTTGTTAAATTTTTGGGACCCAAGAACTCATTGTTGATGCATATATTTGATTGACACTCAAACATATGTAAAGTTTATTAGTCCTTGTTCATATTCTGTTGGTTACAATTATTTTTCCACTTGCAAAAGATATTCCAAGTCCTTTTCATTTCTCTCAAAATTTTTAAGCTATTGGATTATCACTGTGTCAAAATATACCCAAAAGCTTACTGACAACAAGATTTTGGGGAAGGTTTTGAGCACTTGAAGTTTGTTGTTTAATTTTTTTCAGGTTTCAAGAAAATTCCCCAAGGCATTGACTGCAGTAGTCACCTTGGGGTGGACTGTAGTAGTCCTTCTAAGAATAAGCTTATCATTCCCTTATAGCTCAAGCCCTTGCTTGATGGAGAAGGCATTAACATACCTTTAAGTAGGTTTTGTGTGATGGTTATATGAATTTTGCTTGCCTACTACTTTCTTGTTGTTCATTGTTTTGATATAGTTAACTTAGTTTGTGGGATATGTTCTTGATAGATTATTGTAGTTTGGATACCATTTTGGTGATACTGCTTTGATAATATTGTTTATCAGCTTTTTAAGGGTGTTTGGTTTTTCTGATTTGAGTGTGTGGGTGACAACACACTAGGCTAAAGCAAGTTAAACATACTCCTTATGGTTGTAGAGGTCAGTTTAGGTGTTGGTTTGCTTTGTTAATGTTAGCACACAAAAGTTGCTAGTATGCTTGAAAACTGCCAATATTAATCAATAGGGGTATATCTAGGTTGTTTTAGTGATTTTTGTTATGAAAATTGTTCATCAGTTAGATCTTAGGCATATTTAGGGTTGTGTGTAGTTTCTTTGTAGTTTGGATTGGGTTTCATCAAGATTTGGAGGTTTGAAATTCGTCCTATGACCAATTAGATCAGCAAATACAACCCACCAGACCCCTAGTTCATCAGTAACTTCTTATTGCTTGATTGTGTGTTTTTTGTGTATTATATATGCTTTTCTTTCGCTATATATTGACTCCCCACACTCCACTGAGTGTGGGGGTGCCTTGTATGTCCAAAAACAACCAACAACAAGCAAGAAATTAGCCAAAAACGTTTTTCTAAGGAAGGTCAGTGGGAAACAAATTCCCACTGGTAGTTCTAATCTACCCACTGCTTAGCTAGTGGACAAAAGTACACCAGGGGTCACTTTTAGTTTTAAGACTTTTATGTCTTTAGTGATCATTTCTCAGTGTTTTTCATTCTTTCCAATTTTCCTGTGTTTCTTTATTTAATTTAAGAATTTTAGAAAAGTTGTTTTTATTTTTCTATTTATTTTACTATTTTTAGCATTATTTTTAGTATAATTCAAGTTTTTAATATTCTAATTTTGTCTTATGGATAAAATTTAGTGTTTTTCAAATTTATCATTTTCCCCTGGTTTTTTTACTTATTTTAGTATTTTCCAAAAAGTTGTTTTATTTTTCCCTTTATTTAATTATTTTTTTAGAATTATTTTAAGGTAAAATATATTTTTAAATAAACTGTTTTTGTCTTATTAGGTTAAAATAGATTAGTTAAGTATTTTAAGATTTTTCGAAAAGTAAATTTATTTTTTTGATTATTTTATTTTTTTATCATTATTTTCGTTTAAAAAGTGTTTTTAGCCTTTTAAAAATAGAAAAATAGTTTTAATAATTTAGGAAATATAGTTTTTAGTGTTTAATTAATATAAGTAAGATATTTGTTTGATAAAATATAATTTGAGCTTTTTGTTAATTATATTTAATTTTAGGGCTTTAATTAGCGTTTAAAATTGAATATTTAATTAATAAAAGATTTTAAAATTTAATTATTGATTTTTTATTCTTATTTATATTATTTTAGACTTAGTTTTAATTTTTAAATTGTTTTTAGCTTAAATTTTTAATTTCGTCGCGTTTTACGTATTTATGTTTATGTTTTACGTCATTCGTCGTAGTTTAATCGTAGTATAGCTTGTCTTTTAATTTTCTCTCTTATAAAACCCAAAAAAGACACTAATAGAAACTTGATTTTATTATATTGGCACCTAATACACATACACCTCCGCCAAGAACGAACTCGCACTCATTCGATTTGTCGGTTTTCCGAAACCGTCGAATTTAATACTTGCCCACTATATGTTTTTTTCCTAAAAGAGTATTTTTACTACTATCACAGACGTTGTTATAGCACATGACCTATATAAGCTCTCAGCATTTAAAATACAGTAATTGCACGTTTTTAGATTTAACAGATAATAATTTAGCTTTACTTTTATTAATCAGACTTTTCAGAACATACACAGTTTTCCACTGCACTTTACATATCAGACTTATAACTTCAGTATTTGTTACCTGTTTCATTTTATTACATTCTTATCATGCTTTATATCCGTTCAATGGGCGTTATGCTCAGCCGAAGTTCTTTTCATGTTCTAACGGCAGGTACACCGGGACGCTCTTAGGATTCCGAGAGTATGTGCATTGGATGGAAGCTATCAAGACTTCTTACTTAGTGCACTACATATATTAATCTACATGTTTGGACATTGTTTAGTCCTTCCTTTCAGTATTTACTTTTCATGTTTTGAGCTTATGTTTGGATTACCGATGTTTGATTCCAGTATTTCCTTTATAGTCAGTTAATGTTTTAGGACATTTACCTTATACGCTTTGATGACACGCCATAAATACACGTAACGGTCCAATTATCCAAGTGGGGTGTTACAGTAGAAATATGTAAATGAGTTGAATATGAAAGAATATGGTGGATCATTGGACCGTCATTCCTGTACATTTTATAGGTAATAAAGTTATGGACCATAGAATGTTAAGTTGGTTTATGACTTTATGATATGGTAGATGGATTATGGGAAGTTGATACAATAACGAGGTAGGAAAATGCAGTTATAACTTACATGTTATCTGGGGGATATCTAACTATCCAAATCGTGAACGATGCTGGGTCATTGTTGGCCAGTATAAAGTGACGATATTCTAAGACCAACAAAACAGCCCGAACGTCATCCTAATTTTGCAGATACTGATCCCTACAAATAAAAGTAAGCAAGCATGAAATAAACGTACAACATTGATGCCTTTAAAGCATTATACTTAGCCAAACTGCACGTCTGTTTCTATTATTATCATATTTTTACCAGCTTTAAATTCAAATGGAAAACACTCCCTTTCTCCTTGACTTTTTGCATCCATTAATTGATATCAGATACTATAACAGAATGAGTTGATTTCTACTATATTAAATATTCTTCAGTTCTTCGGGCTGTATGAAAATCTATTAGGAATTACAACAAAGCGGAGGTTGCAGTGTCACATAAACCAAACAAAAAAGCCTTGACACCACACCTAAAGTGCATCACTAATAAGAACACAGTTTGTCCAAGTAAATACGCAATACCACATTAAAAATTACCTTCTCCGTTTTACCGGACACCATGAGAGACCCACTCTCATTGCTAATGCATAAAAGGACTCCTTATGACCTTTAGTAGCAACAGGAACATCTATATTCAAATTATAATACCCTGTAAATTATTTTGCTAAAATCTTTTTGAAAAAAATTATCTTAATAGCTCATTCTATGCCTTCATATAAAGAGCTAAATTAACAAAGGATACGCAATATAACTATTGAGTGTATAACTGAATTAATTGGCCAACATTAAAAGATAGTTCCAATAACTTGTTAATGACATTGGTGCCTACGTGAGAGTATATGGATACTAGACCCAAAAGACATATGGTACAACAGAGTCGGGTATCATAGGTTTAGATTGTTTAAACAACCAAACATCTTTTCACAACCCAAAAAGATATGTTGCAAAATACGGGTATATACATATGATGTAGATAGCTGAACACCTCGATATTTTCTTAACATATAACTTGTAAAACCCGCATGCTTTTACCATGAACAGTACACTTAGTAAACCTATGTACATATTAAAACTTTCCTTTTATAACACGAACACGTGTCACGATTATTAATTACAAAAATTACGTACGTGTTATTACACGACAAGTATTAAGTACGTGATAGTACACGATAATCATTAACAATAATAACTATAATCACGAACATGAAATCATGAACGTAAAAATCACGAACACGTAATTACGTACTTATTTAATATAATACGCTTAATATCGTTAAGTACAAGTATGTATCTATAACACGAACATTTAATTATAATATAACACGAAAACACGAACGTGTTTGCACGTAAAATATTAGACACGGGAAAAACTTCGGGTTTCCCC
This sequence comes from Glebionis coronaria, assembly GCA_025667525.1. NCBI lineage: Eukaryota > Viridiplantae > Streptophyta > Magnoliopsida > Asterales > Asteraceae > Glebionis > Glebionis coronaria. The sequence continues at coordinate 338,673 of JANFOE010000698.1, read as the reverse complement.
TTGTGGGCCCCACATGCCGCGGACACCAAAGACAAGAGGGCCAAGCCCACTTTTGATTTTACTAAAATAAACAAAAGGGGATAAACACATTTTCATTTACAAAGTTTTCTAAAAAACTTACAAAACCCTAGCCTTTTGTTCTCCCTTTGGCCGCCGGATACAACACCACCACAAGGGGGTGTTTGTTGGTTTTGGGTGATTAAAAATCAAGTGATTGTTCGTGTTATTTTCCTCTATTTATTTCATGCATTCGGTAATCTGTAATCCTTTTTCTTTTGATTCTTTTATTTAATCAAGAACATGTAATCATGGGGATTTATGTAAACAAGTAATTAATCATGTCATTTAATCATGGGGGGGGGGGGGGGGGGGGAAATAAAAGATGGTTTTGGGTTGGTTTGGTTCGGTGGTGTTTGAATCACCATCGACCGAAACCCCATGGTCTCGGTGTAGGCTATGTGGTCTCGGAAGCAAGGAACCAAGGGACCCCGACTTGATACGGGGTACCGTTTGGTTTGTTTGGGTCTCGGAAGCAACAAGAAGCACCACCGGCTTAAGTCGGTGGCTGTTTTGGGTCAAGCAGGGGGAACGCAGGCAGCGGCAGGGGGAACCACTGACTAACTGCATGTGGGAACCTTGTTGGGTCAGCGGCTAGCTGAGACACACCCGGGGGAACCACCGGCTTCAGCCGGTGGCGTGTTTCCATGAACAGTGGCAACCGGCTGAGCCGGTTAGCCACTGTTAAGGGGTGTTTGTTTTGATCCGGTTCTCAGAAGAATTCGGTCTGATTCATAATGTGTCTAGATTAAAAATCACGGGTCCAGTTAGCCTCAAAATATTGAGTCAAACAAGAATGCTCGGTCATATGTTTATTATGTATCATATATTAGAACGTTGTAATAGGTAATAGGTTAGTCGGGTATTACGGGATTAACTTTAAGCTAATGTTCATTCATAAGTTAAAGCCCAAAAGGAAAGCCCGACCCATTAGACTATAGTCCATAAACAAGCCCGCATGTGGGTGGACTATATATACCCTTCCTAGCATGTTAGGAAGGGTGTTGGTCATTTTGTTATTTTCTCTCTCTAATCTAATCCTCCAAAAGTTCCAACCCTTCTCTCTACTTTCTCTCACTACTTTTTCTCTCTAGAATTCATCTATCTTCTACCTTTCTTTCTTGTTTAATCATCACGAAATCTATGGGACAACAATTGGTATCAGAGCCATGGGGTAGATTTGTGATTGGTTGTTGTTATTTTACTTGATTCGCATGATTTAATCAATAAATCATCTCGGTTTCAAATTCTTTTTGTGTTTTCCGTGCTCTAAATCTTGATATCAATCTCCTACATAGTTGTGGTAGGGATATGGGTGTTTTGGTTTGGTTAAAATCATGTTTTTCTAGGCAAAAATATCATATTTGATCTAAAATTTTGGAACTATTTGTACATTGCGACAGAAATACCTTGTTTTCCATCGCAATAAATTAGGGTTTATCATTGCGATCTAGATTGCGATTGGTGTTGTTTTTGATATTGCGACAGGTTAATACTTGTGATATTGCGATAGGTGTTCCTTGGTAATATTGCGACAGGGTCATTGCGACTGGAATATTACGACAGGGTCATTGCTACAGGTTATTGCGATAGGGTCATTGCGACAGGGTTATTGCGACAGGGTCATTGCGACAGGACATTGCGATAGAAATCTTTGTGCATTGCGATAGATTGTTTGACATTGCGATGGATATTGCGATGGGACATTGAGATATGTTTGGTTAAATTTTGTTTGAATATTTTTTAGACTTAGCCACTATCTAAACTAGTCCTGGAACATCGTTTACACGAAGATTAAAAATAATAATAAAAAAATTAAAAAAAATAAAATGTTTTGGCTATTTCTAACTAGTTTTTGGCTATTTCTAACTCAATTTCAAATTTTTAGGTAAAAAAAAATCAAAATTTTTCCCTACTAGTTTTTGGCCATTTCTAACTCAATTTCAAAATTTGGCGATAAAAATATTTTTTCAGCCTACCGTTTTGTCGGACTGAGGAATTATTGTCGGACTGAGAAAAATCGGAATTTTCGGAATTTCAACCACAACTCAATCACTATAACATCTAATTAAGATCCATATTCACTTCATCATTTCAGAGAATATTGAGTTGGATTCTACTGCAGAATATCGTATGACGAACAACAACATAATGGTGGCGGGTAACAAAGAGAGACCACCAATGCTTGTGTCGGGTCGATATGATCAATGGCAATCCTATTTTCTAAGTTATCTCACACAAAACCTAACGGTGATGCTATAAGGCAATGCATTTTCGATGGACCCTATAAACTCGCAAGGATAAACGTTCCTGCACAACCAGCCACATACACAACTGAAGAACAACCAGCTTATGAACATGATGAAAAAAGAAACGATCTCACATCAGAGAACCGTACTTGGTTTGATGCAGAAAAAGAAGCAATCTAATTAATTCTCAGTGGTATTGGAGATTGTAAGTCCGAAATCAATGCTAGAAACACTAAACTTAACTAATCAACACAAGGAAATACTTTTCCAACGTAATACTTATTATTGTATAATAAAGAATTACAAGGGTTATGGATAACACGGTTTGATGGCAATGTGTTGTGCACACTTTGAACAACTAAATAACCTAACTTATGAATACAATCACAGCTGTTTGATTCAATAAGTTCTAAACATTAATGTGTGAATATTCTCAAAGTGTTAAACATTAATGCTGTGCTACACATCCTATTTATAGTGATACGAGGTTGACCTAAGTACTAGATGATGGTGACTACACAAGACATTCACTTTTCAGACATATGTCACAAGATGCTCTTCTATTCTTGGTAGTCTGCCATAATGCTTTAGGGAAACAGATCTTGAAACAGTTTCTTTTTTCTTCATAGTCTCGTACACACAAATGGCATGTCCAAAGTGTGCTGAGTGTTAACAGGGTATTGCCACCCCTGTTAACCCTCAACCCCTCAGAGTCCCTGATACATCTTGGCTGTTATCCATCACAGCCAATGAGTATGTCTTCAAGTAATTTTCGACTTCCTTGACAATGTCTCTGACATGGACTCCCCTGAGGTTGCTCATAGAGACTTGGATCTCTGTGAGTCTTGTGATACTTGCCTGCCTCCTAGGCATAGGCAAGTGACTATCTAACAGCTTAATTTGTATTTAAATCTATGATACAGGGAATCTAACAAACATAGATTCCCAAAAATCTCCACCTATTTAAACATAAATATAGCTAGATCTATCTAAGTTAAGCTAAGTGAGATAACAGCTTCTTCTTACTCATACCAGATCTAAACAAACATACCTCATGATTTTATTCATACTTAAAGAAAATTACATGTACAATACAAAAGTGAAATAAAATATGAAGGTAAAATTTAGCTGTGAAATTCTTCAATAGTCATCATTTTTGATATTTTCTGCAGCTTCAGCTATGTATGTTCTAGTATCCAATTCTGCCTGCAAAGCTTGTGCAAAAACCTTGGAATACTCTGAGTTATTCTTGAGCCCCTTTTTGAGACAAAGCAGTTGAATTGTTGATGCTAAGCCAAGTTCATCTTCTCTTTGGAATGCATACTGGCAAGCTCTGTTCATGAAGGCCATACCTCTTTCAGGCTCTGTGTAGGTCTGACCATCAACAGGACCAACGATTCCATTTGGTAGTATCAAATCCCTGTGCATTCCATCCACTTGAACATCATATGTGACGAAGGTTTCCTTAACAAGTTGAGTCATCCTTCTTATTTTCTTGCCAGACTTTGGGGGTTCTTGTTCAAACAGCTATGGTGGGGGATCTATTTTGAGCTTGGCTGCTGTTTCTTTAATCCAGGTGAACTTAGCCTTAAGGGTCTTAAGAAGAATGAAATTAGTCTGACCAGTTCTTTTAGCAGCCAAGGCTTCAAGTTCAAACCATTCAGATAACCCAAGTTTCTTTAACCTGAAGTCCTCAAAGACATCCATATTGCCTTGTTGGTTACCTCTCCACAAAATCATTTGTGGTGTGTTGGTGGATTTGTGAATTGTGTATTTGAACTTGGTTATCTTTCCAGGAGCATACCTGTTGTTGACGCAGGCATCATAATCAGATTTTACCTTTCTTAGTGCCTCTGTGCGTTTAGCTTCCATTTCCCTCAACCTTTGTCTTTGCTTCTCCCTTTCAGGAGAAGTCATCTTCCTCAGAGTTTTCTCATTCATCTCCTTGGTTTTCTTTATTTCATTCAGCCTCTTGAATTCAACAGCCTGTTTCTCAATCTCTTCAGGTGTTAGAGGATTCTCATTAGCAAGTGCGAAGGTTGAAAATTGGGAAAGGTCTATGGTTGATCCTCCTGTCTCTAGCATCGCATCTATTTTATTTAGTTTGGAGTCTGTGTCTACCATAACTATTTCCTTTCCTTTCTTCGAGACAGAGGATTCCACACTCATGTTTTTCAGCTCCTCAGCTCTTTTGATGAACGCTGACTGAGCTTGGGTTTGTATTGCCTTGGGTAGGGAGCTAAAAGTGAACTTTAGTTTCTTGGCAGCTGGTTCACCATCATCCACAGACTCGCTGGTGTTAACCAAAGTCAGGGACTTTGATAAATCAACTCCATCATTATTCTGTTGCCCCCCCTTACTTTCATCCTCATGATCGGGTATGATTATAGGTGTGATAACTTGGAGGGGGACAGGTGAAGTGATAGTGTTATCAGCAGAGGTTGAGCCCTGTTTGGCAGATTCAAGGTTAAGTACCTTTTCCTTCTCCCCCTCACGTTCAGCCTGTCTCTTTAGACGTTTGGAAGAACGTGCCTGAAAGTGCCTTGCAATCTGGTCAACAGAGGCAACCTTATCACGTTACCTGGTCCTTGAAGCTCTGGCAATCTTCAGCGGGAGGTTGCAATTTCCATTTGTGTTGCGATGAACACGATCAATGATAAAGTTTGTGTGACGATATTGCCTGCTACGAACAGCTTCAAACTCTCTATGCATTGTCAACTCATGAGCATTAAAAAGAGCAGGGACCTCTGTGACAATGGCATCCTTGATTCTTGTGGACAAATGACTAAGTCCTTGGGACACTCCTTTTCTTGTACCATCCTTGATGGGTTCAGTTACTGCATCCCTAACCGCCTGACTGATGATCCCTGGAAAGGTGACAGTGAAATTATGCATCTCAGATTTGATAACATCCAACTTTCTTGACAGGCGCTCCATATCGGATTGATGATGTACAGGTTGAAGATTATGGATGTTCAGGCTTTGTTTTGCATAATCATCCTCCCTTGGCAAAATATCAAAGTTGGTTTGGGTAGGATGATCAAACATAAGGAACTCAGCTGTCTGATCATAAGCAGGTCTTTGGAAGACTGTAGTGGCTGAGGTAGTAGAAGTGGGAGTTGCTACAGCTTCTTTGGGAGGAGGAGTGGTATCAGCAACTAGTTGAGACACAGCTATTTCCTTTGGAGGAGACAGAGATTGTTGGTCATCTTCTTTTTCATCGTCCTCCTCCTCAAACATCCCCTCAGGGAGTATCTCGTCCTTAGGCATCGATTCAGGTTCAGAGAAATCATCAACTAATGAGAGCACTTCTTCTTCAATATCAAGAAGGGGCTCTTCTTCATTTGGTTGATCCTGAATGATTGTATCAGCTTATTTGTCTGGTTGCTCCAGGGATTATGTGTTTGGCTGTACAATATCAGCCTGCAAATTGTTTGAGATTAGTAACAGGGAAATAAGGAAGGGGAATGGTCTCCATGTCGCTGTGTCAGAGAGGCTGAGGGTGATTACTCAGCCACTTCATAGGATAAATCCTAGGGATTCTTTTAAGGGTGAAAAGTAAAAGGGTAATGATCGCCATTCGCTTCCCCTAGGAAATCTGAGTGTGATTATTCATCCCCCCCAAAATGTTAAAACCTTTGGGACTCTTTTGATTGTGAAACATATGTTGTTAAGGATCGCCATTCACTGCCCCTAGGAAGGCTGAGGGTGATTATTCAGCCCCCCCCCAAAAGATTAAGAAACCTTTGGGACTCTTTTAAGGTTGAAACATATGTGGGTAAAGATCGCCTATTACGCTGCCCCTAGGAAAGCTGAGGGTGATGATTCAGCTCCCATGAAAGGATAAATCCTTTGGGATTCTTTTAAGTGTGAAAAAGATATAGGTTAAGATCGTCTTATTACGCTGTCCCTAGAAGAGCCGAGGATAATTATTCAGCTCCCCTAAAAGTAAAACTTTTGGGATTCTTTTTCTGAGGAAACCAAGAGGCTGTGTAAGGTACAGCTGGTCAAGGTCGAGACATATATGTATTCAGGTTGTTGTTTGCCTGAATACTGTCTAGAGGGTGCAGGGTCATCGGGGTGCTTTATAAACACAAATGAATCATTCCCTGGTGCATAGACAGGGTGTACAGAAGTCTTAAAGAGTTCTAAGTACATACAATGACTTCTATGGGTTGAGGATTACCCTAACTTCACCACTCTCACCTACAGACATTTGAGAGTGGCTGCTTGTGGACCTCTAAAAATTTACACTGATTACCTATGCGATATCAGTAAAATTCGGCTGGTTCCCTGTTGTCTCGGCTGACATCGAGACACTAGACCCTTGTTGTTGTTCAGCTAAAGTCTCTGATTCCACAGGAGTCTCTAGAACAGAGGAGGTTGGAGGTTCACATTCTTCTTTCCCCTGTCTTTTGCAACAGTCTTGGTGTGGGAAGAAGATGAGTTTTTCTTCTTCTTTGGTTGTTGGCCAGTTGTTGCCTTGGACGTCGTGGTGTGCTGCCTAGAGGTCAAAGACGTAGACTTGCCAGACACACCAGAGGTCTTCACCTTCTCAGAGGAAGGGAGCAAGGACTTCTCAGCAGATGGTTGTTTGTTTGCTATGTTCATCATGTGAGAGGTGACAGGGACATCTTCAGCTCCAATTTCCTTGTAAATAGCACCAGTGATGCGATAGGGCTTCAGAGAAGTGAGTGCAGAGTTGTGATAGCTGTCACCCAACAGGATTTCGATGATCAGAGATAGAAAGAGAACGTAGCATATGTTCTTCTCCCTGACCTGGTTACGTCCCTTCAGCTGTTCTACTAGGTTGGAGAAAAAATACTTCCTACATCAACATCTGTGCCCTAGATCAGCCCATATGCAATAGATTGGTGGTTGAAGGACATCTGATCTTGGGATCCCTGCATTCCTCCTAGGGATTTGACAATGTGGGTGAAGAGGACACGCCACATAGGGGAAAATACTTGATCTTCAAAGGAGACTTGGAGAGAACCTCAGCGGGTGTAAGAGCAGGGTTTACATCATGAGAGGGGTTAAGTGTGGCAAGGGCGTCCTTAACAGCCTTTTTGTCAACTACCTTCAGGCATTCATCGCCATGTCTTAACCCAGCCACACTTGCAAAGTCTTTTAGAGAGAAGGCAAAGGGGTGTTCGTTGCATGAGAGGCTAAAGGTAATGGTGTCATAAACGACTTCAGCACAGTACCAGAATTCCCTAAGGTATTCTTGGTAGAAGGTGGTTGGGGATTTTGTGAGTGCTTCACTTGCATCACAAATTTTCATGAAGTTTACCAGATCTGAGTAGGATTCGTTGGGAGCCTTGAGCCATCCAATGGAGTTGTTCGATGCAAGAATTCTTTCGTTAAGTTCAAAGTTGACGGTTACTGCCTTGGGAACTGGGAATGCCATGGATTCAAGGTTGAAGAGAAACGAAAATGGAGGATGGGTTTAGGGAGAGAAAGCTTAGAGAGAGAGATGAGATTGTGAAATGAGAATAGTGGTAGGTAAGAAGAGACGTGAGACAATATATATATTCAAAAGTGAAAACAGTTATTCAACCGCATTTAATGCAAAGTGGGAAAATGACTGCACATGTGGGTCCCTTGACCTTTCAAAAACTATTTGTCTCCTCGTTATTCGGAAAATTATGATTAAATATTGAGAATGTTTTTTAGCATTTACTTGGAAAGTAACTACCTAGTTTCATGTGAAAAACATCTAATATTGAATCAGACATTTAATGAACACATTTATTATCAAGCTACAGGCTTTGAGATATTGAGCATCCTTAGCTCAACAACTAGCCTGTTGAACGAAGGTTCAGCCAAAGGCTTTGTGATATCACCTAGTTGCAGCTCTGTGGGAACAAAATGCAGCTCGATATCTCCCTTCATTATGTGATCCCTGATAAAATGATACCTGATATCAATGTGTTTGGTATGAGAGTGAAGAACAGGGTTGTTGGAGATGGCAATGGCGCTGGTGTTGTCACAAAAGATTGGCACTTTGTCATAAAAGATCTCATAGTCAGCCAATTGACTTTTCATCCAGAGCACCTGAGCACAACAGCTGGCAGCAGCGACATATTCTCCTTCAGCTGATGACATGGCTACAGAGTTTTGCTTCTTAGCACTCCAACCAACCAATTTTCCTCCTAGGATTTGACAGCTTCCTGAGGTACTTTTCCTGTCAATACAACATCCAGCATAGTCTGAATCTGAATAGGCCTTGAGATCAAAGCCTGATTCCTTGGGATACCATAGACCTAGGGAGGGTGTTCCTTTGAGATACCTAAAATTTTTCTTAATAGCCACTAGATGGGATTCTTTTGGGTTAGCTTGGTACCTTGCACAGAGACATGTAGAGAATTGGATATCAGGACGACTAGCTATTAAATACATGAGTGACCCAATCATGCCTCTGTATAAAGTCTCATTAACAGAGACCCCTGACTCATCAGGACCCAAGTTGTTGGGTGGAAGCATGGGGCATTTCACTGATGCACAATCAGCTAAGTCATATTTTTTAAGTAAATCTTTAACATACTTTTCTTGACAAATTGAAATTCCCTTAGGACATTGTTTGATTTGAAAACCCAAAAATTAAGTTAATTCACCCATCATACTCATCTCATATTTCTTGGTCATTAATTTAGTAAAACGTTTACTAAGATTAACATTAGTTGACCCAAAGATGATATCATCCACATAAATCTACACAATGATGAAATCACTCTTATCCTTGAAGGTAAAGAGTGTTTTATCAATAGAACCCTTAACAAATTTGTTTTCAGTTAAGAAATTTGAAAGAGTTTCATACCACGCTCTTGGAGCTTGTTTCAGCCCATACATGGCATTGTGTAATCTGTACACATGATTGGGAAACTCGCTGTTCTCGAATCCTTCAGGTTGTTCAACATATACTTCCTTAGCCAAATCTCCATTGAGGAAGGCACTCTTAACATCCATCTGATACACAGTGAAGTTCATATAAGCAGCATAGGCAAGGAAGATTCTGATGGCTTCAAGTCTTGCCACAAGAGCAAATGTTTCATCATAATCAATTCCTTCAGTCTGTGTATACCCCTGTGCCACCAGCCTGGCCTTGTTTCTGATGATCTTTCCAATTTCATCCATCTTATTTCTATAGATCCATCTAATGCCTGTGATGTTCTTACCAGGTGGAGCTGGCACTAGTGTCCATACCTTGTTCCTTTTGAACTGATTGATTTCTTCCTGCATAGCAGCTACCCACCCATCTTCTAAAAGAGCCTCAACTACTCTCTTAGGTTCAATTTGAGAGAGAAATTCAGCAAAGAGACATTCGTTGGCTGAGGCAGACTCTGAGTCATGAATTTGATGTCTAGTAGTAACCCCTGCATTAGGTTCCCCAATGATGTTGACAACAAGAATGTGTTGATCTCTTGACACTTGGTTTGAGGACCTGGGAATCATGGACATGGATAATTTTGGGTAAAGCTGGTACTATTTGAGTTTCATCCTACTGACTAGGAGGGCTTTCTTCAAAGACGACTTCAGTGTTTGAGTCTACTTTAGCCATATCAAGGGGTACAAGTTCATTATCAACAGGAGATTCTTCAGGGGTTTGAAGAATTGGTGAGTCATCAATAGCAGTTGAGGAAGAAGGACTACCAGAATGCTGTGTTTCTTCTTCATCAAGTTCTTGAGAGGTAGGAACTTCAATGATGTGTGTAGACAGAGGGTCAAAAGCAGGAACATAAGGAGTGAGAGTGTTGGAGTGATGATGGTGATGACAGGCAGGTCTTGGTTCTGAGAATTCATCACTTGGGAATGACACATTTTCATTAAAATCAATTTCATCACCCTCTGTTCCAGTTCTCTGTATGACATCATCATCTTCATTGAATCTGACATTAAAGGTTTCTTCTACTTCTTGTCTTCTGGTGTTGAATACTCTGAAGGCTTTGGCTGTTGGAGAGTATCTCAAGAAGAAACCATCATCAGCTTTTTCATCAAATTTTCCAAGTTTATCCCTGTAGTTATAAATGAACATAGGGCATCCAAAAACATGAAAATAACTGACATCTGGAGCTCTGTTTCTGAAAACTTCATAAGAAGTTTTACCATGTCTTTTGAAAATGATTGATCTATTTTGGGTATAACAGGCAGTGTGAACAACTTCTCCCCAAAACTGCTTTGGTAAAGCTGCACCATTTAACATAGTTCTGGCTGCTTCAATCAAAGTCCTATTTCTTCTTTCGGCCACACCATTTTGTTCAGGGGTGCCAGCTGAAGAGAAGTTTTGTGATATTCCCTTTTCATCACAAAAAGATTCAAGTTGATGATTTTTGAATTCAGTACCATTATCACTTCTTAGAGCTTTGACTCTAACATCATTCATATTTTCAACCTGTCTGATGAAGGACATAATGGTATCAGCTGCATTACTTTTCCTTCTAAGGAAGAAAACCCATGTAAAAACCCATCAACAATGACCAAGGTATATTTGTTGTGATTAATGGTCTGAGGTTTGACAGGCCTAAAAAAATCCATGTGAAGGAGAATTAAGCACTTGTCAATGGAAAATGATTGCCTGGTCTTGAAAGAAGACCTGTGATGCTTTCCCTTGACACAAGCAGAACAAGTCTTGTCTTTAGAAAACATCACTGAAGATAGACCAACAACCAGGTTTTGTGTGGCTATCTTGTTGATGTTCTTGAAGTTGAGATGAGACAGACTTTTGTGCCACAGCCAATTGACACTTTCAGAGGCTTTAGCTAGAAAACAATTGGAGCTGTCTTTAGAGAAAATAGCCATGTTGATGACATAAACATCTCTCCTTCTTGGTGCAATAAGCACTACATCATTGTTCTTGTTGAATATGGTTCCCTGAGTCTTAGTAAACAAAACCTTATAGTCAACATCACACAATTGGCTGATGCTAATGAGATTGTGTTTAAGACCATTCACATATGCAACCCTTGTAAAAGTTATCCCATTGCAGTTCACTAAGCCGTATCCCTCTGTGTCGCCTGAAGACTTATCCCCAAACACCACTTTAGGACCAGGCTTCTTTCAGTATCTTTGCAGGTATTGTTGAATCCCTGTCATGTGTCTAAAACAGCCACTGTCTAGATACCATACTGATTCCTTAAGATGTTTCTACACAGATACACAGAAACAAGTTAGCTCCTATGGTGAACCCACTTTCCAGTAGGTTCCCTGAATTTCTTATTAGCAACTCTTGAGTTCTTGTAGAACTTTTGGCGATGGGAAGTGATAAGTGTGAAAACACTCATCAATAATGATCCAAATACCACTCAAAACACAGTCGAATACCTTATATTTAACTGAAAATTGTCAGAATTACGTGGGTATTGGTGTTTTTGTGTTTTCAAGTAAAGTAGATGCATTTTGGAGCAAAGACACGTTTTAAGGGATTTATTTGAAGAAAAGACGAAGAAAGGGACGAAAAGATGATTCAAGGACCTTATTTGCCAAGCTTTTAAAGATCGAGGACTTAATTGCACTTTTCTACAAGATAAAGGATGATAAAAGAACTTGATTTCAAAGTGTTAAAGATTTTTGGCAAGAGATGAAAAGTGGAAGGACTAAAAAGGCAAAATAAGAAGAAAAGTTTAGTTCCTTATCTTGGTCATTTGACCAAGACCGGTCAACACACAAACACAAAAACAATACGCGTCTTCTTCAACCTTCAAAGAGAGAGAAACGAATTTCAGCTTTTTATCACTTCTATCTCTTTAACCTGCAAATCGAGATAACAAGAGATACACGAAGAATCAATCAAAGCTTTAAACAGAAAAAATGATCACCTTCCTCTCCTCAACATGATGGTACCACTTAATTTGATCAAGAATGAAGAACGAAGAAAGCCCCAAATTCAAGAATGAAGGACGAGTTTAAACCTCGTATTAAACACGTGTCCACTCCTCATTGGAGCGAACACGTCATCTCATCATCCTCTCGACGCCTATAAATTGAAGACGAAGGGCTTCATTTCTGGCGGTTAGCTTAGGTGTTTTTACACATAGTTAGTTAGATTAGAGTAGTTAGTTTTGTTTAAGCTTCAGATTGTTAAACTTTCTGTTATAGTTTGTTAGAGATTGTAACCGCTTTTCTGCCATTAATGAAATTTTAATCTTCTTCAATTCATATCTTTCTAAACTGTTTGATTAATTGTTCACCAGTCTTTGCTAGCGTAATGTTACTCTAAACGATTTGACTTTGTCAACTTGAGTTTGATTTCAGCTCTGTTTTCAGTTCATTAAATAGCTATCTCTATACTACGCTTCGATGTTCAGTTGTATAGGTAGTATTTCATAACGAATTCAGTTTTCGAGTTCGATAAGCAGTAAAAATCTGGTAGAGTTCTCTTAAGATTCTGATTTCTGAAAATGATAAGCTTTTCGTTTACTGTTTTATAAGCTCGTAAGTTTACTCATCAGATTAATTGAGTTTAGGTGATTGACTTGTAGTATCTAGAATTAGTCTCATTCTAGTCTTGATTTCGATTCTGTTGATTCAGTTACTTCTCAGGTTGATTTGTGAAATTGGTTATTATCATTTCAATTTTCAGCCATAGATGAACTTTTATTTTCTCCTTCAAGTTTTCAGAATTAAAAGTGCCAAAAAGTAATCAGATTCTATACTATAGATAAGTTTTCAGTTTTTTGAGTATCAGATTCTTATCAGTTTAGATAATATAGATAAGTTTTCTGAAAATCAACTAGTGTAATTCAAAGTTCTTGATTAAGTTTACCTAGAAAATTCTGTTTAGCTGTAATTTAGACAAAAGATTTGTCGTTTCTCGTTTTGATTTGATTTTGCAGGTGAATTTTGAAGTTTATGCGGATTCAGAATCGACGGATCTGTCTAGTTTTCTTTGCTTTGTTTCGATTTTGCAGGTTATCGGATTTGGAGATAGACAGGATTCGTGACTGGTAGTTGACGTGGTGTTTGTTTCAAGCCGGCTCAGCGCCGCGCTTCTCGTCATCAACGGGCAGGCTTCGGATGAACCGGTTAAGCTCATTTTTAGTTTTTTTTTGTGCAAATATTAAATATGCTAGTTACGTTATTTTAGTGTACAATTTTCTGCTCACAATTTGCTGGTATTCATTTGTTAATTGCTACTAGTTATCTGTTATAGCGTAGCTCTTTTATTCTTAGTATTCAGTCTTGAAGAGTTTATGAATTAGCTGATTATGAGTATTTGGCTTTGACTGCCTTGTAGTATAATCTGCTAGTAGTAAGAGAGTAGTGTAGTTGCTTAGTTGAACTTTGTTTGCAATTCATTAATGCTTGTAGCTTGATAATAGTTCGTCTGTAGGTTAAAATTTCTGACTTTTCAGTAGACTAGAGTTTGGCATAACTGTTGATTTGGAGCTCCTGATTTGATCTTATGTTAAAAAACGAGGTAGCATAGGCTCATTTGGTAGTTAGTAAGCTGCATACTATTGTCAAAGTTTATAAGGATCTATAGTACGAAGCAGTTTGGGTAGTTTTTTAGTCAATGTTTACAGTTAATCAGTTTAACCGTAATGAAGTTTAGAGGATAAATTTGTTTCGCACTATTACTCTAGTTGTAGCTAAGAGTCGAACTTTGTAACTGTTAGCTTTTAAGTTTCTTGTTAAGTTTCGAAGTATACACGTTTAGTCCCTGATTTTGTATGCACTTATTACACCCACAGTCCAAACTTAGTTAAAAGCTTAGATTCGTTAGTCCTTGTGGTTACTGGAAGTTTGCATTTAGTCCTTCTTTGGTAAATCAATTACAAATTAGGTCCTTCCAGTTAGATTTGGTTTGAAATTAGTGGGTTAGTCAGTTAGTAGTAGTTGGACTAGTTACTTGGGCCAGTAGTTGAATTGGGCTTTGTTTAGTAACAAGTTATTATTTTGGATTTTGTAAATTTAGATAGTATTAAATTTCATTTGTGAAATCTGATTTTAAAAGTTGTAATTTTTGTTTACTTTTATATTTTGTATTTGGTATTTTTACTTTGTAGTATAAACTTGTGTTTTACATTTTGTATTTTGTGCATTTATTTGTCGTATGTGCAATATGTTTTTAGATTAGTACGTATTACGTAGTATGAATAGCTATTTTTACCTTTTTAATTGTTTTGTGCAGATTAGACATAGATACCAATCAAGATTTTACTACCAAAAACAATTAAGTCTTTGCTAGAAAACGTTATATCAATTCGTTAAGATACCGAGAAAAAACGAACTGCATTATACTCAATATTAAATGGCGCCGCTGCCGGTTCTTTTCGTGAAGATTAACGATTTCGAGTGAGACGATTGGATTTCGGGATCCGTTCACTTTGTGAACGTTATTTTTACGTATTATAAATCAAAAAGAAAAAAAAAATCAAAAAGATAAAAATACAAAAAAATAAAACAATCACAAAAATCAATTCTTTTCCTAAAGAATTGAACCAAAAAAAATAAAAAATCCAAAAAGTAATCTTTTTCCTAAAAGATTACGCCAAAAAAATATATATTATATCGTTTTCATCGTTTTTACGTACATATAGTATTTTTCTTTAAAAATCAAATAAATACAAAAATATTTTTGATATATTATTATATGTAAATAAGTATACGTATAAGAACAACCAAGTTACCTATCTTCCATAAGTATTGCCGAGGCAATACACCGTGTTGAGGGGCGTTCCGGTCCTTGACACGCGTATCGATCCAATTTAATTAAGCAAGAATAGATAAATACTTCCAATTGGCAATAATTCGAAGAATACAAACTACAAAGTGAATAGATAGGCGATGTGCTATAAAATGCCATCTAAGGGTCAATAGGTACTTAAGTGCTTCGCGCCACCTAACCCCCCGTTCACTAGTGCGTATTCTAAGAAGGAAGGCTTAATTGGAGGTCTTGCACCCAAGTAGTAATTATATATATACTTTCTTGTGGATATTTCATATCGAAACTCGAGGGAGATAATCTCTTCTCTCTCAAAAGTCGACCGAGGGCTACTCCCTCATTCCTCGTGTTTACTTACAGGTGTACTCGCACACGTGTAAACATACCACCTTTGGTGTATTACTTCCTTCCCCGAGGAAGCTTTTAAACGTCATTTTACTTGTATATACATTCGGCCACCTTGTTACACATGGATACTCGTTCCATGTTGGAGATTTTGCAACAACGATCCGCCAACGCTAATTATTTGCCTTGTTCGACTTGTGGTGGTCCACACGATACTTATTTATATGATCAAAACAATGGTTATAATGGGGAGGGATATGCTTACAATGGAACCGAGAACCCTAATTTTCAACCTAACACTCAAATGGACTACACTTGTAATGACTATATGGGATATTCCGGTTTTTCATCACAACCTCCACCATCATTTCATGATCAAACCTTTAATGTGCCATACCAAAACCAAGGATTTTCCAATTATGAAGGTTTTCAAAATAATGATACTTTTCAAGGCTATAATCAAGAAACCTTTCATAATCAAGGATTTTCAAACAATGAAGGCTTTCAAAATGATGAAAATTTTCCATGCCATAATCAAGATACTTTTCAAAATCAAGGATTTTCACATTATGAGGGTTTTCAAAATGAAGGAAATTTTCAAGGTTACAATCATGAGAACTTTCATAATCATGACTCTTTTCAAAACTATAATCCACCTAATTATGGAAATCCACCTCCACCATATTCTTCGACTTATTCATGTGAGTTTTGTGGGAACGCACCCCATTATGGTTATGATTGTAGACCGAGGGATCCGCCATCCTATGTCCTTGATAATGTCAAGAAGTTTTATTCTTCACTTGAGAAAATGAACAAGTCGAACGATGACGTTTATAAGATGCTTGATCGTATGAAAGACATGAGCTACAAGGAAATGAAAGACACGCATCGATGGTTAAAGGAAATAATTAACTCTACTAAGGAAGAGGAAATTAAGTCTTGGCAATATAATGACAAGGAATTCGGTGATTTGTATCGTGAATCGTTGAACAAATTTTCTTGTCGCCTCATGAAATATTTAAATGATTTCTTCCTTAAGAATCTTATAATCGAGGAAGACGGACAATACATGACTACTTTTACTCGTAGGCCTTATCCATTATTAGATGAAGATGCTGAGGAACCTTCGATTTGTATGACACTTAATGATGACACACCTTCATCACCTTTACCTCACGTGGCACCCACCGACTCTTTAACCATGGGGAACGAGCCTCTTAGCACTAATACAAACACCAATTTAGAAGAATTAACCGTTTCTAGTGTTAAGAACCTTATCCCAATCCAAAGAGAGTTTGAGGGTATTTCCATTGAACCATGTGACGAGCTGTGTATTGATACCTCTTCTCCTCATGATCACATTGAGATTTCATCCCATGTTGACTTTCATGCTACTACTAGTGATTTTGGTGACTTTGATCTTGATGAATTGTTCAAAGAAAGGGATAATGAGATTGAGGAAGAGTTTATGCAAGATTTTCCACAAGTAGAGGATGATGATTGTGATTCTAGTGAGGCATCTTATGATATATTATCCGAGGACTTTTCATGTCAAGATGACTTTCCTAATTTGGATGATGATGTTGATCATATAGAAGAAGTGGAAGATGTTCATATTCGTGAGGTTTTATCAAATGTTTATCATCTTATCTCCTCGATTGAATCATTGAACACACACCATAATGATGATTCCATAGAAGAAGAACCTTTCATTAATATTTCTTCACCGGTTTTTGAGGTTGCACCTATTGATTTTTATGATGATATCATCCCTTTGAGTGATTCTCTCATTAATACACCTTCTTTTGAGCCTTCTATTCCCACCCTTCCACCCTTGAAGTTGGTTATTGATGAAGATCCTATACTCTTAGAGATTGATCCGTTTTCACCTATGGCACCTTTAGAACCCAAAACCTTTAATATGGATTCTCATATGGATATTGATGCCACCATAGAGGCTTATCTTGTTGATATTGATATTGAGGTTGATGATAGTGATTCTAATTGGGAAGAGGAGATTCATCTTAGTGAGAACTTACTTTTTGGGAACATAGAGATTACACCTCTTTCACAAGACACTATTCATCTTGATCTTCCTTATTCTATGCCTTCTATGGAAGATTACCCACCTTTTGATAATGATGAGGAGCCCAATATGGACATAATAGTTATGAATGTTTTGATACCTACACCTTCATTGTCTCATGATGCTTTGATCACTAAGGGGGAATCTTATATGGTTGATACGAGTTCATCTTCTTATTTTCCAATGAAGGGAAAGGTTTTTAATCCTGGGATACATATATTTGGAAAAAATTGGTTTTCATCTACTCCACTTAAGAGTGTGATTTCTATTGATATGGACTTCTTGTATGAGCTTACTTTGGTGATGCTACCTAATTTGGAGTTGTTCGAATGTAGAGATGGAAACTTTGTATTTGATCCTGGGGTACTTCATATTTGAGAGATTTTATATGTTGGACAAACTTGAGACACGTTGGACCGTTCCATTTATCGAGGCGGATATTGTAAATCTTATAGTAAATGGCAACGTGCTAAGTTTGAGTGTATCATGTGAGACGTGCTTCAAAGTGTATATCCTTTGTTCTCCATGATGGTTTCCCCAAGGACAACTTAATTCGGGGCCGAGTCGAGCTAGCGACTTAGGGTTATAAAAATCAAGCATTGAATAACTCGGTTAGAAAACGTAGAGTAGATTTTCAATAGGTTAGGTTTAATTAAAAGGATTTTATAGTAGAGTTGAAGTGGAGGGGTGCCTTTCTTCGTCTTTTCGTGTTTGTTTCAACGGTTGCTCTCTCTCATTTCATGCTTGGAGCTTATGGAGGAGGCCCGTGTATCTGGTTCACTTCGATTAGTTTTTCTATCGTGATATAAAACACTTGTGCTTAAAATGAATACCCTTTAGTTGTCTCTTCCTTAACTTGGGTTAAGCAAAGTAATCAATGTCATAAGTGTAGGGGAGTTTACTCCATTACTCTTAAACATTGAGGACAATGTTTATCTTAAGTGTAGGGGAGACTTCTATCGAAGTGACCTTACCTAGACCATTGCCTTTACTTCATGATAACACGGAAAATTAATTTTTCAAATATTTTTCAAATTTTTGATCTACTTTGGCCACCAAAAATATGCATTCATAATTTTTGCATCTATCATTTTTCATTTGCATAACACATTTGCATTGTATATATTTCTTCTTTTGTTTTTCATCAAAAAGATATAAAAAGGAAAAAAAATAATAATAAAACATGGTTTTAACAAGTTTAGATTTCTTTGACATATTAGGCCCGCCATGGATATTTTGACTCAACCCGAGTTTGCTTATCTTAGCATTCTCTAGCTAGTATCCTTAACCATGTAGTCCTTCATTGGTCTATTAGGCTAAGCATCCACCAATCTCATTATTTGAGATTTTAAATTTGTGGAGAATGGGAAATGATAGAGTTGAAGCAAGTATAAAAGGGCTAGATAAACTTCATGATAATTACTTGTGGCTAAACCCTTCCCTTCTTAACCTCTATTGTCTTCGCATGTATATAATTGTTAATAAATAATCAAGTACGGTTTTAATTGGTTTGTAATCTCTTATGCATTTTTGGCTAATCATTCATGATTGATATGAGTACGTCTTAAGATTCTAAGTTAGCACGTTTTATGTGTACTAGACTTATGTCATGCTCCATATTTAGCGGGTGTTTTTCCTTTTATTCTTTTGAACTTTCTTTGTGAGGAATAAAGAAAAATAAGAGCGGCTTATAAAAAATGAGTGGCTAGAAAAAAAAAGAAAAAGAAAAAGAAAAAAGAAAATAATAATAATTATACAAGACTCCCAAGAGGGGCAGTGTGGTGTTAATTATAGTGACTATTGAGTTCCAATATTACCTTGACGGGTTGCGGGGATTCAATAGATTGCTCCAATCCAATATTGCCTTGACGGGTTGCGGGGTTGAAGATCCAAAGTCTCAAAAAGATGGCGGATGTAAATTATTGCGTGAGTTTTATTTTTCTTTCCTTAGCGAGTGTGTAGCTACTTATGAAAGCATGACATGAGGAATTTACACATAAGGCGAATGACTTATTACTCTTGAAACGGACTTGTAATAATTGTGAGCGGTTTTTCAAGTAATGGATGAGAGGATTACTTAGGATTAAAACCGTGTATCCTTATTTTTGGATTTTACACTTCTTATACTTCCCACTTGAATAATGACAAATTTGCCTTCAAGCAATTTGCTCAAATAATAACCGGTTCCACATTTAATTGTCATGAATAAGTTGATGCACTTTTTACTTGTGAATACAATGATCCCATTTTTAAGCTTGGTATGGGGAAAGTGAAACTTGAGGGTGATAAATGTCCATGGTACCCAAGCCCTAATCTAAGTCGATGATTTCTTTATGAGTTATTTCCATCAAAACCATTTTAATAAAAATCAAAAATATATAAATAGAATTGTTTTCTTTGCATTGCATTGTAAATATTCAAAACCATCCATCATATAGCATAGTATAGTTTATTAAATCATAAAATGGCCAAGGTTGGTTAATTATGAGAAAAGTGTAACTTGGTGCTTTAAAATGCTGCATTGCATGAGGTCATGGCAATGGTCAAGTGGAGGGGAGTTGATAAGTGTGAAAACACTCATCAATAATGATCCAAATACCACTCAAAACACAGTCGAATACCTTATATTTAACTGAAAATTGTCAGAATTACGTGGGTATTGGTGTTTTTGTGTTTTCAGGTAAAGTAGATGCATTTTGGAGCAAAGACACGTTTTAAGGGATTTATTTGAAGAAAAGACGAAGAAAGGGACGAAAAGATGATTCAAGGACCTTATTTGCCAAGCTTTTAAAGATCGAGGACTTAAGTGCACTTTTCTACAAGATAAAGGATGATAAAAGAACTTAATTTCAAAGTGTTAAAGATTTTTGGCAAGAGATGAAAAGTGGAAGGACTAAAAAGGCAAAATAAGAAGAAAAGTTTATTTCCTTATCTTGGTCATTTGACCAAGACCGGTCAACACACAAACACAAAAACAATACGCGTCTTCTTCAACCTTCAAAGAGACAGAAACGAATTTCAGCTTTTTATCACTTCTATCTCTTTAACCTGCAAATCGAGATAACAAGAGATACACGAAGAATCAATCAAAGCTTTAAACAGAAAAAATGATCACCTTCCTCTCCTCAACATGATGGTACCACTTAATTTGATCAAGAATGAAGAACGAAGAAAGCCCCAAAGAATGAAGGACGAGTTTAAACATCGTATTAAACACGTGTCCACTCCTCATTGGAGCGAACACGTCATCTCATCATCCTCTCGACGCCTATAAATTGAAGACGAAGGGCTTCATTTCTGGCGGTTAGCTTAGGTGTTTTTACACATAGTTAGTTAGATTAGAGTAGTTAGTTTTGTTTAAGCTTCAGATTGTTAAACTTTCTGTTATAGTTTGTTAGAGATTGTAACCGCTTTTCTGCCATTAATGAAATTTTAATCTTCTTCAATTCATATCTTTCTAAACTGTTTGATTAATTGTTCACCAGTCTTTGCTAGCGTAATGTTACTCTAAACGATTTGACTTTGTCAACTTGAGTTTGATTTCAGCTCTGTTTTCAGTTCATTAAATAGCTATCTCTATACTACGCTTCGATGTTCAGTTGTATAGGTAGTATTTCATAACGAATTCAGTTTTCGAGTTCGATAAGCAGTAAAAATCTGGTAGAGTTCTCTTAAGATTCTGATTTCTGAAAATGATAAGCTTTTCGTTTACTGTTTTATAAGCTCGTAAGTTTACTCATCAGATTAATTGAGTTTAGGTGATTGACTTGTAGTATCTAGAATTAGTCTCATTCTAGTCTTGATTTCGATTCTGTTGATTCAGTTACTTCTCAGGTTGGTTTGTGAAATTGGTTATTATCATTTCAATTTTCAGCCATAGATGAACTTTTATTTTCTCCTTCAAGTTTTCAGAATTAAAAGTGCCAAAAAGTAATCAGATTCTATACTATAGATAAGTTTTCAGTTTTTTGAGTATCAGATTCTTATCAGTTTAGATAATATAGATAAGTTTTCTGAAAATCAACTAGTGTAATTCAAAGTTCTTGATTAAGTTTACCTAGAAAATTCTGTTTAGCTGTAATATAGACAAAAGATTTGTCGTTTCTCGTTTTGATTTGATTTTGCAGGTGAATTTTGAAGTTTATGCGGATTCAGAATCGACGGATCTGTCTAGTTTTCTTTGCTTTGTTTCGATTTTGCAGGTTATCGGATTTGGAGATAGACAGGATTCGTGACTGGTAGTTGACGTGGTGTTTGTTTCAAGCCGGCTCAGCGCCGCGCTTCTCGTCATCAACGGGCAGGCTTCGGATGAACCGGTTAAGCTCATTTTTAGTTTTTTGTGCAAATATTAAATCTGCTAGTTACGTTATTTTAGTGTACAATTTTCTGCTCACAATTTGCTGGTATTCATTTGTTAATTGCTACTAGTTATCTGTTATAGCGTAGCTCTTTTATTCTTAGTATTCAGTCTTGAAGAGTTTATGAATTAGCTGATTATGAGTATTTGGCTTTGACTGCCTTGTAGTATAATCTGCTAGTAGTAAGAGAGTAGTGTAGTTGCTTAGTTGAACTTTGTTTGCAATTCATTAATGCTTGTAGCTTGATAATAGTTCGTCTGTAGGTTAAAATTTCTGACTTTTCAGTAGACTAGAGTTTGGCATAACTGTTGATTTGGAGCTCCTGATTTGATCTTATGTTAAAAAACGAGGTAGCATAGGCTCATTTGGTAGTTAGTAAGCTGCATACTATTGTCAAAGTTTATAAGGATCTATAGTACGAAGCAGTTTGGGTAGTTTTTTAGTCAATGTTTACAGTCAATCAGTTTAACCGTAATGAAGTTTAGAGGATAAATTTGTTTCGCACTATTACTCTAGCTGTAGCTAAGAGTCGAACTTTGTAACTGTTAGCTTTTAAGTTTCTTGTTAAGTTTCGAAGTATACACGTTTAGTCCCTGATTTTGTATGCACTTATTACACCCACAGTCCAAACTTAGTTAAAAGCTTAGATTCGTTAGTCCTTGTGGTTACTGGAAGTTTGCATTTAGTCCTTCTTTGGTAAATCAATTACAAATTAGGTCCTTCCAGTTAGATTTGGTTTGAAATTAGTGGGTTAGTCAGTTAGTAGTAGTTGGACTAGTTACTTGGGCCAGTAGTTGAATTGGGCTTTGTTTAGTAACAAGTTATTATTTTGGATTTTGTAAATTTAGATAGTATTAAATTTCATTTGTGAAATCTGATTTTAAAAGTTGTAATTTTTGTTTACTTTTATATTTTGTATTTGGTATTTTTACTTTGTAGTATAAACTTGTGTTTTACATTTTGTATTTTGTGCATTTATTTGTCGTATGTGCAATATGTTTTTAGATTAGTACGTATTACGTAGTATGAATAGCTATTTTTACCTTTTTAATTGTTTTGTGCAGATTAGACATAGATACCAATCAAGATTTTACTACCAAAAACAATTAAGTCTTTGCTAGAAAACGTTATATCAATTCGTTAAGATACCGAGAAAAAACGAACTGCATTATACTCAATATTAGGAAGGATAATTAGCTGTCTCATGGGTGAAACTTCCACATATATCACAACCTGGGAAGTCACCACACTCATCTGAGTGATGGTCTGTGAATCCACATAATTTACAGGGAGGATAAGGTCTATAATTTCCTAATTGTCTCTTAGAACCCCTGTTGTCTTTCCCTAGAAGGTGTCTGAGCTCTCTTAATAGCCATTTGTCTATCATGGTCTAAGGTCATGTGATGAGAGTTTTTACAGATATTGCGATAAGGTTTGACTAACCTTTCCCCCTTGGGTTAACCTAGAACAGATTTAGGTTCACGAGAAGTAGAGCATTCAGCGGAAGACTTAATGTGTTGTTTTAAGAGTTCTACTTCTTTCATTAACGAAAACAGGCGTTCTTCAGTAGAGGAATCAACTTTGTTCAAAGATTTTGTTGAGACAGGCTTAAATGCAACTTGCTTAACAGATTGTTTTGTAGGTACATAAAATATTTTAGTTGGTGGTTTCTCAACATCTGTTTTAAGTTCACCCTTAGCTCCTCTAGAGGAACTGCTGGGTTCAACTCCTGAGAGTTTGGGTGGTAATTCAGCCACATCTTCAGAGACAGGGTCATCAGTCAAAATGGGATCTGACATATGAATTGTCTCTGTAGATTTAAAAACAATCTCTTTGGGTTTGGTGAGAATTTTCAGCTTCTTTTTCTTAGCAGAGACATCCCTTTAATATCAGCAGTCAGTTCATCATTAAGCAATTGATCTATAGTGAACCTACTGCACAACCATTTTTCAATAACCTTGTTTAATTCAGATACTTGATCATTTAAGGCACTATTCTTCAAGGTTAACCTACTTACTTCATTTTGAAGGGATATTTTTTCTAAATTAACCCGTTTGAGAGTTTCACATTCAGATTTAGCATTCAACAGTTCATTTTTAACAGAGTGAAACTTATCAAGCAGGTTCTTTCTTTGTTCCTCAACAAAGTGCAAATCAAAAATGGTGTAATCAATGACATGTTTGCGTTCATCACTATCAGACATAGATAAAAGCATGTGTACCTTTTTCATTGTGATGTCAACCCATTATCCAGATCTTGCATCACTTTTCCCAACAGCTGGTTCATCCTTAGCTATAGCCATGAAAGCCCTGACTCTAGTAGTATCTTCCTCATTTGAAGTCAGCGGCTCATCATTCCAATCATATGCTTCAGCTACCAACCCTTTCTATGTCTTTTTATCACCTCCTTTCTTCTTAGACAGAGCTTCAAGCTTCAAATTCATCTGTTCTAACTCAGCTTTAAGTGCCTTATACTTGTTCTTGTAATCCTTCTTCTCATTGTCTGATGAGTTGGATTGGTGAGATGAGTTGTTGTGTTATGATTTGAACTTGTAAGGTTTGGTGGAAGATGATGGATAGGAAGGTGAGGATGTCTTGGTGGAAGGACAGTCTTTTTGGAAGTGTCCAAGTTTTCCACAGGCAAAGCAAGTTTCTTTTGATCTGTCGGTTTGTTTGCTAGCTGATCCTATTCTCCCTGAACTTTTGAAGAATCTTCTTTGATTGGCTAGCAGGGCTCTTTCATGAAATTCAGCATTAAGGTCTGTCAACAACTCTTGGTTGCTGTGAGTGTCTTCTTCAACATCAGAGTCGCTGTCATGAGTGTGTGGGGTAGAGATCAAGGCTTTGGAAGTTGCTCCTTGAACTACAAATCTTTCTGTCTCTGATTTGTATATGGTATCAATCAGCCCTTCTTCATAATTGTACTTTCCATAAAGCTGAGCTAAGGTGTCATTCTTCATTGAGTTATTGGCTCTCTGAGTCTGATTCATACTCAGCCATTTTCTTGGAAGGCTGTTGACAAATGTGGCATTAATCTCAGCTTGACCAATGGTGACATCATTCATAGCAAGGTCATTAAGAAGAATCTTAAACCTTGTATATGTTTGTTGAACCTTTTCACCTTCAAGTGCCTTGAATGCATTGAACTGAAGTCTGAGTGCCTGAATCTTGGTTTCTATGGTTTCAAAGGGTCCTTCATGACCAAGGATAAGGTCTGTCCACATTTTTTTGGCTGTGGGACACTGAATGATAGACTTCATGATGTGTTTGGGAAGACAGGATATGATGATGCTTTTGAGACGTTTATCTTGGTTTGCCAATTTCCTATCAGCTGGAGTCCATTGTTTGAGAGGTTTGGGAAGAGGGTTATCATCAGTAGAGGTAAGCGCCATGGGAACATAAGGACCATTTTCTAGAATTTCTAGAAGAAATGGTTCAAGTCCATCGAGATACACGAGGAATTGACTCTTCCAACTAGCAAAATCTTCTTCATCAAAGACTGGTACGCTGGTGACATGTGATCCGCCTCTTGAGTCAAGAAGTTGAGGTAGATCATCTTCATTAGGAGGTGGAGGAGTGAGTCTAGGTGACGTTGGTGGTGCATTGTTGTTGTTGTTCCCAGAAGACGATGGTGGTGGATTGGTTGTTTCCGGCATGGTGGATCTTGATTATAAAACTTAGAATGATGTTTCTTGAAGGTTTTAATATCAAACACCGCTCTGATACCAATTGTAAGTCCCAAATCAATGCTAGAAACATTAAACTTAACTAATCAACACAAGGAAATACTTTTCAAATATAATACTTATTATTGTATAATAAAGAATTACGAGTGTTATAACACCGTTTGTTGACAATGTGTTGTGCACACTTTGAACAACTAAATAACCTAACTTATGAATATAGTCACAATTGTTTGATTCAATAAGTTCTAAGCATTAAGTGTGAATATTATCAAAGTGTTAAACATTAACGCTGGGCTACACATCCTATTTATAGTGATATGAGGTTGACCTAAGTACTAGATGATGGTGACTACACAAGACATTCACTTTTCAGACATTTGTCACAAGATGCTCTTCTATTCTTGGTAGTCTTCCATAATGCTTTAGAGAAACAGATCTTGAAACAGTTTCCTTTTTCTTCATAGTCTCGTACACACAAATGGCATGTCCAAAGTGTGTTGAGTGTTAACAGGGTATTGCCACCCCTGTTAACCCTCAACCCCTCAGAGTCCCTGATACATCTTGGATGTTATCCATCACAGCCAATGAGTATATCTTCAAGTAATCTTCGACTTCCTTGACAATGTCTCTGACATGGAATCCTCTGAGGTTGCTCACAGAGACTTGGATCTCTGTGAGTCTTGCGATACTTGTCTGCCTCCTAGGCACAGGCAAGTGACTATCTAACAGCTTAATTTGTGTTTAAATCTATGATACAGGGAATCTAACAAACTTAGATTCCCAACAGAGATGATATTTATTCCATGGTTGATGCATTTTCTACTGCTAAAGAAATGTGGACGGCTATTGAAAGATTGCAACAAGGTGAATCACTTAACAAACAAGACATGAAAACTAAGATTTTTTGGGACTTTGGCAAGTTTACATCAAAGGATGGGGAATCAATTGATTCTTATTACTCTCGATTCTACAAAATGATGAATGACATGACCCGAAACAACTTGCAAGTTTCCACCATGAAAGTCAATGTCCAATTTCTACAACAACTTCAACCAGAGTGGACACGGTTTGTTACCTTAGTGAAACAACAAAAAAAGTTAGATGAAGTTTCATATCACACGCTCTTTGATGTCTTGAAACAGTTTCAAAATGAAGCAAATGAACTTCGAGCTGAACGTGCTACAAAGGTTTCAAATCCACTTGCTTTGGTATCTACCACTCAACATTACCCATATTATCATTCTCGTGCTCCAAATACCTACTCTACTCAATCATCATCACCAAGATCATCCACGGTTTCTAAGTCACATGCTCCAACAAGATCCCGAGGCAAAGAAGTTGCAAGAGCACCATCACCCACACCTGAGCAATCATCCAAAGAAGACAGTGATGAAGAACTTGCTCAAAAGGATAGAGAATTTAAGCAACAAATGGCTTTTATTATGAAACAATACAGGAAATTCTAAAAACCTACCAACAACAACCTCAGAACATCATCTAACACGATGGATAACTATGCTCAGAGTCCTCCAAGGTATGACACACGAAAACGTGCTGAGAGTCCTCCAAAGTATGATCGACAACCTGTAAAGTATGATAATCAGAGGGTTGCTACTGTTGTTGGAAATAGAGACACTGTTGGTACTCAAATTGTGTCACAAACTGGGATTCAGTGTTTTAACTGCCGAGGTTATGGGCATTTGGCTAGGGAATGCAGACAGCCAAAGAGGGTCAAAGATTATGGGTATCATAAGGAAAAAATGCTGTTGTGCAAGAAAATGGAAGCTGAAATCAAGCTATCAGCTGAGGAAGGAGAAATTCTTGATGACACAGATGATGAACTCTCCGACCAAGAACTCGAGGCACATTATTCATACATGGCAAAGATTCATAAGGTCCTTAACGTCACTAAAGATGACAATGGTCCTATCTTTGATACCGACCCAATTGATAAGTTACAACATGATGATGAATATAATGTGTTTGGTGATACACATAAGCATAGTGATCTACCAACAACAATAACTGACACGTGTATGATGGAAACGGTTGATAGCAATATCACACCCGATTCATCAGACATGTGCAATAATGAGTTTGAGGATGATCAACATGCAAATGAGTATGATGACGAGGAGCGTGTCGCGCTTGCTAATTTAATTGCTAGTTTACAAAAAGATGTCAATGAAAATAGAAAGAGTCAAAAGCAATTAAAGAAGGCAAATGCAGCGCTCACTCAAAACTTTGAAGAATGCAAAGCCGCTCTTATAAAATTTAGTGAGACTATTGATAGTTATAGGGCTAAGCTTATTCAAAAGAAAAAAGAGCTTGAGGGGTACAAAAGTCGTGTCATCAACGTTAAAAATGACGATTTTGAAAATAAATAAAACGAAGCTCTTGCTTTGTTAACTAAGTAAAAACGTCAATTTAATGTCTTATTAAGTGATGAACATCAAAAAACGTACCTTGCCACAACAAAAGTTAATGAACTTGAACAGAGGATTTCTATGAATACCACCGATTCTGCTAAAATTCTTGACGAAAAGAAACAAGAGGTTGAAACATTAAAACAAGATTTCAAAAATAGACAAGGCAAAGATACTGAAAAAGTAAAGGATCTCGAAGAACAAGTCGATTTTTTGAAAAAAGTTGTTTATAAAACGCATGACTCTATTCAAACCGTTAGAATGATAGCACCTCGGTCATTTTTTAAGGGTCAACCTAGCTTTACCACCCCCAAGTACCTTGAAAAAGCTCGAGCTGCTAACCCTCACTTATATCTTGATGAGTTCGAATGGACCGATCATGATTGCCCAGTAGCTAGCCTCGATAATGAAGAGACGTCCCCTTGGGATGAGGAGAGTAGATCACCGGTCAATAAATATTTTTTGACATCATATAATTATGCTTATGAAAACAGTTATGGTCTTTTCACTCCACAAAAACAGAAGTCTTGTGAGGAATTGTTTTTAGAATCCAAACAAAGACGAATTCAATGGAAGAAAGCTTTTGCCACTAAGAGGAAAACTAATGTTTTTAAATATAATAACTATTTGCCTCTAGATGCTTTTAAAAGCAAAAGTAGAAAAACACTTGGTTTTCTTAAACACCACATTGATAATGTTCAATCAATTGTTGAAAGCGATTGGGAAAAACGTCAAAAGGATAAGTGGAAAACAGAGATTCCTCACGACATAACTGTGCTTGTAAAAGAACTTTTAATACCAAATACGAAGATAATAAAAGAACATGTTCTTGAGTTTGAAAACTTGATTCGGTCTGAAATTTTTGATGATTTGAAATATGTTGAGTCTCTTGAAAAAGAAATTGATGAACTTCAAAATGACAAATCAGATTTTTCAAACGAATATGATCTACTCTTAGAAGAATGTCTCTCCAAAGATATTTTATGTGTTACTCTTCAAACTTGTGCTGATATCGATGAATATTCTAATGTTGCATGCAAATATCTTGATAAGATCAAAGAATGTGAGCATCTTGAACTTGAGCTTTCGAAACGTAAAGAAAATGTTGATAAAAAGGCTTCTGAGTTACTTCAACACAAAACTGATTTCCTTGAAAATCATTGTCATTCTCTTGAACTTGCTTTGCAAAATGACATAGGAAGTTTTTCACATGATAATAAATTGCAAGAAAAACTTTCCAAAATATGTCGAGAAATGAACGAAAAGAGTTTGGAAATTAAAGAGTTGAAAGCTCAGTTACAAGACAGGGAACTAGGGATAGCAGAGTTGAAGAAACTCGTTGCTAAGATGGGTGGGAAAATTGTGGAACCTAGTGTTAAGAAACCTGTTGTAAGACAACCAAATGCGCAAAAAGTGACTAGACCCTCTGTCTTGGGAAACCATCTGTTTTCTCTAATTCTGCATTTGCAAAACCTGCGTTTTCCCCCAAGACGGATGGGAAGGATAGGTTACCGCAAAACACTCCCAAAACACATATTCGATCACAAAGCATTAAGAACACAAATGTGGTTAAACCAGGAATGTATAGATTGGCCATTAAAACCACACACAACAAAGAAAGTCAATCACCTCAGACTTACAGAAACACTAATAGACGTGTGTCTTTTACTACAGGAGTAGTCCCCACTGATAGTGTTAACCGACCTTAACTTAAGAGTACTCGCATGAATGAAAAGGTTTGGCAAAACAAAAGTCAAGGGAAGATGAAGACAATAGAAGACCACCCTAGGATTTTCAATGTTTCTAAGAATAAAACGTCTGTAATCGCGTGTAATGACGATTTGAATTATTCGACTTTGAATGCTTTGAATGGTAAGTTTGTTTGTGTGAAATGTGGAAAGTGTGCTAATGCTAATCATGAAGTGTGTGTTTTGATTAATGTCAAAGGCGTAGATACTAGAACTAAGAAGCAAACTGTGATGCCTATTAGTGCTATAACACCCAAACGCAAAGTGAACCATTCTGGTGCCCCCCCCCCCCCTTAAGAAAAGTAATGCATCAGACTCCACCACTAAGAACCCTAGAAGCAAAATTCGGGAATTATATGAGTCTGCTAGCAAGTCTTGGAAATGGTGGTATGCTAATCAATGTCCTCCAGGATATAAATGGATGCCTAAGGTTAGGACATAAAATGTGACAACGAGCGTTAGTATGCCTTTAAGGGATGAAACTAGGGAAACTAATGAATCAAAAATCACAACTAACATGGAATCCAATTTAGCAAATGCTCCATCGTGTTCTAATTCTTCCGCAGGTGATCGAGATAATTCTATTCATATTGGACTCCGGATGCACGAAGCACATGACGGGAATCTCAAGCTTCTAATTAACTTCGTGGATAAGTTCATGGGTACGGTCCGATTCGGAAATGATCAATTTGCACCGATCCTAGGATATGGAGACTTGGTTCAGGGTAATCTCACAATCAAAAGGGTTTACTATGTCGAAGGGATCAATCACAATCTTTTCTCGGTTGGTCAATTCTGTGATGCGGATTTGGAGGTTGCTTTTAGAAAGAAGACATGTTTTGTTCGTGATTATGAAGGGAATGACTTACTTACCGGTTCACGGGGTACAGATCTCTACCCTATTTCACTACAAGACTCCACATCTTCAACTCCAATCTATTTTATGGCTAAAGCTTCAACGACTCAAGCTTGGTTATGGCATCAACGATTATCTCATCTTAACTTTGATACCATCAACTTATTTTCCAAGAAAGATATTGTGAGAGGCCTTGCAAATTTGAAATTCATCAAAGATCATCTTTGTTCTTCTTATGATATTTGTAAAGTTAAACGGAGTAGCTTCAAGACAAAGACTACAGCAAGCTCTAAAGGACGGTTAGATCTTCTTCATATAGATCTGTGTGGCCCCATGCGTCTTCAAACCATCAATGGGAAGAAATATGTTATGGTAATTGTTGATGACTACTCAAGGTACACGTGGACCCTTTTTTTAAGGTCCAAGGATGAAACACCTGAGGTTCTCATTAAATTCCTTAAGTTGGTACAACGTAGTCTTCAAGCTCAAGTAAAAGTGGTACGTACTGACAGAGGCACATAATTTTTGAATTCGACTCTGAAGAAATTTTTTGAAGCCAAAGGGATTGAACATGAAACATCAATTGCTCGAACACCTGAACAAAACGGAGTTGTTAAAAGACGAAATCGCACTTTAGTTGAGGTTGCTCAAACATTATTATCTGCTTCAAAACTACCACTATTCTTTTGGGCCGAAGCCGTATCAACCCTATGTTACACACAAAACCGTTCCTTAATTATCCCAAGACACGAAAAGACACCATATCACATAATTAATGATCGCAAACCTTCACTCAAACACCTTCATGTTTTTGGATGTACGTGTTACATTATTCGAGATGGTGAAAATATGTACAAGATGAAAGAGAAAGGTGATGCATGCATTCTAGTGGGATATGCAACTCAGTCTAAGGGATACAGAGTGTACAACAAGAGAACAAAATTGATAGCGAGACTATTCATATCAGAATTGATGAATTACAAGAGATGGCACTTGAACAAAACAGTTTAAGTCCCGGTCCACAACGATGTAAGACTTCTGTGCACAACCGCACGGAACTCAGAACTCAAGACCACATCAATGAACCGTCAAGTTCAAAGCTGGTTCCTGAACATGTTCCTAGAGCAGATATGACAGTGGACATGACGCATGAAGAGTTGGAAATGTTATATAGACCAATGTTTGATGAATATTTAACAGGGGAGAAACATGTTGTATCAAAGTTTTCCGTTGTCACTCATGATAAGAATGATGATACCGATCATCGTCAACAAAAGGATACAATTTCATCTACTTCAACACGGGTTGCTGCAGATTTACCTTCTCAGAATATCACTTCAACAATCGATCCAACAACATCCACAACTACTGTCATTGCTCCAGAGAACACAAATCAAGCAGACGATGCAGTATCTGACGATGACGATTTTCACAACCCATTCGGTACACCGGTACACAAAACTGGAGAGTCTTCTACTCGCCATGTTGATCCGTCTAATATGCATAAGTTCTACCAACGATGTGACAATGTAACATTTTCAAGTAGTAAATTTTTTTCTCGTATATTATTTTGAAACTTATTTTTGTGTTGGTTGATGAACTCACAATTTACGGATTTAAATTTGGGCTTACGTGCATAATTTAACGTCCTTTACGACTAAACCGGAAACCTTAGGATTACGTATTTACGTTTTTGAACTCCGTTTTTGATGAGACAATTTTTATTAGATTCGTTTTGTGTCGTTGATTCATAATTTATAAAAATGTTTTTCGTAAAACGACCCGAGGAAACGCAAATCGAGGAAACTAGAATCTAAGAATACCCGTAAACTAGTGGGATGAGACAAAACAAGTTTGTCCCACCCCACTCATAAGGGACGGCCAAAACTTGACACCACATTCTGATGTGTCAAAGTTTTATCTAGAAAGCTAACACATGTTAGCATAAGCTTAACATGTACGCTAACTTAGCACAAAACCATCAAAACCACTTCATTCATACCATTTACACTTAGCAACTCATGCAAACCACTCACCAAACTCTCTCATCTCCTCCCCTTTGTCGTCCTAAATCAAGAACAAACACCCCTTTTTGATCAATTCTAGCCATAAACATTGTGTTATCTACACATATAATGAAGAAACCTTGAAGCCTTGTTGATTGGTGATCATATTAACATCAAAGGAGGTGATTTGCTTGTGTCCTAGGGCTGATTTCTCAACAAATAATCTTGGTGGTTGATGATCTTGAAGATATATTTGGTGTACATCAAGTTGTTGTCATCCAAAAATAATATATAATCTTGGTTGGTAAACAAGATCATCCTTTCCATTTTTCTTGTTATTTTTGTAAAGATCAAATATATTTCCTTTCCTATTGTATATGTATATGATGAATATATGATGATAAAAATGTTGTGTGGGGATCAAGTGTTGATAAATATGGTTAAAAAGATGAAAAACCATAGGTAACAAGGTTAAAATCTTGCTTAATATGATGGCTGTATAAAAACAGTAAGTAACCAAATGATAAACTGATAAAATTTGATGGTGGAATCAATTTACAGTAAGTATTAGATGTTATACACATGTGAGAGTTTTCCATGCAATGGAATAATCAAAATGAGTGAGATATGATCAAAACAAAATTAGTGTATCAATATGAATAGTCTGTTTTGTAGGGACTGTTAAGGATACTTAGACATGGATTGAGCAGTAGCTAAAACTAAGTTATTTGTAGCACATAATATTAAGTTTATGTCATCTAAAAATAAGCTTCTATCTCCTTGTAGAACTCAATATATGATAAAAATAGTGAAAGTGAAACTAAAAATCAGATTTTGTGAAATTAAAGTTTAATACTATTATATAAGCACTCAAATAATATAGTATAAAATGTGAAATTAAAACCCACTAACTTATATGTTACATTTATATAAATATGTATAAGGATAAATAAATGGATATTTTATAAAAATGGTAGTTTGGTAAGTTTTATTAGTTATAAAACTATAAACATGATTTTTACGTCTTTTCGGCTAATACCGTAAAATTAACGTTTTTCGTCAATTAAAACTTAGACGGTCGGACCCGTCTAATGTAAACTTTTTAAAAGTCATATACTGATATATAAGTACTTAATACAAGTAAAAACCGATAAAACCCGAACTATATAACATAATGGACATTAACGGGCCAAGTTAGCTTTATTGGACTATTAATCCAACTAATTTGGCTAAACACTTATAAATTTACTTATTGGGCTTAACCCACTTGGGACCAACATGTTAAGTATAATACTGATAATAAAAGTGAAAAATGGACTAATTTAAGGTATTGGGCTTATAATAGGCTTATTGGACCTAAAACATGTAAATAAGTAAAACTAGTAAACTAGTATAAAAGTTACCAATACATAACACTAAAATGAGTAAATGAGAATGTATAAACCCACTTGATCATCATCATATGTATAAAATCATCATATGTATACATAATTGTTATTTTGATAAAGTCATTAGACAAAAGTCTAAGACCAATTATTATTTATATAGGTTTCCGTGAGCGAAGCACGCCCGTAGCCGATAATCCGCCTTTCATTATCAACGTGAGTTCATAGCCTCGCACTCTTTTAAATGTTTTATAAAATGATTTGTAAACCCGCGAGGGAGATAACATGCTAGTTTTTGATAAAATAGAACACAAGTAGTCCTGATGGTATGCTTAATGATATGGACCCGAATGATGCTATGACCCAATAAAAGAGATAAAAAGGATTATTAGTAGTCAGGTTATGTCACTTAAAGTCCTATTAGCATGAATTGTGAACTACCAGGATTTGGTAGACGCTTACGCATATGATAGTACTATTTGGGGACAATCACCCCAGTTCGCGCCTTGACGGTTGATCCCCGTCGTACCACATTGATTGGTAAGCGAATTTATATATGAGAAGATTTACATAGCGTGATTTTTGTGATGACACGCTAACTTAAATGGGCAAATTGTTTGTTGGGTTCGCGGCCCGTTTTTTGTGATAGTAAGGTAACAATGTCATGCGGCTAATAATAATCCAAATGAATCAAATGTAATCCAGTAATGATGCCAATAACAATAATATTATTACCTATAATGGTAGTATTGAGGCTACGGTCTCATGGACGGTTTAAGATGTATGCTTTGATTTATATATTGCCTGACTAGCAATACGAGGACTTACTTCTGATATTATACTTGTGTTATGATTTTAACGATTGTTTTATAAAACAGTTTTACTAAACTCTATGAATTCACTCAGCATTCGCTGATATGATTTTTGCATGTTTTTATCTCAGGTGCTTGAAGGTAATTCGGATGGAGATCGACTTTGATGGCCCACATAATAATAAAAATGTTCATTCGATCAATGTTTTGTAAACTAAATGACCTGTATAATTTGGGACCTGTTGTACACTTGAAACTTTTTATCGAAAGAATATATGTTAAACCTTGTACAACCAATTTTATGTGTTGTCTATGATTGGAGTTATTGTGATATCCCGTAACACTCTAAAAGACACTTCCGCTGTACCGATATGAAATTTGAGTGTGTTACAAACGACATCCTTCAAAACATCATTGGACCCGAGAACATCCTTTGGTTTAGGTAATTGGAAACCCTTCACAGCCTGTTTGTACAAGACGACAACTAGCCACCGATGGCGATGTTTGTATGTTCACACTCACCGTGAGTACAGCTGAAACGAAAAACATCAAAGAAGCCATGGCTGATCATGCTTGGATTGAATCGATGACGGAAGAACTTCAACAATTTGAAAGACTTAAAGTCTGGGAACTTGTTGACAGACCATACGATGTGATTCCTTTAAATCTTCATTGGATCTGGAAAAACAAGATGGATGAAGAAAACACGATCATCAAGAACAAAGCTAGGCTAGTGGCTAAGGGGTATGGCCAAAAAGAGGGAATTGATTTTGACGAATCATTTGCACTAGTTGCTCGTATGGAAGCGGTCAAGATTTTCCTTGCTTATGCTACACATTAGGGATTCAATGTTTATCAAATGGACGTGAAGACAATATTTCTTAACAGTCCTTTGAAGGAAGAAGTCTATGTTGATCCCAAACTTAGATCGATTAGCTTTGTGTATACGAGATTAGATCAAGTATAACACGTAGAGAAACCTTTGTTATATGCTTTGTGAATCTAAGTATTATGCGGAATTTAATACTTAAACAAGAACACAAGATGTAAACAAAACTTTCACTTTGATTATGAATGTCGAACTTGCTTACAATGAAAGATGTTTAAGAATGAAAACTTAATGAAAACTTGATACTAAACATTAACCTAAAGGCCTTCTTTTATAGACTAAGAAGCCTTGTACAATAAGCTACGTATCAACTATTCTAGGTAAAGATAAACATAGAAAATACATTGTCGTTTCTATCCTTACTAGAAGTATTCTAGAACATAATAAACGTGTAGCTCACATCTTCCATCAGTGCTTGTCTTCAATCTGTCAACGCTTGACTTTAACTTGTCAACGCTTAAGCTGTCAGCGCTCACTTTGCTCTTGTCAACGCTTGAGTTGTTCTTGTCAGCGTTCAAGTGATCTGGCCTTAATTTATTCCCAACAATCCTCCCCTAAACTTGATATCCACTCTTATGATCAAGTTTCTGAATAAACATTAAGAACTTGGAGGAGTCTGACAAACCTTATCATATTGGTAATAAATAAATCTGATCAAATTCTTTTCCACGTCACTTGTGTAATCTATCTCCAACTGGGTGTCCTTCATCTTTTCCAAAACAGCCTTGGATATGAAATACTGAGCATCTACAAGTAAATACTCAGCAAACTTTGTAGAACTCAAATGGTATACACCAGCAGCTGAATATAACCTCCATTGAAGACCACTGAGGTCATCTTCAAGATCCTTCCATATTTCAGGATCTTCCTCATTTGTCCCACACATTCTTTTGAATGTGGTCCAAAGTTTTATTCCATTAGCTGAAGTTGGTGCTTCAGCCTCATACTTGGTTTCCAACAACCTCCAAAGGTCCACCAAGTCTTCTCTATCACAACTTGCAAATAAAGATATGAGAGTGGTAAAAGTGTGTACCTCCTTGCCATATCTTCCAATTTTCCAGAATCCACATTCATCCTCATCATAACTCACAATTGGATTCCTGGAATCTAATGGTAACACATGTACCATATCTGAAGCTTCTAATGGGGAGAGCTTAAGGCTCTTTCTAATAACTGCTTCACTTGGATATAGTTGATTCATATCTTTTGGAAACTCAAGTGTAAATCCCTTCTTCATTGGTCTGGGAACTATCATAGCTTTCTTGATTTCCATCTCTTCTGCAAGTTGCTCCTTTCTTTCATCTGAAAGAAGTCTGAAAGTGTTTTCTTCCTGCACTTTCACCCAAATAGGATAAGCCCTATGTTCCAACTTATCAAATGTCAAAGCCTTCAACTTCTGATGTGTCCATCCAACTCCATGACATCTGAGCAACATAAAGTAGAGCTTCCTTCTATCCCTTTTCAACTCAGAGAGAATGTTGCTTGCCTTGTGCTTCAAAATCACCTTACAATCCTTCTGAACTCTAAGAAGAATTTCCAAACCCCATATCTGATCTGAAATGGTCAAGTCTGGATTATCCATACAGCTTTCTTCCCAAGAATTGTACATCTGAACCACCTCTGGCATATCAAAATCAATCTGCAACTTTAAATCTCTCAGCTTTTCCCTAGCAAGCTCATCACCATACTCAAGCCTTTCTGGTTCAATAATCATCACACTTGAGTCTGAGCTAGCTCCATCACTTTCTTCTTCAGAAGTCACAACAAATGGTGACTTTTCCTTTTCACCTTGTTCCATCATTTGCTCAGCCAATCTTCTATCAAATTCAACCTGAGCTGCATTCTTTGGAACAATTTCTTCTACCAACTTACCCTTACCCTTATCTGATGGTGCAATGGTTGGTAAGGTAGATGGTAATACCTGAGTAGGAACATCCTTGATGATAGATGATGACTGGAATACATCACCTCCATATGCAGATCTGTCAACGCCCAAATTTCCTCTATCAGCGCTCAAAATACTTCTATCAGCGTCCAAACTTGTCTTGTCAACGCTCAAATATTTTCCCTCAGCGCCTTGTGTAACCTCTCTCAACATTGCTGTAAATGATAAATTTAGATTGGTTGGAGAGATTAAGGACGTATCAAAACCTGTTTGTTCCTTCAAAGTAGTAAGAGCTTCAGCAACATCCAATGATTGACCATCTTGACTGCTCTTATCACTCAGATTTCTTTGATCTTCCTCCCCTTTGGAAGACTCCTCCATACCTCCCTTTGCATGAGCACTCTCCAAAACAACAATACTCTCCCTCAATTGCTTGAGTTCAAGGCCTTGTAAGCTGACAATTTGTACTAAGTCTGCATTCTGCTTTTGCAAGCTAATGCAGACAGCCGTCAATTCCAAAAGAGTCATTGGTTCCAGTCTGCCCTCTTCTAAAATGGGGATTTGACCTCCCAAGTCAGGTTCATTGGGCATGGATGAGGACTTAATAATGGTAGGACTGCCTTGGCCAGCTTCTAAGCCAGAACCAATAGTCCCAGCCTCATCCAGGTCACCAGCCACACTTGTGGTGGTGGTTCTCTCTGCTTCATGGCTAGGACCACCAGAGGAGAACTCTCCAGCAGTCCTTTGGCGTTTGATCAACCTATATTCAGGTGGTGTGGAAGATGGTGTGGAAGAATGGGTAGATGTGAGTTGGTTAAGGGGTGTTTGGGATTGTGATGGTTGGGTGTCAGCGTTGGAAATAGGCACATCAACGCCCATATTAAATGTGTCAGCGTCAAAGGGTTCTTGGTCTATTTGCATTTGGTCAGGTGAGGGTAAAGGTTCAGGGATAGGTTCAAGTTGTGGGTGAGGGTCAATATGAGGTTGGGGGTCTGGTTGGGGTTGTGCTGCTGCAATAACAGCAAGCATGGCTGGGGTTAAAGGTAGGTCTCTATGAGGTGGTGAATTCATCTTGGTAAAAATAGCTTTCTTTTGTTCAGGGATTTTATAAAAGTCATTGTGATCCCTTGAACAATATCTTTGATCATCAAAAATCATTTGCAGAAAACGGGGATAAGCTAAAGTCATTTTTGTCCCCTTGTTTTTACACATCCCTTCAAAAATAATTTAAGAATAGTTATATTTTTGCTAGTTGCAATACACACAATAGCAGTTGCAATGGATCTATTGATCTCATTGTGTGCAGTACATTTGGGACTCAAACATTGAAGGAGAATGTGAATGAGGTACTTCCAGGCTGGGGGAAATTCCTGCTTATGGTACTTATTAAGAGTACCTTCATCAGGAATCGGGTATCCCAAAGCCCTAAGCCCTTGTTCTATTTCAGTTATGGGAAGAATGGTTATACCATCAGCATCATCAAGATGCAAGGCCTGGCGTACCAAGGCCTCAGTAACCACCCAAGATCTCCCATGAACAATAGAAGTTAATGTGGTCACTCCATTAACTGTTGAGGAACTAACAGTGTTCCAAAACTGTTTAATGTGTGTGACTGGAATGAGTGGTGCATGAGAAAGAGCATACCTTAATGGGGATGCGTTCAAATACGCCACCATTTGTGTGTATTGAGGGAACAAAGTATTATCAGCAACAAGAAAAGCAATCATGTTGTGTTGAGACTTGAACCCCAAATCCAATTCTATTGAGTTAAATCTTGGTGCCATTGATGAAAGTTGTTAATTTGAAGTGTAGAAGATGAAGGTTGATAAGAGAAAAGTGTTAGACAAGAATTATAGATACCCTGTTTAAAAATAGGAGCCAAATTTATAGGAGATAAACAATGCATGTGATTGGCCCGAAAATAGGCAAAGATTTTCAAAAACTAATCATGAAAATATTGAAAAAGTTATAAGTTATCTCATGCATTTAATGAAAGTAACAACTCCTAAAATTACGGCTTGAAAATATGTCAAAAAGTAACAACTGGGTAGGTCCCATTGATTGTCAACGGTCAAATATAACCCATCAACGCCCAACGGCTATAATCTTGTCAACGTTCACCTAAAGCCATGTCAGCGTCCAATTTGGTCACAACAACGCTTGGAAAAATCTTGTCAGCGTCCAAAAATAAAATTGTTTTAAAAAGTGAAAAATGACCTTAACAAGTAATTTATCCTAGAGAAGATAACCAAAAGCTGATAATTATCATAGGGCGGCAAGCACTGTCCAGTTATGCACACTTGCATAAGCAAGATAGACATAACAGTCCTCTAGTGTCCCTTGCTAACCAAAATTCTTAACAACTAAGTTACCTCATAAAATCCTTGTTACTCCCAGGTAAATCCCATATGAAAACCATTCCCAAGTCTCCCAACAGACCACAACCAATTCTAGGCCAAAAATGTCTTGGCAGCATGCAAAGTTGATATACTATGCATGCTACAGTGCCTCATGGTTTAGTAAAACTAACCCATACTCACCTGTGGACACAATCTAGAATTGTGATAAGAGTATCATATGGATACCCAAAAATCCTAAAGGTTCCTAAAACCTCCCCTTAAACAAAGATACAAAGAGTTTGCTAAAAATATGCATGAACATAAAAAATTTATGTCAAGATAGGAATGAAACATTCCAACCATCATCCATAAACAAAAACATGTCCAAATGCTTCTCCTTTGATCCATAAGCAACTCTGTATCCAATGGTATACTGCTAACACCATCTGCACATTTAGATTGAAAACCACAAAACTAACATTGTTGCTGACAACGCCCCAATAACACATAACAGCGTTGAAGAAAGCTTTGTCAGCGTTAGACAATTATATTGCTGACAACGTTGTAAAAACACTTATCAGTGTTCAAACAACCTTTGTCAGTGTTGGAAAAATATAGTGGAAAATCTAAATCATCAATAAGACTAATAATAGTAAGGCATCATCCTGTACATACTTTTACAAAAGGAATCCAAAACACATACTTAAGTGAGATTAACCATTCCAATACTTGTTACCAAGTATTGAAATCTTCCAGTATCAAAAGGTTTAGTTAATAAATCTGACACATTTTCCTCAGTGTCAACCCTATCTGGTTGTATTAAACCTTTCTCAAAGCAATCTCTTATAAAATGGTGTCTAATTTCTATGTGTTTAGTTTTAGAATGATGTACAGGATTCTTAATGATGCATAAAGTACTATTATTGTCAACAAATATCTTAGTATGCATGAAATTATACCCATAATCCAACAGCTGGTTCTGAATCCACAACACTTGACCACAACATGCTGCTGCAGCCACATATTCTGCTTCAGTTGTAGAGTTAGCCACCACTGTTTGTTTCTTACATTGCCAAGATATTAATCTGCTCCCAAGAAATTGACATCCACCAGTTGTGGATTTCCTATCAAACTTGTCACCACCATAATCACTATCTGAATATGCAATCAGCTCCAATGGTGAATCCTTTGGGTACCACAAACCAAGATTAGGGAAACATCTTAGGTACCTAAAGATCCTCTTCACAGCATAAAGGTGACATTCTTTGGGAGTCACTTGATGGCGTGCACAAGCACATACAGCAAACATGATGTCAGGTCTGGAAGCAGTAAGATACATCAAGGATCCAATCATGGATCTATAATGCCTAACATCAACATCTTTCCCATCTCTAATCTTTCCCCAAGGGTGTTCTTTATCCATAGGGGTAGAAGCCCTCTTTTCTTGTGGAGAAAAGCCAAACTTCTTCAAGATTTCAACAACATATTTGTCTTAGGAGATGAAGATACCATCTTCTTTCTGCTGAACTTGTAAACCAAGAAAGAAGTTCATCTCCCCCATAGCACTCATCTTGAATTTGTCTGTCATAAGCTTGGAGAAATCCTCACTCATCTTTGGATCAGTAGACCCAAAAATGATATCATCAACATAGACCTGCACAAGCAACACATCTTTGCCTTTCTTCTTTGTAAATAGTGTCTGATCTATGGTGCCCCTCTTGAATCCATTGTCCACTAAATATGTAGACAAAGTACCATACCATGCTCTAGGGGCTTGATGAAGGCCATACATAGCCTTTTTGACTCTATACACCTTATCTGGATGCTCAGGATCCTCAAAACCAAGAGGTTGCATGACATAAACTTCCTCAACTATGGTGCCATACAAGAATGCACTCTTTACATCCATTTGATATATTGTGAAGCCCATGCAAGAGGCATAGGCTAGAAAAATCCTAATAGCTTCAATCCTTGCAACTGGTGCAAAGACTTCTTCATAGTCTATCCCCTCCTCTTGTGTATAACCTTGAGCCACTAACCTTGCCTTGTTTCTGACCACAATACCTCTTTCATCTCTTTGGTTCCTGAGAACCCATCTTGTCCCTATTGGTCTGACATATCTAGGACAATCGACCAGCTCCCAAACATCCTGAATAGCAAATTGGTGAAGCTCATCCTGCATTGCTTCTACCCAACTTGGTTCTTTGAGAGCATCAAATATCTTCTTGGGTTCTTCTTGTGACAGAAAACATGCAAACAAACATGCTTGCACAAGAGGGGTATCAACCTTCTTGTGTATATTGGCAATAAATCCACCAAGACTTTGATGGGATCTTCTTGTCTGAACTGGAGTCATAACATCACCAATGATCTGAGATGGGGGGTGATTCTTCATTGTGGAAGTGAGAACTCCTCCTTCAAAAAGTCTGGTGTCCTCAACTTCACGCTCCATGTTGCCAATATCTTCTTCATCAGACTCTCTTTGAGCAACTGGAATCTCTTCATGGACATTGGAAGGTCCACCTTGTTCAAAAGTGGAAGAGAAAAGATGCCCATAAGTGTTGTCAACGTTTGAATCTTGGTTGTCAGCGTCAGGGCTGATAGCGCCTGAAATGTTGTTGTCAACGTCTGAATTGGTCTTGTCAGTGCTGGATTTTCCTTTGTCAGCGCCTGAAGAACCATGCATGTTTGTATTTGGTGGTATTTGGAAACCACCATTATCTTGTCCAGCAGCAGCAGCAGCAGCAAAAGCATCAGTCCAAAGGGGAATTGTGACATATTCAAATGTAGGAGATGCCTTTTCTGCTTGTGATCCAACCCTTTCATCAACCTGTGTACCTGAAACATGAACAACTTGTTCCTCCACAACATTTGAAGTTACCTTCACAATGTCTGGATTAGTGACAGGCATATAATTTAAAGTTCTAGATAAGGGTTCCAAATCAAACAACCAATTAGGACCACTTTCAGGATCACTAGGTTTATTCTCTAAGAACCTAACATGTACTCTTTCAACAATACGTTTGTCCTCCTTAAGATAAACCCTATAACCCTTGCTCTGCACTGAATACCCCATGAAGTAACCTTCATCACCTTTTGCACTAAATTTCCCTAAGGCATCACTAGTGTCTAAGACTACTACATGACATCCAAAAGGTCTGAGAAAACTAATATTAGGTTTTCTTCCCCAAAGTAACTCATAAGGTGTCTTGTTCTGAATTTTGTTAACCAATGCTCTATTTTGCACATAGCATGCTGTATTCACAGCCTCAGCCCAAAAGGCTATGGGAAAGTGAGCATCAGCCAACATTGTTCTGGCTGCTTCAATTAGGGTTCTATTCTTCCTTTCAGCAACCCCATTTTGTTGTGGGGTTCTAGCAATACTAAACTGCCTAGTAATTCCCTTCCTGGCACAAAAATCATCTAGCTTCTTGTTCCTAAATTCTCCACCGTTATCACTCCTAAGCATCTTAACCTCATAGCCAGACCTTTTCTCAATTTGAGTGATAAATTCAATAAGAACATCAGCTGTGTCACTCTTCATAGCTAGAAAGAATGTCCAAGTAAACCTAGAAAAGTCATCAGTGACAACAAAACAATATGACTTGCCATTCAAACTTTCTATATTAGTTGGACCAAAGAGGTCCATGTGAAGCATATGAAGAGGTATGGAACTAGTATACACCTGCTTGGACTTGAATGAGACCTTGTGCTGCTTGCCTTTAAGACATGCAACACAAGAGTGGTCATTGTGGAAGGCCTTCTCAGGCAAACCATCAACTAAACCAAGCCTCACAAGTCTATTTATATTTTTAAAGTTTATGTTCCCTAGTCTCCTGTGCCACAAATTACTTTCATCTACTAAGGCCTTAGCATAAAAACAAGACATATTTGTATTCACTTTAATCCCATTTAAATTCACATTGTATATGTCCTTATGCCTAGGTGTTCTATACTCAATATACTTCTCATCAGGGATCTTAAAATCCTTGCTTAACTCCAAACACTCAGTATCAGTGAA
This sequence comes from Glebionis coronaria, assembly GCA_025667525.1. Taxonomy (NCBI): domain Eukaryota; kingdom Viridiplantae; phylum Streptophyta; class Magnoliopsida; order Asterales; family Asteraceae; genus Glebionis; species Glebionis coronaria. The sequence continues at coordinate 294,862 of JANFOE010000698.1, read as the reverse complement.
AAGAACCTTATTTTTGTTATCACACACTTGTGATACACTAAACAGATTATAATCCAGTTCTTTTACCAGGAAGACGTTCTCAAAATGTAGATTATTGGTAATAAGGGTTCCTTTGCCTGTGATGGTGCCGTAGCCCCCTCCAAAGTATACCTTATCACCATCTTTAATAGGAGAGAAGTTAGTCAGATAGTCTTCCTTTCCTGTCATGTGCCTTGAGCATCCACTATCCCAATATCCATAATCATTGATCTGCTTTTGAATGGCCTGCACATAAAGAAAACAAATTAGTTTTCTTTGGGAACCCAAGTCTCAGAAGACTTGGATTCATCTGGTTGTTCAATAAGAACAGACTTAGTTCTCACAACAACTCCATGCTCATCCCTTTTTGGATGAAAAACCCAGTTAACCCCAATTGGTTTTGTAATGACTTTTGAAATATAATTAAACCTATTGCAAGTCATTGAAATTCCATTATTATTAGGGTTTTGATCTTTCTTGGGTCTCCATGTTAAGCTTGAAGAAGCTTTAGACCCCTTACCTTGTGGCTGCAAATACTTAGGTCTGGACACGTTTCTGTCAGCGTTGGATTTTGTCCTGTCAACGCTGAAATTACCCTTGTCAGCGTTGAACCTAGGGTTTGCTACATGAACCCATTGCCTATTTGACCAGGTATTTGTCTTTTGAAAAGGTCTTTGTCCATGAGTGTTAGACCTTCTAGTAAAGAATGGGGCTGATCTAATCACTTGTGGACTTTGCTGCACACAAGGTCTGGGTCTGAAAACGTTTGACTTCCTAACAACGTTGACTTTCTTCCTATCAGCGATGAAATTGTTCCTATCAGCGCTGGCTTTGGAAGCGTTGACACACTTGTATGCCAAATGTGAAAAGCTACCACAAGTATAACAGGCTTTCTTAGACACATTCTTAGGTCTAGAAGCAAAGAAACCTGTTCCATGATTGTTAACTTGGCTCTTGGGTGACCTATTATAACTATACATCTCTGCATATTTAATGGTAGGTCTTCTAACAGTGTTGGAGCCTAGGTCAACAGCTTCACCAGTAACTGGGTGAGTAACCTTAATGGGTGGAGATTCATTGGGACTTTCACATAGCAAACCTCCCTTAACAAATAAAGTAGGGTTAGCTTTCTTCCACTCATTTAGGTCAGTCAGTTTTTGTTGATACTCTTCTACTGGGGTGACAACTCTTGGTGGAGGAATGAATTCCTCTTCTTGGCATTCTGGTATACCAGTCCAAGATAAATCCTTTCTAAGGACACCATAGAAGTCACCAGCTGGTGGTGGAACCAGAGAGTAATCATTCTCATTCATCCCAAGCCCAGTCATATCCTTAGGATCTCTTTGTTTAGCTATACAGTCTCCTAGGGCTTGGGTGGCTCTATCAAATCTTTGAATCTTGAGGTCAACATTATCTTTATTCTTAATGGCCTCATCTAACTTAGCCTGTAGGTCTTTATTGACCTTTGACATGATATTTCTAATATCCATACTACCCTCTACTCATGTTTTAAGATATTTATCTTATCTTTTAAATCAAATTCCATTTTCTTATATTCAGAAACGGTTTTCTCAGTTTCAGTAAGAGCTAGTTGGTAATTGGATAATTTACACCTTTCAGTGCTCATATATTCTTTTAGTTTTAACACTTCTTTGTTAAGTCTGTCAGTGTTTAACCTACAACCTTTGCTACAAAAAGCATCATCATATACCTCATTATCAGATGAAGAGGAGGAGTGTGCCATGAGAGCATATTCAACATGCTCTTCTTCTTCAATATCAACAATCAAAGCTTTGTCCTCTTCAACATCCTTAGCCAGATAGATCCAATCCCATCCAGTACCATCAATTCCTTGAACTGCAACCATGGCTTTGGAGTCTTGAGCTTTAACAACCTGACTTGAGGGTTTACCAGCATCAGATCTTCTAGGAGATCTGCATTCCCTCATGAAGTGCCCCATGCGATGACAGTTGTAGCACTCAACTTTGGATTTATCAAATCCAGCAGTGTCTTTAGCATTGAAGGTCATCTTCTTCTTGAACCTTCTATTCCACCTATTTGCTCTTATACTAGCAAGAGCCATGTTCCACTTGATGTCCATCTCTTCCAAGTGTTCATCACTTATCTGCTCAAGGTCCTCATATGTAATCACTGAACCATTGGGTAAAAAAGCAATGTAAGCACAAACAGTATCCAAATCCAAACCAGCAGGTTTAACTCTTGGGGAGTCATTTATGAATGTGTCAGCGTCTGAAAAGGAGACGTTGACAGGACTTGTCCCAGCGCTGACAAATGATGATCCAGTAACTGGATGCATAAAAGAGTCCTTCTGATTGAATTGACCTTCACTATAAGAGAAGAAGGCCATGTTGCTGGTGCTAGCTTTGCTTGAAAGAGTTTCATCTTCCAACAGTCTTAGTTTGTTGTAGATGTCATCAAACGAAGAGCTCTTGTGAGTATTATTGGCAAGAATAGATCTTGCCTCAATCTTCCATGTCTCACCAATACTTTTCAGAAAAGTAGCATTGGTGTCAATATCACCAACTTGTGTCCCCATGAAGGACAATTTGCTTGTGATGTCAAGCAATCTGCTTCTCACACTGCTCAGTTTCTCATTGGGCTGAGCTTTGAAGACAGCATAATCATGCAGAAGTTGCTTTTTCTTTTCTTCCTTAGTTTCTGCATTACCACCATATGCAACTTCAATTGCTTCCCAAAGATCCTTAGCAGATTCATAGCTTCTATATTTGTGCTGATTTTCTTGTCCCAAAGATACTTTCAGAATATTTAGGGCTTTCATGTCAGCCCTTTTCTTTGCAATATCATCAGCACTTACAGCTCTACCATCTCCAGGTTTTTCTTTCTTATCTTCATCAGGACATCCTTCAACAGCTGTTCTTGTCGCAATGGCATTCAGAATCTTTTGAGCTTTATTGAATGAGTTTCCATATTCAATGATGTCCCAGAGTGTGTAGTCAAAGATCCCCAGATATTGTTCAAAGTTGAACCTCCATAAGTCAAAGTTGGTTGCATCAAGCATGGGAATCTTGATGTTTGGTAAGGATGAGGAGGAGGAGGTTATTGCTTCAGACATGATGTTTTTAGGGTTTTGAGAAAATTAGGGTTTTGGTGTTCGTATATCGTTCTGGTGTTCTTCAAAGATCAAAAGTTCCTCAACAAGCTCTGATACCACTTGTTGATCCCAAACTTAGATCGATTAGCTTTGTGTATACGAGATTAGATCAAGTATAACACGTAGAGAAACCTTTGTTATATGCTTTGTGAATCTAAGTATTATGCGGAATTTAATACTTAAACAAGAACACAAGATGTAAACAAAACTTTCACTTTGATTATGAATGTCGAACTTGCTTACAATGAAAGATGTTTACGAATGAAAACTTAATGAAAACTTGATACTAAACATTAACCTAAAGGCCTTCTTTTATAGACTAAGAAGCCTTGTACAATAAGCTACGTATCAACTATTCTAGGTAAAGATAAACATAGAAAATACATTGTCGTTTCTATCCTTACTAGAAGTATTCTAGAACATAATAAACGTGTAGCTCACATCTTCCATCAGTGCTTGTCTTCAATCTGTCAACGCTTGACTTTAACTTGTCAACGCTTAAGCTGTCAGCGCTCACTTTGCTCTTGTCAACGCTTGAGTTGTTCTTGTCAGCGTTCAAGTGATCTGGCCTTAATTTATTCCAAACAGTCTATGTCACGTAGCCGAAAGGATTCGTCAATCCACATTATCCTGACAAGGTGTATTCGTCTAACTTTGTTCACCTATAAATATGGATCAAAAAGTTCTAGATTCTAAAGCTGAAAAGGATAATCTTTTGAAACAAATTAAGTTACTAGAATCTAAGTTGGCATCCCAAGATGAATAGCTCAAAGAAAATGAGACTTTAAAGGCTCAAGTTCAGGTAAAGGTTTTTGCAATAGCTTCTCTGAAAAACGAGTTGAGGAAACCTAAAGGAACTAGTGTGGACACTATTCTTGAATAACCATCAATCTTGGGGAAACCTCCTCAAATTCAGTCTGTTAGACAACCGACTACATTTAGATCCGAGCGACCATATTCCTAGAGACCGCGGTTTGCCAAACAAGTTGATATGGTTCATCTTTCCAGACCAGTCACTCAACCAACTAGGGCCAATGTGACTAAAACAACTTTTGCAAGACCTAATCACATGATAGCATCTAGCCTCCCTAGACATAGTCCAAAGAACACGTCTCGAACTAGTTCAAATGATGTTCTCCATACATTTGGTCTAAGGGAAGCTAAGAAAAAGACACAAGTAAGAGATATGAATTTAAAACCTAGTAAGATGTCTTCTAGTTTACCCAACACTGCTAACCGTAGCATGTCATATCCTAGGAGCATCAATCAATCATCTACGAATTCTAGATCTTACTCGAAAATTAAATATGATACTTGTAAAACATGTAGGAAATGTGTCTTTAAAGCCAATCATGATTCTTGTGTCAAGAAATTACTTAATAAGGTGAACTCCCGTGCTAGACTTAAATCCCAGTGGGTTGCTAAAATCAAACCCATTGGTAAAATGTGGCGCCGCACTGGTAGAACTTTCACTCTTGTAGGAAACGAGTGCCCTTTAACTAGGATTGTCTCTGATTCTACTAAAACCACTAGGGAGGAAATTGAAAAGGATGACACATCACTTAAGTCTGAACCTAAGATTTTCTATAAAAGGAAACGTTTGCCAGCTAAGACAAGTGAATCATCTACTCAGGTCGCCTCTGGCACAAGTAAAGCCAACTATGAAATCCCGCATTGTTCTAAAATAGATATCGCTAACCCACGTAAAAGTATACAAACTCCTAATGAGAATGCAGGTACCAAAGTTAACGTTCAACAAGAACACATCGTTCCAATCGTTGTATACCATTCAATTAAGGACACTCTCAGAGTTTAGTTACTGAAGAAGCTGATATCTAAGAAACAAGTGTCTCAGGGGATTTGCGGTTAAGCTCTGGTAGATGGCTTACATTCAAATCACAGTCTGTGACCCAAACATAAAAGAAAGGGAAGTTTATCTCGTAAACGATAACTTACCCTCACAACGAGAAATTAAATTTTCTCGGACACGAGCTACTATTATAACTATTCAAAAGGTTTTAAGCTCGTGTATATGGCTCACAGACAAATCACAGTCTTTGACTCGATCTTCAAATAAAGGAAAGTTTATCGCCGATGATAAACTTATCCTCACAACGAGAAATTAGTTTTTCTCGGGCATGAGCTTATATTAAAAACATTCAAAGTTTTTAGGCTCATGCACATTTGCTTACATTCAAATCACAGTCTGTAACCCAAACTTCAAAGAAAGGGAAGTTTATCTACGCAACGATAACTTATCCTCAAAAACGAGAAATTATTTTTTTTCGGACACGAGCTTACACTAAAACCATTCAAAGGTTTTAAGCTCGTGTATATGGCTCAACGTTAAATGTCAAACGATGACCCGATCTTCAAATAAAGGAAAATTTATCGTCGACGATAAACTTATCCTCAAAAACGAGAAATTAATTTTTCTTGGACACAAGCTTACACTAAAACCATTCGAAGGTTTTAAGCTCGTGTATATGGTTCATTGTTAAATTTCAGACGATGACCCGATCTTCAGAGAAAGGAAAGTTTATCGTTGATGATAAACTTATCCTCACAATGAGAAAATATTTTTTTCTCGGGCATGAGCTTATGTTATAAACATTCAAAGTTTTTAAGCTCATGCATAACGGCTTGCAGTCACATGTCAGATTGTAACCCACGATTATAAGAAAGGAAAGTTTATCGCCGATGATAAACTTATCCTTATTAACGAGAAATTAATTTTTTCTCGGACACGAGCTTACATTAAAACTATTCAAAGGTTTTTAAGCTTGTGTAAATGGCGTATACTAACATTTCAGATTATGCCCCGGATCTCAAAGAAAGGAAAGTTTATCGCTGATGATAAACTTATCCTTACAACGAGAAATTAATTTTTGACGGGAATGAGCTAATATTAAAAACATTTGAAGTTTTTAAGCTCATGCACAATGACTTACAGTTAAATATTAGACTGTAATTCGGACTTCATTTTAGGAAAGCTTATCTTTAATGATAAGTTATCCTCGTAAAGGGAAATTCATTTTTCTTGGTCATGAGCTTGTATTAAAACATTCCAAGTTTTTAAGATCAGAAAGGAAAGTGTATCTTTTAAATAAGAGAACTTTTCCTCATAACGAGAAATTCGTATGTCTCGGTCATGAGCTTTATGTTAAAACATTAAAAAGTTTTTCAAGCTCATGAAAACGACTTCTAAGTAAATGTCAACTTAGGACTCGTTCTTCAGTTAAAAGGAAAGTTTATCGCCGATGATAAACTTATCCTCACAACGGGAAGTTTACAACTTCTCGGACTTGATTTCGTTTTGTAACATATTCAACATCTTAAGCTCAGGTCATTGGTTTTCAAAACATTGAACATAGTTTTTCGAGAATTTCTCAAAAGGTTTTTCTAAATCTTTCAAAATTGTGTGTTCAAAAATGTTTTGATAAAAGTAGCATGTCTTCTGGAATCGATAATATTTACGATACTAGAAATGTCATTCAATAATGACACGGGGTTGTAAATAAAGTTCGAGTAGAAGTTCAAATATTTTTAAACATGCTCAAAATGGCTTGTAGTTATTTCAGACTACAACCCGATTTTCATAATAAAGTCAAGTATTTCACCAGAAAGCTTTGACTCAATAACGGGAATTAATTTTCTCGGGCATGGTTTATTTATAACCATGTAAGGGATTGTGTTTACGGAATAACACAATCTAACACGAATATATGTACGTGTCAGTGCATTTATTTGTTAAAACAAGAGAAATCTCGTTTTTATGAAGTTATCATCTCCAAAATCCGTAGCAATTTACAATTGATATCTACATACTCGACGATGCGACTACTCAAACGGCGACTACAACTCTTTCGATAGAACACGGGTCAACAATTGAGGGGGAGCAATTGTCCATCATTCAGAATCTTTGATGCTGAAAGTGCCAAGTTCACATATTGGTGTCAAGACAACGATATCAATCGTACACATGATGTCAAGAGATAACTTCAGACGTGACGAGGCGACCAACATTCGTGAACAAGAACCATGTGATTCTATCATATGATGTTCTCCATCATTCAGGTCTAACCTCATAAATTGCTAATCTTGTGAATACATTATCCTATATGCTCTTTGCACGTGATAATACCTTACACCTATTTTTAAAATGTATTTCATTTACGTTTCAAGTACACCCTCATTAATTTGAGGGGGAGCTTGTGATAATCATGAAGATAATTAGATTTGCATTTTTCTTCCCAAATTTTTCTTAAAATGCTTTTAAATCAATTGATACTAAAAACATCGATTGGGTTAATATTATTTAATATGGGGGAGAAAATGTGATTTAATATGGGAAATGACTAATCACAAATGTTTTGACTTAACGTGATAGCTCATCCGACATGTGCGAAATGTTTTCAATTATCGTGGCATATGTTAAGGGGAAGCAAAATGGATTTGCACATCAAAATGGATTTCATGGTGATTTATACTTACCCACAACCCATTTATTTTACAATGATGAAGATTATGGTGACATACAGATGGTAGGATAGGTTAAAGTCCAATGATTCTTCTAGAACTGGAGGAATCTTCCCAAGGACATTCCATAGCTAGAAATAGTAGTCCTTAGGAAAGATGGAGAAAGATTGTGAACGTAGCTGAATGCCGACCAAGTACTTAAGTTAGAACTGGAACAATCACAACAAGGTGCTAGTTATGACGCATTGGTAAGCATTGAAGGGGTTGAAGAATGAAAAAGAATTGTAAAGATAAAGGGTGTAAAGAAAGAAGCCCTCCTTACAACCTTAGGCAGAAACCAGGTCAATACATATGCTATTGAGATCATTTTCAATGATTCATGATATTGAAGACAGACATCATGGACCCAGTGATGTAATGCATAGCCCATCCCAGCTAACTCAGATATCTCTTAAAAGATATTTGTTTTAATCACATGGAGACAACGCATTATCTATTGATTTATTAACTCCGAATTCATTGGTATTGAAATGGTGGCACTCCTCTCCAGCCTCCGATCACTAAAATCCAAAATGCACGATCGAGTCTAGAGCTATTTGAGATCATCAAATATCTCATTAGGACACACTTTCATAATTCCTTGCTTCTTCACACTATGTGAAAAGTAAGAAAGATCTTAAGAGTCCTACGCAAAATCTTCATGATCTTGCCTGAACATCCGAGTAATACGAAAGTATTCACAATGAAGATGGAAATCCTTATTGAGCGAATATCAAAAAGCTCATGGTAGGTGACTTGTGCGATTCTTTATGAATCAAGCTTGTGATAACTGGAAAGCAACAATGGTTTAATTCTTAACTGAACTTAAACACGTTCCAGGCCTCTATGCAATGTCTCAGTGATCTTGCCAGAACACTCAGAGTGACACTCTATAGTGTTCACAGTGATGAGTGGAAATCCTTCTAGTGTTAACTTCAAACAACAGTTGGTAGGTAACTTGAAAGATTCTATATGAATCAAGCTCGTAACAACTGGAAAGCAACGATGGTACGTTTCTTTAATGAATCAAACTTGTTCCAGGAATCGGATTTGACGGCTTCCAATCATGCGGATAATATTATCCAAATGATTCACTCTTTATGTTCACAGTCAGCTTTGGACGATCGAATAAAGAGAACGGGTTTACTAGCGAAATCTTGTCAAGGAGGTTATTAATTGAAACTACTTGCCACAAGTATGATATTTTATATCGTCCAACGGTATTCACTGACCGGGGGTAAAATGCTACCGAATTAGAATGAAATGTTCAAGGCCAATGCATCTGTGTATATGTTTTGCTGCTAACTGTCTTATGCAGCGTAACAAGAAGGTGGCATTGCGGTGTACAATCCAGAAGAATTCGTAAACACATGCTTATGCTTTCTGCACTTAATACTTCAAAAAATTCAAGAAAGCCTAAAAGTCAAGTCTTCCACTATATCAAACTTTGAAGCTTTCTAGAATTATAAAGGTATAAGTATGTGGAACATGAAGTCACGAGGAGGCGAATATGACAAGTGATTAATGCACAAGGTCAAGGCAAGGAAACATGGTCAAGACTAAAGTCAAAGATCTCATCAGCATGTTCACAGGAACAAGTTCGAAGACTCAAGCATAGTATGATAGGTTTAAGATGTTGTAAAATGGTGTGACCTCCCTTAGGGGGAGATTGTTGGAAATACGTTTTCCAAGGAAAGTATCGGTCACATCATTGTTAGCATAGATCACAAGCTATAGACTATTTAGGACATTGTAACTTGGAGTAACATCCCTTAGGGGGAGATTGTTGGAAATACGTTTTTACGTATTTAGGAAAGATCGGTCACTCCAACGGTATCTTCAAGTATTGTGATCGTGATCCAATATATAAACATATAGCCCATATATCCCACATGTAGGGTGGGCTATATATACCCCCTCCTAGCATGTTAGGAGGGGTTGATCAATTAGTTATTCATCTTTCACATTCCATCTTTCTCCCATTCTTCCTTTCTCTCTCTAACTCTCCATCTCTAGTTCTTCATCTTCTTCTCTATTTAGATAAACACAAACACTTGCACAATCCTAAGAAATTAAGGACCTACAAAGGTTGTTGTTTGAATTTCCTAGGTTCTGAAGTATCCTATCCATTTTCTATACACAGGGATGGATCCTCAAGTGTAGTATGGTTTTCATACAGAACGCTACATCCAGATAATAAAAAATTATGTGGCGAACCAGGTATCACTTCAATTTTTACTCCTCGATATACACAGGAATAAAATCATGATATTATTAATATTTCAAAAAAGTCGGGTTTGTGTTTATTTTTGTAGGTCTTTGGTGCATCTTAGCATTTCAATTTGAGGTTATGAATCTTATCATAACATCATACTGTTAGTAAAAATGTTTGAAGATTCACAAGTGTTCCTAAACAATATCGTGTATAAATGTATATATGTATATAAATTTCCGTTCTATTGATATTCATATTTTCTACCGTTTGGTATTGCAGGATGAGATTTATTTTCTACCGACATTAATAGCAAGGGACCGATTTGCACATAGGTAATACATTAGGCTTTCAATGGAGGATGATGCTGAAAGATGCATCTAATGGTTATGTAATGGATGAATCTCTTGAGGTCCCCTTCTAATTGAGGTACTTTACGCGAGCACGTGTTTTCATTATAATGATATAAAACTTTGTGAAACAAGCATTTCTTAATATTGTTGTGTATCCAGCAACTTTTCACACATAATCCCCACAAATGACCAAATAAACAATAACAAGTTCCATTCCCCCCCCCCAGCATCACTAAATATGTTGCGAAAAATTTACTTTAATAATAATCATCCTGCATTTTTTACTAAACATGTAGGTCTTATGAACTAAAAAGTACACTTTGGATGAACATTTTTAAAAACAACTACCACTAGAACCACATTTGCTATAAAAAAAAGCTTGCATCAACCTATATGCAGTCTAGCAAGGGTGGATGTAAAAACCGTAATTAAAATACTCGAATATTAAGTACGCATAGTCTCAACTTTAACTTTAATTAAACATTAACAGTAAATACGCAGTCTCAGTTTTATTTAAATATTACAAAAAAAATAATTATTCAGAAAATAATTATTAAGTTTCAGAAAATATTACGTATGTATTATTTATTATACAGAAAAGAGTATTACATTCAGGAATTAAAACAAAAGAAATATAAATACGAGTATATGTGATATATTTTAGTGTCGAAAAGCAAAACGGAAAACCATATGTTATAAGGGTGACGGTTTTATGTAGTAAACAAGAAAGAAAATGGGCTTTTGGCTCATCCCGTTTTGGTAACAAAAGCACAAGAAACCAAAAGAGTTATCCCATTTCATTTTTACGAAACAAAAGAAAAAGTAGGTTTTATGTCCTCTTTTAATAGCCGACGGATGGAGATCATAAAGAAAGGAATCTGGGTTTTGATGTTTGTGATGTTTTTGTTGTTTGCCATTCGATTGTGTGTATCATTCTTTCTTCTTAAACACAAAAGGTAATCAGTCTTTTCCCTCCTTCTTTAAATCTCGATTTAAATCATACAATCAAGAACAGTAATGAATAAAAAGGGAAATCATAGAATCAATTAAAAGGGGTGTCGTATTTTTGTTGATACACGAACATCGTGACACCAAGTATCGGTGTGTGTCGTTGTTGGCCAGCCATGACCCACACAGGGGCGGCGTGGTGTTTTGTTCATCAACCACAGCCAAAACAACCGCAAACAGGGGATTCAAGTATAAGGGGGTGTTTGTTTTTATTGTACAGTGGGTAAATAACTCAACAGGGGGTGTTTGTTTGAAGCAGTGGCAACCGAGAGTCCTTAAGACTCTCGGTGGGTCTTAGTCAGAAAACAGTGGGAACCACTTCATTAGCAATGGGAACCACTGCATTAGTGGTGGGAATAAAATAGCCAAAATAGTGGGAACTATATGGAGCAGTGGTAACAGTACACAAGCAGTAGCAACTGGCACTAGGCCAGTGGCTACTGCTGGGTGACGTTAGCGGCAGGGGAGCCACGACAAGGTCGTGGTGTGCTTGATTTTAGTTAACCCGAGACATGGGTGTCTCGGGAGAATTTTTACTCGGGTTTCGGGGTCACAGAAATATAATAAATACGAGTTATATTAAATCGGATTAAATCATTTTTATAAATAAGTTTTATAATTAAATTAACCAAGTTGTTTTGTTATTTAATCTAACTTGTAAATTAAATGTAATAATGGTTAATTATGTTATTGATTAAATGTGTGATTAAATAATGATTTAATCTTTCAAGGAAACTAATTTAGAAAACTTTTTAATTTAGGAAACTTCTATTTATGGCATGTTGCTATATATAGTAATATTATAATACTAGATTATAGTATATTACTATATCAGAATACAGTATAATATATAAGTAATCATACAAGTTACGCATTAATAAGTAACTATTTAAAGACAGTCAGAGTGATAAAATTATATACAGAACAATACAGCAATACAAGACTATAATAAAATAAATTTAGAACAGTAATAATCAATAATAATAAACAGTAATCAGACAACTCACTTCACGTCCCTTATTTATGTAGTATCCGTGAAGTCGGAGTACATCCCTCAGCTTTCATCTTTATTTGATTACTGGACACGAGGTACGGATTTCCCGTCCTTCAATATGGACTTCCTTTCTATGTATGATTAGGAATCACCGTTTGTAGCCAAATGTTTTCTCCAGTATATGTTCTAAGTTTTATCAGTAATTATTTTAATAACTAAGTTAAATTTTCCTGAGCTTTATATACAAGTATGACCAGTTATGTACTAGTTACAAAGGTATCGTAACCATGACACTTGAGACACCCGTGTCATGACTCCTCTACGGGGGAGTGATTTCTCGCAGCGTCCCATTTATTTCAGCTTGGTCATTACATCAGTATCATCAGCGGGGCGTATGGGTGAATCCTAGGTTATCAATTTACAACTTATCAAGTGAATGTGGTGTGCGCTCTACATCCTTCATATTGGAGTTGATCCCTCCTCCCATCACATTATTTAGAGGTCACCCCTCTACAGCATGACGAGGTCACCCCTCCATGTATTCATGCAAACGTTGTTACAGCACATGACCTATATAAGCTCTTGGCATTTAAAATACAGTTATTGCACGTTTTCAGATTTAATAGATAATAATTCAGCTTTACTTTTATTAATCAGACTTTTCAGAACATACACAGTTTATTCCGCTGTACTTTACATATCAGACTTATAGCTTCAGTATTTGTACTGTTTCATTTCGGTACATTCTTATCATGCTTTATATTCGTTCACTGGGCGTTATGCTCAGCCGTAGTTCTTTTCATGTTCTAACGGCACGTACACCGGGACGCTCTTAGGATTCCGAGAGTATGTGCATTTGGATGGAAGCTATCCAGACTTCTTACTTAGTGCACTTCATATATTACTCTGCTTGTTTGGACATTGTTTAGTCCTGTCTTTCAGTATTTACTTTTCATGTTTTGAGCTTATGTTTGGATTAATGTTTGATTCCGGTATTTCCTTTATGGTCAGTTAATGTTTTAGGACATTTACCTTATATGCTTTGATGACACGCCATAAATACACGTAACGGTCCACTTATCCAAGTGGGGTGTTATAATTATGCTATCAGAGCACAAGGTTCGACCTGTAGGCTCTAAAACTTGACCTGAGACTAGTGGGTAGTCACCTGGAAACTTCCCAAAATTTGGCGTTGTTATCTTTCATGTTTCTCATGCATTTATCAGTCAGTTTTCTTAAGATTTTGACTAAGTAAAAGGTTGGTACAAGAGTGGCCATATTTAGTCGCATGTGCTTTTCTACGAATTTTGTTTTGGTGATCCGACCCATAGGCGTTCACCCTTGCCCGTTCAGATCTTAAATTGTTGAACCGACCCATAGGCGTTCATCCTTACTCATGTCAGATTCATGTTTTAAGTCGAATGTAACTTGGTAAACCGGCCCATAGATGTTCACCATTGGTCATGTCAAATTTTCATGCTTTCAGTCGAATATTGTTTTGTGAACCGAACCATAAACATTCACCCTTGCTCATATCATGACATTTTTATGAAATTTTAACAAGTATGGATTGGACTACAGCCAACCATATTTAGTCCCAGATTGTAAATTTTATCCATGATAGTTCTAATGAAATTTTGACAAGTATGGATCGAACCAGAATCGCCCATACTTAGTCACAAGTTTTCTCCTTTGAATTATGTGGATTGAAACATAGCCATCCGCATCAGTTGATGCTAAACCTCAGTCGATTATACTTTTATGTTCTCTGAATAATCTAGTATACTCTCACGTGGATGTCGTTTTTCTTGCTGATTAAGTTTCATATCTCCTTATGATGATTATGTTTTCAGCAAGGTGATGATGCTTCCAGGCTAAGATACAAAAGGATTACAGTAAAATCCTATTTCATGATAAATCATGCTTGGTCTTCATCAATCATGCCTTCATGATAACATTGATGAAACTCCATTAAATCACACTTTTGTGCCGCTATACAACCAGCATTAAGTCTACGCAGGAATTGTCAGCCTATCATGTTACCCGTTTCAGTTCATTTTGCTAACAGTTTAAATCAATTATCTTTCCTTTAATCATGTCAGACGATTGACACCAGTATCGATCATATCAGCAAACTGTCATCGGTACTATATGTACAATATTCTATGTGTTCTTCATGTACAGTATCCCAGGTGTACTCCATGTACCTTACTCCATGTGCATTATTAACCGATCCTCAATCATCTTAGGTGTTTTCCACTTGTCGATATTCTACCCAATGCTGATGTTGCTTGTGAGTTGAATATTTTACCAGATACTAATGCTGCTAACGATTCGAAGACCTCATGAATGCTGATGCTGCTGTTACTTTGGAGATTCCTCAAGATGCTGATGCTGTTTATTCTATGAAGACTCTTCAGAACAAGGACGAAGTTATAAATTCGAAATTTCAGACAAGAATATATTTCAACCATCAGACACTACTATCACATTCCATGCCTTTACTACCTCAACTAAGATGTCACACGTCACACAACTATTCTTTCAGACATAAGAGTGAGAACCGGTACCCAGCCGGCCACTCAGCAGAATAAATTACATGAATCACGTTCATGATAATGGTCGTCATGACACTAACAGATAAGACAGTAGTGACAACCACCGTGATAATAATTAATCAGTCAGTAACCATCGGAACTCCGGAACGGACGTGACCAAAAATGCAATAGTCAGTAGTCTAACCGGTCCGCTAATCCTAGCAGTTACCAAAGTTTTTCAACCTTATTCGTATCCACCTACCAAAACACATGTCAAAACATCAGTTAAGACACAAGTGTCAAGTATTAGTTCAGAATACACTTGTCAGGATACCAGTCATGATACATGTCATACGAATATCCCCTCAAGGTACGGGTCATGATAAATGATAAACGTCATGAAACAGACAGATAAGACAGTAGTGACAACCACCGTGCTAATAATTAATCAGTCAGTAACCATCGGAACTCCAGAACAGACTTGATCAGAAATGCAATGGTCAGCAGTCTAACCGGTCTGCCAATCCTAGCATTTACCCAAAATTTTCAACCTTATTCGTATCCACCTACCAAAACACATGTCAAAACATCAGTTAAGACACAACTCTCAAGTATCAGTTCGGAAGACACTTGTCAGGATACCAGTCATGATACACGTCATACGAATATCCCCTCAAGGTATGACTTAGAACTCATAGTTTCAGTGTCTTCAAAACCATGCCCTCAGAAATTCAGGGTGCACTCCAAGGGGGCATACCTGTTCTTTTATGCCACTTGTAAATCAGACCATTAAAGATTCAGTTACCACCACTAGATTATTATTCAGGTTAGACATGTAATGTTTATTCTATGAGATTACAGATGAACACATTTAGTGAAAGTTACCACGCTTACTTAACGTATTCATATGTCAACTTTATAAAAAAAATCAGGTATTTCCTACCTCCCAACCAGACTCCACGGTATCACCCATAATTATAAAGGTTTTCCTTTCAGTTGAAGACAAGATCTATCTTACTAACTCCCAAATATACCCATTATATTTCTTGTCAGAAAAATCTATACAAATTGTTTCTCCCTTACAACAAGTGATTTATTATTCCAAAGCTACGAAGACATTCTAGCCACCAGTTATGATCTGACTTTTGAAGTTACTTAAATCCATGATCAGTAGACTTTTCTTGAGTGTTCTGACATAGTTCCAGAAAGGTTTCCAACAAATTTTCCTAACCACGATACAGAGTTTAACATAGAGTTTGTCTCCAGGCCAGAACCTGTTTTCAAAACTCCATATCGCAGGGTTTAAGTTGAGTTAAAAGACTTGCAGCATTAGCTAAAAGAGTTACCGGAAGAGGTTTTATTCGCCCTAGTGCACCACCAGGAGGTGCGCCATTTTCTGTCTATCAGGAAGAAGGTCGGTGTCATGAGATCATGTATCGACCACCGAAAATTTTACAAGATCACCATTCTTAATCGATGTTCATCTCACGTATAGAAGGTTTATCAGATCTGCTATGATTTCTTAAATATTTTGTTCCAGAACAATTCTCGATCATGCTACCATCAATGAAGAGAGTCAGAACATGTCACTTCCAAGACCTGCTTTTGCACATGTTATGGTCTCTCCCAATTTTGATTTATGATTCTGAGCTCCCAAATGCTCCAGCTATTTTACGAAATTGATGAAATCAAACTCTCCAGAAATTCTTAGACAAGTTTGTCAGTATATTTATTGAATACATTATGATCCGCTAGATCCTAGAGAAGAACATGAGAATCCTCTTTTCATGATCATACAGATTCTCCGATAGGAGAAAAGTTATATTCGCATCTTCCCATATCTGAATTCTAGTTGAACTAGGTGACATTTCTGAGCCACCCTATTTCAGCAGAAAGAAATTTCAGAAATACTACGAAGGTGAAGGCCATCACCAGATTGGTCAAGACCGACGTCTGTGACTAGAGTACAAGTTTCTCGAACTCGGTTGACTACTACCGCAGAAATTGCTGATAGTTCTCACGATTAGCTTTCCATGGTTAAGCTTACGTATAAAGGAGAGGACCTACACTAAAATTTAGTATTCCATAAGATCCTACGCTAGGAGAGATCTAATTTTATCGAGACTCGTAACCCTTTCATGACTATTCACCTAGATTTCACCAGAATGTACCATAATCCCAGACAGAATTTGATAAAAAGCAGTATAACACATGGATGCAGCTATGTTCATATCTTGATGCCTGACATACCGCAGGTTCAAGAGAGAACGCCGTCATGCTAGTGAGTTATTACAACCATTTGAAATTGTGAACAGAAATGAGACAAGATTTCATGAAGATTGTTATCAGTTTACCACAAAACTCAGAAAAGTATAATGCTATCTAAGTCATTGTCGACCATTTAAACCAGCCTATACGTGTTCTTTCATTCGAAAGGATTACGCAGTAGCAGATCTTCAGGAAATTCAGCAATAGATCATACAATTTCACGATATCCCATCAACAATCATGTCAGATAGAAATTCACGTTCGCGAATCACGCTCACGTTCATGTTCAAGATCACGTGTACGTTTACGTTCACCTTCACGTTTACGTCTCATGTTCGCATTATGATGTCGTTTCAGTCCATATGTTGTGCTATTTCATGATTTAAATTCACGATTCGCATTCATGACATCGTTCACGTTCAGGTTCGTGTTCCATCTCAGTATATACGTTCCAAGTCTTGTACCGGATTTGGCTACAGAAACTTTAATAAAACCAGACTCAAGTTTATCATAGCTTTTCCATACCCAGGCAGACATTTCACGTCTCAGGCCGTATCGTTTGGCATTCTTTCCTCGGTCAGCATACATTCATGATATGTCCTAGTATCACGTATCACGTTCACTATATATTCCATGCCCAACGTTTCTCATATAATCGTGAACCACGTTCACAATTGCTCATGTAGCACGTTCACAATTGTTCACCTAGTTCGTCCCTATATGTTTTCAACAGCTTGCTCAGAGTTATAAATGTGATTGTTCCAGGATATTTGTACATACCGTTTCATGTATCCTACATGCTATAGCTTATTCATTCTATCAGATTAAGAAAATCCATCTTAAGTATGGAACAAGAAACTATTCAGCATCGTTATGACGGAGTCATCAGGACCAAGATTTTCATTGTGTTTAGATCTTTGAAGGAACCGTTTCGAGCGGGAAGCCACTTGGAACGGAGGAGTCCATCCGGACCTCTCATCCTTTCCTTCGATAATTCAGTTAAGTTCTTTCAGTCATGTTACGTTCTATGTTCACTTCAGTCATGTCACGTTATACCCTTTTTGTCAGTGTTATGTTCTATTCGAGGACGAATTATCCTTTCAGCTTACATGTCTTTTCAGCTTACGTATTCTTTCAGTCCTTATAAATTTCATCAGCTTATTCCCTTTAATTCGAGAACGAATTATTTTTTTAGAGGAGAAGAATTGTAAAACCCGTAACTAAAATCCTCGAATATTAAATACGCGTAGTCTCATCTTTAATTTTAGTTAAACGTTAACAATAAATACGCAGTCTCAGTTTTATTAAATATTACAAAAAAATTATTCATAAAATAATTATTTAGTTTCAGAAAATATTACGTATGTATTATTTAATATACAGAAAAGAGTATTACGTTCAGGAAGTAAAACACGAGAAATATAAATGCGAGTATACGTGATATATTTTAGTTTCGAAAAGCAAAACGGGAAACCATATGTTATAAGGGTGGCGGTCTTATGTAGTAAAAAAGAAAGAAAATGGGCTTTTAGCCTAGCCCGTTTTGAAAACAAAAGCATAGGAAACCAAAAGAGTTCTCCCATTTCATTTTTACAAACAAAATAAAAAGTAGGGTTTCTGTCCTCTTGGAATAGCCGACGGTGGAGATCACAAACAAAGAAATCCGGGTTTTGATGTTTTTGTTGTTTACCATTCGAGTGTGTGTATCATTCTTTCTTCTTAGACGCAAAGGTAATCACTCTTTTCCTTCCTTCTTTAAATCATGATTTATACATACAATCAAGATCAGTAATGAATAAAAAGGGAAATCATAGAATCAATTAAAAGGGGTGTCGTGTTTTTGTTGATACACGAACACCGAGACACCAAGTCTCGGTGTGTGTTGTTGCTGGCCATCCGTGACCCACACAGGGGCGGCGTGGTATTTTGTTCATCAGCCACAACAAAAAACAACCCCAAACAGGGGAGTCACGTATAAGGGGGTGTTTATTTTTATTGTACAGTGGGTAAATAATTCAACATGAGGTGTTTATTTGAAGGAGTGGCAACCGAGAGTCCTTAAGATTCTCGGTGGGTCTTATTCAGAAAACAGTGGGAACCACTGCATTAGTGGTGGGAAGATAATAGCCAAAACAGTGGGAACTATATGGAGCAGTGGGAACCACTCCACAAGCAGTAGCAATTGGCACTAGGCCAGTGGCTACTGCTGGGTGACGTCAGCAGCAGGGGGAGCCACGATAAGGTCATGGTGTGCTTGATTTTAGTCACCCCGAGACATGGGTGTCTCAAGATAATTTTTACTCTGGTTTCAGGGTCACGGAAATATAATAAATACGAGTTATATTAAATTGGATTAAATCATTTTTATAAATAAGTTTTTATAATTAAATTAACCATGTTGTTTTGTTATTTAATTTAACTTGTAAATTAAATTGAATAATGGTTAATTATTTTATTGATTAAATGTGTGATTCGCTAATGATTTAATCTTTCAAGGAAACTAATTTAGAAAACTTTTTAATTTAGGAAATTTCTATTTATGGCAGGTTGCTATATATATAGTAATATTATAATACCAGATTACACTATATTAACATATCAGAATACAGTATAATATACAAGTAATCAGAAGTACAGGATACGCATTAATCAGTAAATATTTAAAGACAGTCAGAGTGATAAAATTATATACAGAACAATATAGCAATACAAGACTATAATAAAACTGATTAAGAATAGTAATAATCAGTAACAATAAACAGTAATCAGACAACTCACTTCACGTCCCTTATTTATGTAGTATCTGTGAATTCAGAGTAGATCCTTCACCTTTCATCTTTATTTCATTACTGGACACTAGGTACGGATTTCCCGTCCTTCAGTATGGACTTCCTTTCTATGCATGATTAGGAATCCCCGTCTGCAGCCAAATGTTTTCCCCAGTATATGTTCTAAGTTTTATTAGTAATCGTTTTAATAACTAAGTTAAATTTTCCCGAGCTTTATATACAAGCATGACTAGTTATGTACTAGTTATGGAGGTACCGTAATCATGACACTTGAGGCACCGGTGTCATGACTCCTCTGCGTGGGAGTGATTTCTCGCATCGTCCCATTTATTTCATCATGGCCATTTTATCAGTATTATCAGTGTGGCGTATGGGTGCATCCTAGGTTATTAGTTTACACCTTATCATGTGAATGTGGTGTGTGCTCTACATCCTTCACATTGGAGTTGTTCCCTCCACCCAACACATTATTTAAAGGTCACCCCTCTACAGCATGACGAGGTCACCCCTCCACGTATTGATGCAGACTGATTAAACTGCAATTATACATAGTCTCATAGTCTAAATCGGGCTTAAAACGCTTAAAAATGTCATAAAATACCCAAAAATATCCTTGTGTTTGTTCATTGTGTATTTTAGGTACGGATATCGTGAATTCAACAAATGATTACAAGAATTAAGTAAAAACGAACACGGGAAACTAATCCGCACAAAGAACCGGACCCGAATCATGATTTTCCAAATAAGTCCTTGAAGTTTTGAAGATTGTCAATTTTGGTCCCTTAAGTTTAAAGACTTGGCACTTTATACCCTTGAAAAACTCATAAATTGCATTGTGGTCCCATAAAAGTCAAGAAATTACATTATGGTCATTAGAATATGGCTATATTTATAAGAAAGGTCCTTGGTAACAGTATTGCAAAACCATTGTGCCAAAATTAACAAGTTGCCCAAACTTGTATACAAAGGAAATGGTATTATATGCTAGAAACTTTATATGCAACACTTTTGGAAAAAGGAGGACTAATACTGCCAAGACACTCAAACTCACCCCCACCAATTAGCTTGCCATGTCACCCCACTCCACCAATCACCTCCCACCACCTCACAAACCCCTTCTACATCACCCTCCACTAACCTAACTTTTTAATAATATTAAACACGTTTTTAAAAATCTGTTTATAGTTTTAAAAAGCATGGGAAACAAAATCTATACCCCTAAACCTGATTAACCACCACTATCCATCACATGCATTAACCAATGAACCCTAATCCCTAATACCCCTTAAATCAAAGGGGTTGTGGACCCTCCCTTGTACCTCCAATGCTAACGTCCCTTTCTACAAACTTTATTACCCGACAAGATCAACGACCAAAACTCAAAACTTGGTCCCAAAGGAGTCTTTTAACGGCTATGATCATCCAAGACAGCTGTATCATCACAAGATCACATGATGGCACAATTTGACCAGTTTTTGAATTTCCAACAAAGGCCAGATTTGGAGTTTCTTCTAGCATTAGGGTTTCATGTTTCTACTAGCATTGGTTTAAAAGATGTTAGCCTCAAAATATTGAGTCAAACAAGAATGTTCGGTCATAGGTTTCTATTGTATTATTTATTAGAACGTTGTAATAAGTAGTTATTTAGTCGTGGTTCACGGGCTTGGATTTAAACTAATAAAGTCCAAAAGACAAGCCCGGCCCAATATATAGTCCATTAAAGCCCGCATGTGGGTGGACTATATATACTACCCTCCTAGCATGTTAGGAGGGTGGTTGGTTCATTTGTATTTTTCACTTCTCAATCTAACATTCACCTAGTTCCAACCATTTCTCTCTCACTTTCTCTCACTACTTTCTCTCTCTAGAATTCTTCTCATTTCTTCCTTTCTTTCTTAATAATTCGTCTTATATCATTCATATAAAAGGGACAACAATTGGTATCAATCGCCACGGGGTAGATTTGTTATTGGTTGTTCTTCTTATATTTGATTCGTGTGATTTCTTCCATAAATCAACTCGAATTCAAATTTTTTTTTTGTGGTTTTCGTGTTCTTTATCTTGCTACAAATCATCTATATACTTGTTCTAGAGATTTGGTTGTTTTGGTTTGGTAAAAATCACGAATTTGTTGCCTAAAAGTTGCCAAAAACCGTTGCCTAAAAAGTTGGAAGAAAAAGCACCATTATTGCGACAGCTTGATTTTAGGACAGGAGAGTACGATTTCGATCGCAATAACCCTAGGGTTTTACTTTGCGATCAGTATTGCGATAGCCCCTTATTCCGATCTGAACATTCCGATCGTTATTGCGATCTGGATTGCGACGGATTTAAGCAATCTTGAAACGTTACTCTGCCCACATTGCGACAGCCTCATTGCGATAGGTACACATTCCGATCTGGGATTTCGATAGGTACCCATTGCGATCTGAATATTCCGATCTGAGATTTCGATAGGTACTCTTTGCGATCTGAACATTCCGACAGGTGCACATTGCGATCAAAAGGACATTCCGATCTAAGCAACATTCCGATGGGCATTCCGATGACACATTCCGATGACATGTTTAGCTAAATTTTGTTTGAGTATTTTTTAGATTTAGCCACCATCTAGACTAGTTTCGGAACGTAGTTTAGACGAAGATTAAAAAAAAAAAAAAAAAAAAAAGTTAAAATTTTTAGGTCAAGTAAAATCAAATTTTTTCCATACTAGTTTTAGGACATTTCTAGCTCAATTTCAAAATTTGGTGATTACAAATTTTTTAGGTCTACCGTTTTGTCGGACTGAGGAATTTATTGTCGGGCTGAGAAAAAATCGCAATTTTCGGAATTACAACAACCAAACAATCACAGCAAATCTACTTAAGATCCATATTCACTTCATCATTTCAGAGAATATTGAGATGGATTCTACTGCCGAATATCGTGTGACGAACAACAACATAATGGTGGCAGGTAACAAAGAGAGACCACCAATGCTTGTATCTGGTCGGTATGCTCAATGGCAATCACGTTTCATATGATATCTTGATACAAGACCCAATGGTGATGCCTTGAGGAAATGTATTACTCATGGACCATATATATTTAAGAAGATCTCAGTTCCTCCAAGAGCAGCCACAGATACCACTGATCCAATACCTGCAAGTGAACGTGATGAGACAAGAGCTGATCTCACACCTGAAAATTGTGCTTGGCATGATGCGGAGAAGGAAGCCATCTATATGGTTTTAAGTGGGATTGGAGATGATATTTACTCCACGGTTGATGCATGCCCGACAGCACATGAAATGTGGACTGCTATTGAACGCTTGCAACAAGGAGAATCACTCAACAAACAAGATGTCAAAACAAACTTGTTTTGGAATTTTGGCATGTTTACTTCAAGGGATGGAGAATCAATTGATTCATACTACTCCAGGTTTTATAAGATGATGAATGACATGACAAGAAATAACCTGCAAGTCTCCACCATGCAAGTCAATGTCCAATTTCTTCAACAACTTCAACCTGAGTGGACACGGTTTGTCACTTTGGTGAAACAACAAGAAAAGTTAGACGAGGTCTCATATCATCGACTCTTTGACATCTTGAAGCAATTTCAGAATGAAGCAAATGAAATTCGATCTGAACGTGTTGCCAAGACGGCTAATCCACTTGCTTTAGTGACTACCACTCAACATGTTCAAGATCCTCACTCTCGTGCTCCTAAGCCATACTCCAATACATCATCTTCACCACGATATTCCACATCATCTAAGTCTTCATCTTCCACAAAATCTCGAAGTAAAGCGCCAAGAGCACCATCACCACCATCTGAGTCCTCTTCTGAAGAAGATAGTGATGAAGACCAAGCTCAAAAGAACCGAGAGATGAAACAACAAATTGCTTACATAATGAAGACTTACAAGAAAATCTACAAACCCACCAACAACAATCTTCGCACATCATCTAACACAAAGAACCGATATGTTGAGAGTCCTCCAAGGTATGACACACGTCGACGTGGTGAAAGTCCTTCTAGGTATGATCGACATAATCCAACGCATGTTGAGGGTTCTGCAAGATATGATCGACAAACTGCCAAGTATGATGCTCAGAGGATTGCTGCTGCTACTGGGAATAGGGAAACGGTTGGAAGTCAAGTGGTTCAGCAGAGTGGGATTCAATGTTTTAATTGCCAAGGTTATAGGCATATGGCAAAGGAATGCAGGAAGCCGAAAAGGGTTAGAGACTCCAGCTATCACAAGGAAAAGATGCTGCTATGCAAGAAAATGGAAGCAGGGGTTAAATTGTCAGCTGAGGAAGGAGCCATGCTTGATGATACTGATGATGAAGATTCTGATCAAGAGCTTGATGCACATTACTCGTACATGGCAAAGGTTGAAGAAGTTCTCAAAGTCACTGAAGATGACAATGGTCCTATCTTTGACACTGAGCCAATCGATAAGGTACACACTACTGATGAATATAATGTGTTTGGTGATATTCCTGAGCATAGTGATCTACCCAATGCCACTAATGACACGTGTATGATGGAAACGGTTGATAGCAATACCACACCCGATTCATCACACATGTGCAATAATGAGTCTGAGGATGATCAACATGCAAATGAATATGATGAAGAGGAACGTATTGCGCTTGCTAATTTAATTGCTACTTTACAAAAAGATGTCACTGAAAATAAAAAGAGTCAAAAGCAATTAAAGAAGGCAAACGCTACGCTCACTCAAAGCTTTGAAGAATGCAAAGCTGCTCTTATCAAATCTACTGAGATGACTGAAACCTATAGAGATGAGCTCCTTCAGAAAACCAAAGAGCTTGAGGGGTACAAGGGAAGTGCGTTAAAAAGTCAAAAGGACGATTTTGAAAACAAATATAATACAACTCTTGAGTTATTAGCTAAAGAGAAGCGTCAATATAATGTTTTCTTAATGGATGAACGTCAAAAAACGTACCTTGCCAATACCAAAGTTAATGAACTTGAACAAAAGCTCTCTATGACCACTACCGATTCTGCTAAAATTCTTGAGGATAAGAAACAAGAGGTAGATGCGTTAAAACAAGACTTCAAAAGTAGATATGATAAAGAAACTGAAAAAGTTACAAAACTGGAAGCACAAGTCGACTTTTTGAAGAACGTTGTTTATAAAACGCATGATTCTATTCAATCCGTAAGAATGCTAGCACCTCCATCGATGTTTAAGGGTCAAGCTAGCTTTGCAAGTCCTGAGTACCTTGCCAAAGCTCAAGCTGCGAACCCGCATCTTTATCTTGATGAGACTGAAAGGACAGATCTTGATTGCATGCCTGTTAGTGCCAATAGTGAAGAGACTGCCCTTTGGGATGCCGATAGTCAACCACTTGTTAATAAGGAGTTTGTGAAACCTTATAACTATGCTTATGAGAATAGTCTCTATGGCCTGTTCAACAAACAAACTCAGAAAACTCGTGAGGAAGTGTTCTTAGAATGCAAACAAAAGAGAATTCAATGGAAGAAAGCATTTGCCCCTAAGAAATCTAATGTTTACAAATACATCAACTACCTCCCTCTAGATGAATCTAAAAGCAAGAGTAGGAAAACATTAGGTATTCTTAAACACCACATAGATAATGTTAAATCTATTGTTGAAAGAGACTGGGCCAAACGTGAAAATGCTGAGTGGACACGTCCGATTCCTCAAGATATTACCTTGCTTGTGAAAGAACTCTTAATTCCAAACACGGCTTTGATTAAAGAAACTGTTCTTCAACTTGAGGAGTTCATTCGGACTGAAATGTTTGATGATTTAAAATATGTTGAATCTATTGAGAAACACATTGATGATCTTCAAATGGAAAAGTCTGATTTCTCAGATGAATATGATTTGCTCTTGCAAGAATGCGTTTCTAAAGATGTTATGTGTGCTTATTTTACATCTTGTGCTGATATTGATGAATATTCTGAAGTTGCATGCCAATATCTTGATAAGATCAAAGAATGTGAACGTCTTGAAATTGAGCTTTCGAAACAAAAAGAAAATGTTGACAAAAAGGCTATTGAGTTACTTCAACACAAAACTGATTTCCTTCAAAAACATTGTCATTCACTTGAACTTGCTTTGCAAAAAGATGTTGGTCGTTTTCCACATGATAATAAATTGCAAGAAAAACTTTCGCAAACATTTCGAGAAATGAATGAACAGAATTTGGAAATTAAAGGGTTGAAAGCTCAATTACAAGACAGGGACAGAGCGATAGCTGAGTTGCAGAAACTCATTGCTAAAATGGGTGGGAAAATTGTGGAACCTAGCATTAAGAAAAATGTTGTTAGACAACCCAATGCCTCTAAAGAGAATAGATCCTCTATCTTGGGAAAACCATCTGCTTTATCTAATTCCTCGTTTGCTAAACATGTGTTTGCCCCCAAGATGGATGGAAAGGAAAGGTTACCACAAGCTCAACCTATAAGGAATCCTATAGCACCAAGCGTTAAGCACAATAATGTCATTAAACCAGGGATGTATAGAATGTCCACTAAGCCCACAAACAAAGATACTCACTCGCCTCAGACTTCTAGAAACACTAATATTCATGTGTCTTCTACTACAGGAATAGTCTCCACTACTAGTGTTAGCCGGCCTCAGCTTAAGAGCACTCAAGTGAATGATAAGGTCTGGAAACACAAGAATCAAGGGAAGTTGAAGCAAGTAGAAGAACACCCTAGGATTTTCAATGTTTCTAAGAATAAAACGTCTGTAATCGCGTGTCATGACGATTTGAATGATTCGACTTTGAATGCTATGAATGTGAAATTTGTTTGTGTCAAATGTGGCAAGTGTGCTAATGCTAATCATTCTATGTGTGCTATGAATAATGTCAAAGGCGTAGAAACTAGAACTAAGAAGCAAACTGTGATGCCTATTAGTGCTAGTAAACCCAAACGCAAAGTGAACCATTATGGTGCTACCCCCACTAAGAAAAGTAATGCATCAGACTCCACCACTAAGAATCTTAGAAGCAAAATTAAGGAATTATATGAGTCGGCCAGTAAGTCTTGGAAATGGTGGTTTGCTAATCAATGTCCTCCCGGATATAAATGGATGCCTAAAGTTAGGACAGAAAATGTGAAAACGAGTGTTAGTTTGCCTTTAAATGTCGATAAGGACACTAATGATTCTACTCTCACAACTAATGTGGTATCCAATTTAGCAAATGCTCCATCGTGTTCTAACTCTTCTGCAGGTGATACAAATAATTCTCTTCATAATGGACTCCGGATGCACGAAGCACATGACGGGGAATCTCAAGCTTCTAATTAACTTCGTGGAGAAGTTCCTAGGTACGGTCCGATTTGGAAATGATCAATTTGCACCGATCCTAGGATATGGAGATTTGGTTCAGGGGAATATCACGATTAAAAGGGTATACTACGTCGAAGGGCTCAATCACAATCTTTTCTCGGTTGGTCAATTCTGTGATGCGGATTTGGAAGTTGCTTTCAGAAAGAAGACATGTTTTGTTCGTGATTATGATGGGAATGACTTACTTACCGGTACACGGGGTACTGATCTTTACACAATTTCACTTCAAGACACAACTTCATCAACTCCAATTTGCTTCATGGCTAAAGCTTCAACGACTCAGGCATGGTTATGGCATCAACGTCTTTCTCATCTCAACTTTGATACCATTAACTTGCTTTCCAAGAAAGATATTGTGAGAGGCCTTCCAAGCTTGAAATTCATCAAAGATCATCTTTGTTCTTCTTGTGAACTTTGTAAAGCTAAACGAAGTAGCTTCAAAACAAAGACCACACCAAGCTCTAAAGGACGGTTAGATCTTCTTCACATGGATCTGTGTGGTCCCATGCGTGTTCAGAGTATCAATGGAAAGAAATATATTCTGGTCATCGTTGATGATTACTCAAGGTACACATGGACTCACTTTTTGAGGTCCAAGGATGAAACACCCGATGTTCTCATTAGCTTCCTTAAATTGATACAACGTGGTCTTCAAGCTCAAGTTAAAGTGGTTCGTACTGACAGAGGTACAGAATTTTTGAATTCAAATCTGAGAAAGTATTTTGAAGCCGAAGGGATTGAACATGAAACATCTATTGCTCGAACACCCGAACAAAACGGCGTTGTTGAAAGACGAAACCGTACTTTGGTTGAAGCTGCTCGAACATTATTATCCGCTTCAAAACTTACACTATACTTTTGGGCCGAAGCCGTGTCAACCGCATGCTACACACAAAACCGCTCCTTAATTATCCCAAGACACGAAAAGACACCATATCACATAATTCATGATCGAAAACCTTCACTCAAACACCTTCATGTTTTTGGATGTACTTGTTACATTATACGAGATGGTGAAAATTTAGATAAGATGAAAGAAAAAGGTGATGCATGTATTCTTGTGGGATATGCAACTCAGTCTAAGGGATATAGAGTGTTTAACAAAAGAACAAAATTGATTGTCGAGACTATTCACATCCAATTTGATGAATCTCAAGAAATGGCACTTGAACAAAACAGTTTAAGTCCCGATCCACAAAGACAAACGACTTCCGTTCACAACCGCACGGAACTCGGAACTCAAGACCACAGCAATGAACCGTCAAGTTCAAAGCTGGTTCCTGAACATGTTCCTAGAGCAGATATGACAGTAGACACGACACTTGAAGAGTTGGAAATGTTATATGGACCAATGTATGATGAATATTTCACGGGGGAGAAACAAGTTGCATCGAAGTCTTCCGCTGTCACTCATGATAAGAATGATGATACCGTTCATCGTCAACAAAAGGATACAACTTCATCTACTTCAACACGGGTTGTTGCAGATTTACCTCCTCAGAATATCACATTAACAATAGATCCTACAACATCAACAACTACTGTCATTGCTCCAGAGAACACACATCAAGCAGACGATGCATTATCTGACGAAGACGAATTTATCAACCCATTCGGTACATCGGTACACGAAACTGGAGAGTCTTCTACTCGCCATGTTGATCCGTCAAATATGCATACGTTCTATCAACGACATCCTTCAACACATCATTGGACCCGGGATCATCCTTTGGTTCACGTAATTGGAAACCCTTCACAGCCTGTTCGTACAAGACGACAACTAGCAACCGATGGCGATGTTTGTATGTTCGCACTCGCCGTGAGTACTGCTGAACCGAAAAACATCAAAGAATCCATGGCTGATCATGCTTGGATTGAATCGATGACGGATGAACTTCAACAATTTGAAAGACTTAAAGTCTGGGAACTTGTTGACAGACCATACGATGTGACTCCTTTAAATCTTCGTTGGATCTAGAAAAACAAGATGGATGAAGAGAATACGATCATCAAGAACAAAGCTAGGCTAGTGGCTAAGGGGTATGGCCAGAAAGAGGGAATTGATTTTGAAGAATCATTTGCACCAGTAGCTCGAATGGAAGCAGTCAGGATTTTTCTTGCTTATGTTGCACATAAGGGATTCACTGTCTATCAAATGGACGTAAAGATAGCATTTCTTAACGGTCCTTTGAAGGAAGAAGTCTATGTCACGCAGCCGGAAGGATTCGTCAATCCTCATTATCCTGACAAGGTGTATCGTCTCCACAAGGCACTTTATGGACTCAAGCAAGCTCCAAGGGCGTGGTACGACGAACTCTCGAAATTCCTGGTCTCCAAAGGTTTCTCAAAAGGTTCCATTGATTTAACTTTGTTCACTTATAAATATGGGGATGACATTCTGCTTGTGCAAATTTATGTTGATGACATTATTTTCGGGTCTACAAACCCAAAACTTTCAAAATGGTTTGAAAAAGTAATGCACAGCAGATTTGAAATGTCTATGATGGGAGAACTAAAATTCTTTCTAGGAATTCAAGTTCACCAATCCCCAAGTGGTATCTTCATTAACCAAGCTAAGTATTGTCAAGAGATAATAAAAAAGCATGGTATGACATCATGTGACCCCGTTGGGACACCATTATCAACCACATCCCTAGATGCTGACTTGGAGGGATTACCCATAGATCAAACGAGATATCGTTCCATGATCGGGTCCCTCATGTACTTGACAGCAAGTAGACCAGATATTCATCATGCTACATGCTATTGTGCACGATATCAAGCACGACCCACTGAAAAGCACCTCAAGGAGGTTAAACGGATCTTTCGGTACCTTAAGAATACCATTCATTTGGGACTCTGGTATCCGAGGGAAACCGGTTTCTTTCTAACGGCCTATTTAGATTCTGATCATGCAGGGTGTCTTGATACACGTAAAAGTACTTCTGGTGGTGCACAATTTCTAGGTCAAGACAAGCTTGTGGGATGGTCTTCCAAGAAGCAGGATTGCACGTCACTTTCATCAGCTGAAGCGGAGTATGTGTCTCTATCTGCGTGTTGTGCTCAAGTTCTTTGGATGAGAACACAACTCACGGATTATGGCTTCCACTTTGATAAAGTACCTATGTACTGTGACTCAAAGTCGGCCATAGCCATCTCCTGCAATCCAGTACAGCATTCCCGCACGAAGCACATCGATGTCAGATACCACTTCATAAAGGAACAAGTTGAAAGAGGTATCGTTGAATTATACTTTGTTGGAACGGATTACCAATTAGCCGACTTGTTTACGAAAGCTCTGTCGAAAGATAGGTTTGAGTACCTCGTTAGGCAAATTGGTATGAGATGTTTGACTCCAGCAGACCTGGAGATTCTGGCAAAGGTGTCTGCTTGATTTATCTTTCAAACATCAACTTGTAAATATCTTTGAAAAAGCAAAATACAAAAATATAAAACATATAAAAGCAAAACACAAAATTAAAAATCTTTCAAAATCCAAAAATATTCTTCTCGAAATGTCTTTCAGTATCGATAATATGGACGTGCCTAGAAATGTCGCTCAATAACGACACGGGTGTGTACATAAAGCTCGAATGAAAGTTGTAAATATTTTTCAAAACATGTCATTTCTTCTTTTAATAAAGGAAATTGTCTATTTTGGACAAATATTTCCAAACAACGGGTAGAGCAATCTATCTTGGGTTGAGCTTGTCACAAAACATTCAACGTTTTGAGCTCAACACAATGGCTTGAAATCACTTTCAGATTGCAACCCGGATCAATATTCACGGGGGAGTGTATGATTTCGTGCTCTTACCCTTAGCAAAAGAAGTTAAATCTTCTTACACTTGAGTGGATTCGTCAAGACATTCAAAGTCTGTGAACTCAAGTTTATGCTTTAGAAAAACCTCTTCGACAAAAAGAAATAGGATTTTTCAAAAAGCGTTGAACACAATTTTTTCAAGAATTTATCAATGATTATTCAAAATCTTTCAAAAATTGTGTGTTCAACAAACTCCCATCCTCAAAAAGCGAAATGTGGATCATATCCTCATAATGACAATTCAATTGGATCAATTTTTGAGGGGGAGCATTTTCAACTTCATGCAAAAGCTTAACACATCTTTCTCCCGGAGATTTCAAGACTATTTTTCAAAATATATTTTAATCAAATTTGGTATCTCTAATATCAAAAGATTTTATATATTAGAGATAGGGGGAGAAAATGTGATTAAAATGTGATCTAATATAAGACTCATGCACTTTAACTCTTACCTACATGTGTAAAACACTTTCGATTATCGATGCACATGTGAAGGGGAAGCATTTCTAAAACGACAAAACTAGCAAGGTGTTAAATGTTTTTCAAACACTTTGTTAGAATTTAAAGTGGTTTTCATGGTTACGATCAAATACCCACAACATCTTTAATTCACGACGTTATTGGTGTCAAAAGGGTGGATAGGTTTAAGTCCTATGATCCAACCAGAACCGGAGGGATCTTCCCAGGGACAATCCAATAGATTATTAGAAGTCCTTAGGAAAGATGGAGTAGAATGTGAACGTAGCTGAATGCCGACTAAGTACTGATGCTAGCACTGGAACAATCACAACAAGGTGCTAGTAATGATGTCTTGGTAAGCATTGAAGGGGTTGAAGAATGAAAAAGAAATGTAAGGATAAAGGGTCTAAAGAAAGAAGCCCTCCATACAACTTAGGCAGAAACCGGGTCAACTCATCATGAAGACAAACTCATCATGGACCCAGTGATGTGAAGCACAACCCTTTCCTAGCTACTCAGGCTTCTCTCAAAAGAAGTTTGTTTTATTGTCACGGAGATCAACACGACTTCTATTGACTTTCTCACTCCGAGATTGTTGATATTGAATAGGTGGCATCTGCTCCAGCCTCCGACCACTAAAAGTGCACAAATAGAGTCTAGAGCCAAGAGATCAATCAAATCTCGTTAGGACACACGAATGAAGATCAAGAGAGTCCTACGCTATATCCTTGTGATATTGCTAGAACACTCAGAGTGATACTACTTAGTATTCACAATGATGAGTGGAAATCCTTCCAGTGTTAACATCAAACAGCACTGCGGTAGGTCATATGCAAGATTCTTTATGAATTGAACATATGTAAAACTGAAAAGCAACAGTGGTTTGATTCTGAATTGATTCAAACTCGTTTCAGGTTTCTACGCAATATCTTTATGGTCTTGCCAGAACATTCAGAGTGATATTTATTAATATTCACAGTGACGAATGGAAATCCTTCTAGCGTCGACATCAAACAGCGCTACGGTAGGTGACTTGTGAGATTCTTATGAATCAAACTTGTGTCAACTGGAAAGCAACAATGGTAAGATTCTTAATGAATCAAACTTGTTCCAGGAATTTGAATTGACGACTTTAATCAAGCGGATATTTATCCAATTGATTCACTCTTTATGTTCGCAGTCTTGCTTTGAGACGGTCGAGTAAAGAGAACGGCTTGTACTGCCGTGAAACCCTGTCAAGGAGATTCTTAATTGAATCTACCTGATCACAGGTACGATATTTAATATCGTATAACGGTCTTCACCGACCGGAGGTAAAACGCTACCAATTTAGGACGAATGTCAAAGCCATTCAGTCCGTGTCTATGTTTTGTCTCGAGAAGGTGGCGTCACGGTGTACTCAGCAAAGTCAAAGATTCACAACCACATATTCATGCCCAAAGACTTATCCAACAATTGATAGTGTGAGCATGTGGATAAAGACACAAGATTGCAAGATGGCAATGACAAGTCAAGGATGATTTGAAGATCTCAAGACTTAAAGACAAAGTCGAAAGACAACGACAAAGGCTCAAAGATCACAGCATGAAGGAACAAAACTACTGTTACACGTTCAAGACTCATTTATGACGAAATTCATAAATCTCCATTGGAATCCAAATATCAAAGAGGAATGACCTCACATTGGGGGAGATTGTTAGCCTCAAAATATTGAGTCAAACAAGAATGTTCGGTCATAGGTTTCTATTGTATTATTTATTAGAACGTTGTAATAAGTAGTTATTTAGTCGTGGTTCACGGGCTTGGATTTAAACTAATAAAGTCCAAAAGACAAGCCCGGCCCAATATATAGTCCATTAAAGCCCGCATGTGGGTGGACTATATATACTACCCTCCTAGCATGTTAGGAGGGTGGTTGGTTCATTTGTATTTTTCACTTCTCAATCTAACATTCACCTAGTTCCAACCATTTCTCTCTCACTTTCTCTCACTACTTTCTCTCTCTAGAATTCTTCTCATTTCTTCCTTTCTTTCTTAATAATTCGTCTTATATCATTCATATAAAAGGGACAACAAAAGATTTTTCTACAAGTCTAACTCTGTCATCACATCGTTATCTGAGTACTACCACCTTGTCTACTCCTTTTGACGATGGTGTGTGTGGATCTAGTGTGGGGGAAGCCCCTTATGTTCCCTCACATTTCTCCACCGAGGACGAGATATTTGATCCCATAATTGCTTGTAAAGGGAAATCTCGGTCTTCCACCGATGCAATAAATGGAAATCTTATCTATTTGCTTGGTGTGAGTCTACTTCGAGTAGCTCATAATGTTGTCCCACCCATTATTCCACCCTTCTATTTCTCATCTGCTTTCTTCTACCCCTTTGAGGTTTTGGCACGTGTTGAAGTGGCGTTGGTTCGTTTATCCCATGAAAACGAGGACGTCATCTTCGATCTCGGTATTTTGCATCATCAAAGGACTTAGTCCTTAGTACCGGTTGCTTTTGGGAATTGTTTATCATGTAAGCCCCACAAAAAATGACCAAACCATGATAATCCCTAAATGATCATATTTATGGGGATTTGAGTCGAGCTTTTGACTCGGTTATAAAAAATAAGTTGCCTCATGGGGGATTCTCATGCTTATCCTTGAAATTATTATTGCTTTTCTAATAATGGGACTTGTGCTCTTCCGACCTTTGTTCCATGGTTGTTTGTGGTTGTGATTTATTAGGTTCATCGTCATCATTGAAGCCTCTCGTGTTCGTTTTACGTATCTCTCGAGCTTCGATCGTTGCCTTTGAAGATTCTGATATCCGATTATATCCTTTTATTTCTAACGATTATCTTATTAGCATAATTCAAAACGGCTTTGAGGTTATTCATTTTACCCTTTCCATGCTCGAGATTAAGCATTCGACTTTCGTCTCTAGTATGGGGATGTTTCACCCTTAGACTCGAAACATTGCGGACAATGTTTAGTTTCAGTATGGGGGGTGAGTAGATACTTCAACTTGCTTACGTCATCACACAATCCAATTTTCATCTTTTTTTTATCGTTTTATGCAAAATAAGGCTAAAAATGGCCAAATTTTAAAAATTTTCTTGTTTTTCATAAGTGTTTAAGACACGAATGTAGGTTTTCCGATGGTGAGAATAAGAGTAATGTTTGACTCGACCCTGCGTGTTGAGCACTTAGCTTCGATTCCTTAACTATATTAGGCTAAGTCTCTTAATTGAGGACGAGAAATGATAGAGTTAATTATAAGTTACTATGCTAAACGTAGAGTACTCGTATCTTTCAAAAACTCACGTGTTTTAATTATTTACTTTTTGTATTGTTTGTTTCTAATTTGTTTTAGTAGCTTCCATTTAATTAAATTGGGAACATTAAGGTATCGCCAGCGTCATGGTTTAGAAGTATTGGCAACCCGAATAATCAAAGGCTTCCCCCAATAATAATTTAAGTTCCTCTTCACCTAAATCAACAAAAAATTCGAAGCTCACAAGGCCGAAAAATCTATGCGAAAATTGAAAGTGAACGTCTTAAATCTTGAAGCCTTAAAGATCCAAAATTCGCTTTAGCGTGAGGATATACGTCAAGTCATAATAAACACCTCATGGAGAGGTTAAATAAAAGACAAGGGCAAGACCAAATCCATAATAAACACTTCATGGCAAAGTTAAATAAAAGGTGGCGGTAAACCAATCTCACATTGGTAATAAGTCTCATGTTCA
This sequence comes from Glebionis coronaria, assembly GCA_025667525.1. NCBI lineage: Eukaryota > Viridiplantae > Streptophyta > Magnoliopsida > Asterales > Asteraceae > Glebionis > Glebionis coronaria. The sequence continues at coordinate 259,665 of JANFOE010000698.1, read as the reverse complement.
AAACCGTTATAAAACTGTGTTTATCGATCCTTTTTTTGAGTTAATTTTTTGACATCGTTGTCTATTAGGGTGAATTATTAATTCGATGATTTTGGTTACACCGTTAAGACTCTATTTTTGGACCTAATCTCTATTCACGCATAAGTTAATGATGTATCTTCGTGATCATTAAGACAAAAATAAAATATAAGAGATAAACCTTAGGAAAAAGGGGGTTTAAGTACGTGATTAGAGCATATGAGTAGTGTTAGCATTACTAACTTATAATGACAATGATCTTGTTTCACGCTTAGCATGGAATTGGGTGAAATTCGAGGATGACGAAATTATTTCTAACGAATCATTCACGTGTTCTTATTCCTAAAAGTCCCATTTTGCGATGAAAACAATACATTATGTCTAAAACGCATGTAGTAGTTTATTTAAATTTTACATTTTCAATAAATGTCATCTAAAAGTGAATTTTGGAAGTGCTATGATACTTAATTCTAGCATTGTGTGGGGACACGGCAATGGTTTAGTATGGGGGAGTGATGAGACTGTAATTATACATAGTCTCATCGTCCAAATCAGGCTTAAAACGCTTAAAACGCTTAAAAATGTCATAAATTACCCAAAAATATGCTTGTGTTTATTCATTGTGTATTTTAGGTACGAATATCCTGAATTTAACAAAAGATTACAAGAGTCAAGCAAAAACGAACACGGGAAACGAAGCCGCACAAAGAACCGGACCCAAATCATGATTTCTAAAGAAATCCTTGAAGTTTTGAAGATTGTCAAGTTTGGTCCCTCAAGTTTAAAGACTTGGCATTTTATACCCTTTCAAAACTCATAAATTGCATTGTGGTCCCTTAAATGTCAAGAAACTACATTAAGGTCCTTGGAATATGGCTATATTTACAAGAAAGGTCCTGGGTAAAAGTATTGCAAAACCATTGTGCCAAAATTGACAAGTTGCCTAAACTTGTATACAAAGGAAATGGGTATTATATGCTGGAATATTTATATGCAACACTTTTTGAAAAAGGAGGACTAATACTTCCAAGACACTCAAACTCACCCCCACCAATCAGCTTGTCATGTCACCCCTCTCCACCAATCACCTCCCACCACCTCACAATCCCCTTCCACATCACCCTCCACTAACCTAACTTATTATTAATATTAAACACCTTTTTAAAAATTTGTTTATAGTTTTAAAAAGCGTGGGAAACACATTCTATACCCCTAAACCTGATTAACCACCACTATTCATCACCTGCATTAACCAAACAAACCTAATCCTTAATACCCCTTAAATCAAAGCGGTTTTGGTCCATTACCTCCAGAACTCTAATTAATCCCATCCTCACCATATCTTAACTCACCGAACAATCCCACATGGGTTGTGGACCCTCCCTTGTACCTCCCCTGCTAACGTCCTTTTCCACAAACTCCAACACCTGAAAAGATCAATGACCAAAACTCCAAACTTTGTCCCAAAGGAGTCTTCTAAGGGCTACGATCATCCAAGACAGCTGTATCATCACAAGATCACATGAAGGCACAATTTGACCTGATTTTGAATTTTCAACAAAGGGCAGATTTGTAATTTCTTCTAGCATTAGGGTTTCATGTTTCTACATTCTAGATAGTTCTTCCTTTGTCTATATAAACCTAGTTGACATGTAACTAAGTTTTTTGTTCCAGAATTTAATATACTTTGTAAATCCTTTGAAATAAATAGTTAAAGTGCTTCTTTGTCCTTGCAATTTGTTATCATTCTGAGTTCCAATTTACTTTTATGCAATTTAAATTCGTGCTTCTTTTAATTTTATGCAAGAATTATTTTCTGTTTACCATAAAATCTCAAAGTCTTGTTAAATTTTTGGGACCCAAGAACTCATGGTTGATGCATATGTTTGATTGACACTCAAACATATGTAAAGTTTATTAGTCCTTGTTCATATTCTGTTGGTTACAATTATTTTTCCACTTGCAAAAGATTTTCCAAGTCCTTTTCATTTCTCTAAAAAATTTTAAGCTGTTGGATTATCACTGTGTCAAAATATACCCAAAAGCTTACTGACAACATGATTTTAGGGAAGGTTTTGAGCACATGAAGTTTGTTGTTTAATTTTTTTTAGGTTTCAAGAAAATACCCCAAGGCATTGACTACAATAGTCACCTTGGGGTGGACTGTAGTAGTCCCTCTAAGAATAAGCTCATCATTCCCTTATAGCTCAAGCCCTTGCTTGATGGAGAAGGCATCAACATACCTTTAAGTAGGTTTTGTGTGATGGTTATATGAATTTTGCTTGCCTACTACTTTCTTGTTGTTCATTGTTTTGATATAGTTAACTTAGTTTGTGGGATATGTTCTTGATAGATTATTGTAGTTTGGATACCATTTTGGTGATACTGCTTTGATAATATTGTTTATCAGCTTTTTAAGGGTGTTTGGTTTTTCTGATTTGAGTGTGTGGGTGACAACACACTAGGCTAAAGCAAGTTAAACGTACTCCTTATGGCTGTAGAGGTCAGTTTAGGTGTTGGTTTGCTTTGTTAATGTTAGCACACAAAAGTTGCTAGTATGCTTGAAAACTGCCAATATTAATCAATAGGGGTATATCTAGGTTGTTTTAGTGATTTTTGTTATGAAAATTGTTCATCAGTTAGATCTTAGGCATATTTAGGGTTGTGTGTAGTTTCTTTGTAGTTTGGATTGGGTTTCATCAAGCTTTGGAGGTTTGAAATTCGTCCTATGACCAATTAGATCAGCAAATACAACCCACCAGACCCCTAGTTCATCAGTAACTTCTTATTGCTTGATTGTGTGTTTTTTGTGTATTAGATATGCTTTTCTTTCGCTATATATTGAGTCCTCACACTCCACTGAGTGTGGGGGTGCCTTGTATGTCCAAAAACAACCAGCAACAAGCAAGAAATTAGCCAAAAACGTTTTTCAAAGGAAGGTCAGTGGGAAACAAATTCCCACTGGTAGTTCTAATCTATCCACTGCTTAGCTAGTGGACAAAAGTACACCAGTGGTCACTTTCAGTTTTAAGACTTTTATGTCTTTAGTGATCATTTCTCAGTGTTTTTCATTCTTTCTAATTTTCATGTGTTTCTTTATTTAATTTAAGAATTTTAGAAAAGTTGTTTTTATTTTTCTATTTATTTTACTATTTTTAGCATTATTTTTAGTATAATTCAAGTTTTTAATATTCTGATTTTGTCTTATGGATAAAATTTAGTGTTTTTCAAATTTATCATTTTTCCCTGTTTTTTTACTTATTTTAGTATTTTCCAAAAATTTATTTTATTTTTCCCTTTATTTAATTATTTTTTTAGAATTATTTTAAGGTAAAATATATTTTTAACTAAACTTTTTTTGTCTTATTAGGGTTAAAATAGATTAGTTAAGTATTTTAAGATTTTTCAAAAAGTAAATTTATTTTTCTGATTATTTTATTTTTTTATCATTATTTTAGTTTAAAAAGTGTTTTTAGCCTTTTAAAAATAGGAAAATAGTTTTAATAATTTAGTGTTTAATTAATATAAGTAAGATATTTGTTTGATAAAATATAATTTGGGCTTTTTGTTAATTATATTTATTTTTAAGGCTTTAATTAGCATTTAAAATTGAATATTTAATTAATAAAAGATTTTAAAATTTAATTATTGATTTTTTATTCTTATTTATATTATTTTAGACTTAGTTTTAATTTTTAAATTGTTTTTAGCTTAAATTTTTAATTTCGTCGCGTTTTACGTATTTACGTTTACGTTTTACGTCATTCGTCGTAGTTTAATCGTAGTATAGCTCGTCTTTTAATTTTATCTCTTCTAAAACCAAAAAAGAAACTAATAGAAACTTGATTTTATTATATTGGCACCTAATACACATACACCTCCGCCAAGAACGAACTCGCACTCATTCGATTTGTCGGTTTTCCGAAACCGTCGAATTTAATACTTGCCCACTATATGTTTTTTTTCCTAAAAGCGTATTTTTACTACTATCACAGACGTTGTTATAGCACATGACCTATATAAGCTCTCGGCATTTAAAATACAATAATTGCACGTTTTTAGATTTAACAGATAATAATTTAGCTTTACTTTTATTAATCAGACTTTTAAGAACATACACAGTTTTCCACTGCACTTTACATATCAGACTTATAACTTCAGTATTTGTTACATGTTTCATTTTAGTACATTCTTATCATGCTTTATATCCGTTCAATGGGCGTTATGCTCAGCCGTAGTTCTTTTCATGTTCTAACGGCAGGTACACCGGGACGCTCTTAGGATTCCGAGAGTATGTGCATTGGATGGAAGCTATCTAGACTTCTTACTTAGTGCACTACATATATTAATCTACCTGTTTGGACATTGTTTAGTCCTTCCTTTCAGTATGTTGGAAATACGTTTTACGTATTAAGAAGGATCGGTCACTCCAACGATAGTTCATGTAATAGCTCGTAGTTTAGTTAATCTTCTTTACTTATCAAACAAGTCCAAGCCTAGCCTACAACATGTGTAGGCCGGCCCAAAAGTGTAAGCCCAAGCCCATTACAAGGCTTGGGTATATAAACCCTCTCCTTTGATGGAGAGGGGTGTGGTTTTCATTATTTTTCACATAGTAAACATTACTTTCTCTCTCTAGCTTTGTGTGAAATCCACCATCTCTCTATCTCTTTCTCTCTCTAGATACATAAGCAAGATTTACAATCCTACAAATGGTATCAAGAGCCATGGGATGATTGTATTGTTCATGTGTTTGTGTTCTTGATTCATACGCTATTTTTGATCCATTTTCACACGTCCAAATTTTTTTTTGTGTTTTTGATGGTTTTTTTCTTGATACAAATCTTCTACATAGTTGTGGTAGGGATTTGGTATAGTTACTTTGGCTAAAAACACAAAATTTTTGGGTGTTTTGATCATTTTTTGGCTTAAAATCACGAATTGGTTGAGTTTTGTCCGAGAAAAGTGGAAAATATTCAGATCTGGTCAAATCGGAAAAAGGTTTACTTATTCAGATCGGCATTCCGATTGGCATTCAGATCGGCATTCCGATTGGTTGGTATTCAGATTGGGCATTCCGATTGGCATTCAGATCGGCATTCCGATTGGTTGATATTCAGATTGGGCATTCCGATTGGCATTCAGATCGGCATTCCGATTGGTTGGTATTCAGATTGGGCATTCCGATTCGCATTCAGATCGGCATTCCGATTGGTTGGTATTCAGATTTGGTACATTCCGATTGGTATTCAGATTGGGTATTCCGATCACTCATTCCGATTGGTATTCAGATTAGGTTCATTCCGATCAAGGTATTCCGATTTGGGAGATTCCGACTGATATTCGTGTGTAATTTTGACTTGGAATTTTTGGTTTATTGAGAACATATTTTAGGGGATTTTAACATTGTTTCTCGACTTCAACTCACAACAACAAACACATTTACTTTCTTTCATTGATCGATCAACGTTTGTAAATCTTAACTTATTGAAATGGAGTACACATCTCTTACGGATAAGTCCATCCTCTCGGGTACGGATAATCGTCCACCAATGTTGGTGAAGACTATGTATGAGAAATGGGCTTCCCGAATGAAACTTTATATGTTGAACAAGGAGAATGGACATCTCATTTGGGCATCGGTGCTCAATGGACCATTAGATTATGGTACAGTGACGGAAGGTAAAACTACTCGTCCTCGCACAACGGGTGAGTTGACTGGAGATATGAAGATTCAAGATAAATGTGATAAGTATGCTACAAACATCATTCTCCAAGCCCTTCCTCCAGATGTCTACAAACTCGTCAGCAAACATAAGGTTGCCAAAGAGTTATGGGATAGAATTCGGGTTCTAATGCAAGGCACCTCGTTAACTAAACAAGAACGAGAGTGTAAGCTTTATGATACTTTTGATAAGTTTGCCTATGTGCCAGGGGAGACTCTCAATGATTACTATCTGAGATTTACCCTATTGTTGAATGAGCTCAACATCTATGGCATGACAATTCCTACCTTTCAATTGAACACCAAGTATTTGAACACTCTTCCTTCAGAATGGAAAAAATACGTGACGGATGTTAAATTGGCTAAGGACTTGCATAACACCAATGTGGATCAACTTCAAGCCTTTCTTCAACAACACGAATGCCATGTGATCGAGGCTCGGTTGTCTACACCTCAAGTTCATGATCCACTTGCAATGTATGCTTCTCAACAAAACATGGCTTATACTTATCAGCAACCATCATACTTGCAGCAGACACCACCACACAACTATCAGCAACCACAGCAACCATCTTATCCACCACTAGTGATGCCACAGCAAGCATTTCAACAAGGTGTTCATCAACAATCTTTTCCACAGCAACCACCATATCATACATCACCATCACAAGCCAACACTTCTCCATTGGGCTATACTCCTCAGCAAGGATATTTTCCAATTGAAGCACAACCAGCGCAAGTTTTCTACTCTAATGAACTTCCACCAATCGAAGCACCGGTCTTTACACCAAATGATACGCCAGCTGATGTTCTAAACCATCTCACAGCCTACTTGTCAAAACTTGTTGCAACTAGAGGATTTCCACCAACAAACAATCAGCTCCGCACCTCCTCAAATCATCGACAACAAGCCACTGTTCAAGATGGTCAAGTGATGGTGCAACCTATTCAGGGAAGGCAAAATTCATATGGACCTCCTACACGGACTGGGAACAATCAAGCTGTGAATTCTCAAGCTAATGGAAATGGAAGTCCTAGTGGTCCTAAAAAGGTTGTGACTTGCTACAATTGCCGAGGACAAGGTCATATGGCTAGGGAATGCACTCAGTCGAAAAGGAGGAGGGATGATGCATGGTTTCGTGAGAAGATGTATTTGGTTGATGCTCAGTCTAAGGGGAAGATTTTGGATTCAGAGGAGTTAGCATTTCTTGCAGACCCAGGGGCAGCAGATACTGAAGGCATTGCAGTCGTTTCCACTTCTAATGCAGCTTATCAAGCGGACGATCTTGATGCATACGATTCGGATTGTGATGACATTCACTCTGCCCAAGCTGCTCTCGTTGCTAATCTCTCTCACTACGGTTCTGATGTCATCAGTGAGGTACCAACCACATCTAATAATATTGATGATAACCAACATCAAGTTGGGCATGAAAATGACAACCTCGAACAGCATTCGGGGACTAGTAACTCAAATGATGTGGTACCCAATCCAACACATTTGAGTGAATCTCAACCAAATGCTACGACGGGTATGGAATCTTATGCTCAACATGATTTGGTCATGGTGCCTAAACATATTATTGATCAAATGCATATGGCCCTCAGACAATCCGTAGATACGAATTCCACCCTAACTGCTGAGCTTGCGTTGCATAAAGAAAAGGTCAAAACTTTTGAAATGGTCCCTCAAGAAGAGAAAATAACATGTTCTGAATTTGACCAATTTCGTTTTGCAAAGATTGAACACTTGAAAGAAATAGAATCATTAAAAGCTAATCTTTCCAATGAATTAAAAGAAAAAGAGTCGGTTGTCAATGATTTTCAGAAACTTAAAATGGATTTCGAAACTCTCGAGTCTAAAAAGGTTGAATCGGAAATTAATGCTACCAAACTTCTTAAATTCAAAGAACAACAGCTTTTAAAACAATACGCTTCCACAGAAAAGGTTCATCTTTTAACTAAATCATTTAAAGAATTCGAACTTAAGCGTCTTCAAGATTTACCACCTAATCCTGGTTATGCAAAACAAGCTCAGGAATATATTCCCGGTCTTTATGATATGACCATAATTGGCAAATCGAAAGAAGCACCTTTTGTCCGTAGTACTGAGGAGACACAATCACTTGGGGATGAAACTCATTCTAAAATGCTTTCAAAATTCCATACAATTGATTATGATCAACATAACAAAGATCAATTTTCAAAAAAGACACGCATTCGTTTACAAAAGGAATTAGCAGAATTAACAGTTCTTGTGCCCCAAAGTTTGTCAAATGAAAACCTTCCTAGTACGTCTCCTACACTCGTCAAAAAGGATTTAACGAAGTTAATTCCACCGGTAAGTAAGGCGTCCGTTAACTTAAATACGGTTCACCAACACTTAGCCGATTTTGACAAGGTCATTTTGGAACGTACGACGGCCACGGCCATAACGGAAGGTGAATGGAACTTTGAGCACACTAGAGCTGCGTTTCGAGATGAAATTGTTCCGTTTGTAAAGAATGTTAAAGCTTGTCTTCGTAATATTGATCAAGATTTGTTTTTGGAAATAGAAGAAGTTAGACGTGTTTTCAATGAAATGGAAGATGCTTATGAAAACAGTTTACTTGAAATAGAACGGGTTTCACGCCATAATGATCTGCTTCTGAATCAAGTGATGTCTCATGATCTAGTTTCTGTCTGTGTGAATACAACTGTTGATAATGATTCTATTGTGCATAATGTTGAATCTGTGGATAATGTGGTAGATAGTACTTGTCACGAATCTGACGCTGAATTTTTAAAGCTTCAAGATTCATATTCTTCGCTTTCAAAACGTTTTGATGAGATTCAAACACATTGTATTTCGCTTGAATGTAAGCAACAATTTATTCAAGAAATCTTTGAAACGTCATTCGAAGGTGTTAATATCGATGATGCAAATTTTGAAAAGAATTTTCGATTGAATTTACAATCAAAACAGCGTCAGCCAAGTGACAAAGTTGCTAACTCTTTGCCGATAGAAATAGAGAAATCTAAGGAGCTTAACTGTGTGAACGTACTTGAGGCCGCTGAGAATTTTAGACTTGATCTAGATAATCGAGTTTCCAAGATTTTGTCCAAAGTTGATAACTTAAAACAGAAAAATACACGACTCTTCGATTCAGTACAGCCCGCATGTGTTGATACCACTGCACAGAATCAATCATTGATTGAACAATTGAATCGAAAGTCGGTGGAAATATCTGATTTGAGGGAACAAATTTGTGATAAAAATCTGGTCTTGGCTGAGTTAAAGGAAACACTTCGTACTCTAAAAGGTAAGAATGTTGTGGATAACGCAGCCACTATCTCAGCACCGTCCTCTAGTGCCATCAAAAGGAACCTTATAGCCGTCACACCACTTAACAAGGGCCCTAAGACTAAATCATCTCAAACTTTGGTCACTAAAGATAAGGCGGAATCAAAACCAGCTTCTAATATTCCCGTGTTGCCTTCTACAGGAGTAAGCACCACTACTAAGGCTCAAAGATCTAAGCTTAAGAGAAACAAGAAGAATGATAGGATCTTGCCCCCATCTAGTAGTCAAGTGAAGAAGAAAGTAGAAGCCCATCCTAGGAATGTTATTTCTGTTTTGAATAAAAAGAATCATGTAGCTAAACCTAAAGGCTCTGCGGTTGTGCAGCATTCTAAGCCTACTGTGAATTCTAATTTAAAATGTTGGAATTGCAATGAATGTATGTTTTCTAGTCGTCATGATTCTTGCCTTATTGACCATGTGAATGAGATGCAGGCCCGGAAAAATGGATTAGAATGGAAACCGACTGGGAAAGTGTTAACCCAAGTTGGTTGGATGTGGCGCCCCACTGGTAGGACTTTCACTATAGTAGGAAATATGTGCCCTTTGACTAGGATCACTCCCACTAAAGCGAAGAAAGCGTGCCCTTTAACTAGGAGTACCAAGGCTACCAAAACACAAGCGTGTCCTTTAACTAGGAACACTGACACTACTGTAGGAACCAAGTGCCCTTTAAATAGGTCTACTCCCACTGTAGTGTCCGCGAATAATCCAAAACCTAAGAAAGTTGGAACAGTAAAACCTGTTAGTGCTAAAACTCACATTAGAAAAAGCAGGAAATCTAAGGGTCTTAAAATTGTTAGCACTTCTGATAATTCTATATATGTATCTGCTAACACTCCGGAACCAATAGTTTCCAATGCATTGTCTACTGTTGTTATTGAAAACAGGTGGTCCAAATTGTTCTCTGGTATTTGGACTCTGGTTGCTCCAAGCATATGACCGGAGATCGCTCTCAGCTCAGAAATTTCGTCAGCAAGTTTCTTGGTACGGTTCGATTTGGAAATGATCATATTGCAAAGATAATGGGTTATGGTGAATATCATATTGGGAATGTTATAATTTCAAGAGTGTATTACGTGGAAGGTCTTGGTCACAACTTATTTTCTGTGGGACAATTTTGTGATGCAAACCTAGAAGTTGCTTTTCGAGAGCATACCTGCTTCATTCGTAATTTGGAAGGGGTTGATTTATTGAAAGGTACTCGAGGGAATAATTTGTATACTTTGTCTCTACAAGACATGATGGCCGCTTCTCCCGTATGTCTTCTCTCCAAAGCATCGAAGACTAAGTCTTGGTTATGGCATCGACGGTTATCTCATCTTAACTTTGACGCTATTAATCACTTGGCGAAAAACGAACTTGTTCGTGGTCTTCCTAAACTTTCATTTCACACGGATCATTTGTGTTCCGCGTGTACAATGGGGAAAAGCACTAAGAAATCTTACAAACCCAAGACGGAAGACACCAACCAAGAGAAACTTTATCTTTTGCATATGGATCTTTGTGGGCCAATGCGTGTTGAAAGTCTTAGTGGCAAAAAGTACATCCTCGTCATTGTCGATGATTACTCTCGGTTTACATGGGTGAAATTTCTTAAAGCAAAGAATGAGGCACCTAAATTCATCATCGGATTTCTCAAGATGATTCAAGTGCGTCTCAACACTACTGTCCGACGCATTCGTACAGATAATGGAACCGAATTTGTGAATCATATTTTGCGTGATTATTATGAAGAAGTTGGCATTTCTCATGAAACATCCGTTGCACGCACTCCACAACAAAACGGTGTCGTTGAAAGGCGAAATCGCACACTTATGGAAGCTGCTCGCACGATGTTAATTTACGCAAAGGCTCCATTGTTTTTATGGGCAGAAGCAGTATCTACAGCAGTGTACACCCAAAACCGGTCACTAATTCGTAAACGCCATGGTAAAACACCTTATGAGCTTCTCCATGGAAAAGTACCAGATTTATCCTATCTTCATGTATTTGGTTCTCTTTGCTATCCAAACAATGATGGTGACAATTTGGGAAAACTTCAACCAAAGGCTGATATTGGTATTTTCATTGGTTACGCACCCGCAAAGAAGGCATACCGAATCTACAACCGTAACTCTCGCAAGATCCTCGAAACTATGAATGTTGATTTTGATGAGCTGACAGCAATGGCTTCTGAGCAAAGCAGCTCTGAACCCGCACTTCATGAAATAGGACCCAGTAACATTAGTTCTGGTCTTGTCCCAAATAACCCTACTTCTTCATCATTTATACCACCTACTAGGACTGAATGGGATACGTTGTTTCAACCGTTCTTTGATGAATTCTTTACTCCTCCAACTATTGTTGCTCCAGAACCTGAGGTAATAGCTCCGATAACCGAAGTTGTCACTCCAGCAACCGTTGCACAATCAGATACATCTGCACCAACAATTGGTCAAGATATACCTTCAACAAGTAATTCTCAACCAACACATGTTTCAACTACCCATGTCATGCCTATTGATGATGAAGAGGATGATGATGATCACGATTTGGAATTCGCTCAAATGCGTGAACTTCCATTCTTTGGTGTATCTATTCCCGACCCTAATCAAGCCGGGTCGTCCACCTCAGAGGAAGCTCCTTCTACAGTTTACTCCAATCCACGGATTCGTGAACATGACAGCAAGTGGACAAAGGATCATCCTATAGATTCTATTATTGGTGACCCTAATCGTCCAGTATCCACACGAAGTCAGTTACAAGAAAGTGCACTGTTTTGTCACTTTGATGCTTTTCTCACTGAAGTTGAACCTAAGACATGGCAACAAGCTTTTACTCAATCCTGTTGGATAGAAGCTATGCAAGAAGAACTTAACGAATTCATACGTCTTGATGTTTGGGAACTTGTCCCATGCCCGGATCAAGTGCAGTTACTCACTTTGAAATGGGTTTACAAGGTGAAACTCGATGAGTTAGGCGGAATATTGAAGAACAAAGCTCGTCTAGTAGCTCGTGGATACAAGCAATTATTGGGCATCGACTTTATGGAATCCTTTGCACCTGTTGCCCGTTTGGAAGCTATTAGACTATTCCTCGCTTATGCAGCCCATATGAATATGGTCGTCTATCAGATGGATGTGAAGACGGCATTTCTTAATGGTGAACTCAAGGAAGAGGTCTATGTTCAACAACCGGATGGTTTTGTGAATCCTAATTATCCTAATCATGTGTACAAGCTTAAGAAGGCTCTCTATGGGTTGAAGCAAGCTCCTCGCGCATGGTATGATCTATTGTCACAATTCCTAATTTCACAAGGCTTCGCAAAAGGCAAGGTGGATCCTACGCTGTTCATTAAGAAACGAGGTAAAGATATGATTATGGTACAAATATATGTTGATGATATTATATTTGCAGCCTCGACCCAAACCTTATCGGATGAGTTTGGGACACTCATGTCTTCCAAGTTTAAGATGTCAATGATGGGCAAGGTATCATTCTTCTTAGGTCTTCAGATATCTCAGAGTCCTAGAGGCATCTTTATCAATCAATCCAAGTATGCCCTTGAATCGCTAAAGAAGTACAAGATGGAATCTTGCGACCCCGTGGATACTCCAATGGTGGAACGAACTAAGCTTGATGCAGATCCACATGGAGTTGCCGTTGATCCGACACTTTATCGTGGCATGATCGGTACTCTTCTGTATATCACAGCCAGTCGACCTGATCTTCAGTTTGCTATATGTATGTGTGCCAGGTATCAAACTAGGCCTACTGAGTTACACTTAGCTACTGTTAAAAGGATCTTTCGATATCTTAAAGGAACCATTAATCGGGGACTTTGGTATTCGAAGGACTCTTCTATTGCACTAATGGCATATGCAGATGCGGATCACGCGGGTTGTCAAGATACAAGGCGTAGCACGAGTGGAACTTTGCAACTACTAGGAGATAGATTAATCAGTTGGGCATCGAAAAGGCAGAAAAGCGCTGCAATTTCAAGTACGGAAGCAGAATACATAGCTATGTCCGGTTGCTGTGCTCAAATTCTTTGGATGAGATCGCAATTAACCGACTATGGTCTAGGTTTCAACAAGATTCCGATGTACTGCGACAACAAGAGTTCAATTGCCTTATGCTGCAACAACGTTCAATTCTCCCGGTCGAAGCATATTCACATTCGCTACCACTTCATCAAGGAGCAAGTGGAAAATGGAGTAATCGAGCTTTACTTTGTCCGATCTGAGTATCAATTGGCGGATATTTTCACGAAGGCTTTAGATCGCGCTCGAATTGAATTTTTGGCCGACAAGCTAGGAATGAGAACCTTCTCGCCTGAGACTCTAAAGGAACTAGCAGATGAAGCGAAAGAATAGTCTTGGTAAAACTATTCTCCGTATCCTTGGTGATCATTTGTATATATTGTTTATATTTTTATCCACAAAAGCAAAATACAAAAATATAAAACCATATAAAAACCATAAAAATTGAAAAATCTAGAAAAATCCAAAAATATTTTTACTTTATTTTTCAAAGGCATGTCTTTTGGTACGATAATATTTACGGCCTTAGAAATGTTGATTAATATCGACACGGCGCCATAAATAGAGTTCGTACAAAAGTTGTAAATATTTCATAAAACATGCCTAAATGGCTTGTAGTTATTTCTGACTGCAACCCGGTTTTCACATTAAAGCCAAGTATTTCTCATGAAAGCTTTGGCTCACAACGGGAATTAATTTTCTCGGGCAAGGTTTACTTTAAAACCTTGTAAGGGATCAAGTTTACTTTATAACTTGGTCTAACACAAATCAATGTACGTTTCAGTGCATTTATTTGTTAAAACAAGAGAAGTCTTGTTTTTATGAAGCTATCATCTCTACAACCATAGCAATCTACAATTGGTATCTACATACTCGACGATGCGACTACTCAACCGACGACTATAGCTCTTTCAATAGAACATGGGTCAACAATTGAGGGGGAGCAATTGTCAAGCATTCAGAATCTTCGATGCCGAACGTGTCAAGTTCACAAGTTGGTGTCAAGACAACAATACCAATCGTACATGTGGTGTCAAGAGATGACTTCAGACGTGACGAGGCGACCAACATATGCTGCCAAGAACCATTTGATCTTATCATATGATGTTCTCATCTATCAGGTCCAACCTTGTCAATTCTTTTCTAATATGGTGAATATGTGATCATGTTACAAATAGATGTCATGAAGATAAAATGGACTTGCATTTTTCTTCCAAAAACCTTTGTTAAAACTTCATTAAATCAATTGATATTAAAAACATCGATTGGGTTAATATTTTTAATATGGGGGAGAAAATGTGATTTAATATGGGATATTATCATAAATGGTTTGACTTAATGTGCTGGCTCATCTCTACATATGTGAAATGTTTTCGAATATCGTGGCATATGTTAAGGGGGAGCAAAATGGATTTTCTATATCAAAATGGATTTTCATGGTGACATATACTTACCCAAAACCCATTTATTTCACGACGATGAAGATTGTGGTGACATAAGGATGGTAGGATAGGTTAAGTCCTATGATTCTTCCAGAACCGGAGGAATCTTCCCAAGGACATTCCATAGCTAGAAATAGTAGTCTTTAGGAAAGGTGGAGAAAGAATGTGAACGTAGCTGAATGCCGACCAAGTACTTAAGTTAGCACTGGAACAATCACAACAAGGTGCTAGTTATGACGTATTGGTAAGCATTGAAGGGGTTGAAGAATGAAAAAGAATTGTAAAGATAAAGGGTGTAAAGAAAGAAGCCCTCCTTACAACTTTAGGCAGAAACCGGGTCAATACATATGCTATTAAGATCATTGTTTAATGATTCTTGATATTGAAGACAGACATCATGGACCCAGTGATGCAATGCACAACCCATCCCAGCTAACTCAGATATCTCTCAGAAGGTATTTGTTTTAATCACACGGAGACAACACATTATCTATTGATTTATTCACTCCGAGTAAATTGGTATTGAAAAGGTGGCACTCCTCTCCAGCCTCCGATCACTAAAATCCAAAGTGCACGATCGAGTCTAGAGCCATTTGAGATCATCAAATATCTCACTAGGACACACTTTCATATTTCCTTGCTTCTTCACACACTGTGAAAAGTAAGAAAGATTTTAAGAGTCCTACGCAAAATCTTCATGATCTTGCCTGAACATCCGAGTAATACGAAAGTATTTACAATGAAGATGGAAATCCTTCTTGAGCGAACATCAAAAAGCTCATGGTAGGTGACTTGTGCGATTCTTTATGAATCAAACTTGTGATAACTGGAAAGCAACAGCTGTTTAATTCTTAGCTGAATTTAAACACGTTCCAGGCCTCTACGCAATATCTTAGTGATCTTGCCAGAACACTCAGAGTGATACCTTAGTGTTCACAGTGATGAGTGGAAATCCTTCTAGTTTTAACCTCAAACAGCACTTGGTAGGTAACTTGCAAGATACTATACGAATCAAGCTCGTGACAACTGGAAAGCAACGATGGTGCGATTCTTAATTGAATTTCACTTGTTCCAGGAACATGAATTGACGGCTTCAAATCATGCGTATATCTTATCCAAATGATTCACTCTTTATGTTCGCAGTCAGCTTTGGACGGTCGAATAAAGAGAACGGGTTTACCCGCGAAATCCTGTCAGGAAGTTACTTAATTGAAACTATCCGTCACGGGTACGATATCTAATATCGTCCAACGGTCTTCACCGACCGGAGGTAAAATGCTACCGATTTAGAATGAAATGTTCAAAGCCATTTCGTTCGTGTCTACTTATGTTGCGGCATTTGAAGACGGTGGCGTTGCGGAATCCAAGAAGAAGTCGTCCCCGCATGCTTATACTTTATGCACTTAATATCTCATCTAATTCAAGAAAGCCTAAAAGTTAAGTCTTCCGCTGTATCGAACTCTGAAGCTTTCAAGAATTACGAAGGTATAAGTATGTGGGACATGGTGTCACGAAGAGGCGAAGATCACAAGTGATGGATGCAAGAGATCAAGGCAAGAGATTAATGCTCAAAGATTGATATCAAAGATCACATCAGCATGTTCACCAGAAAAGAAAAAGAAAAAGAAAGACGAAGACTACGAGCTCAAGACAAGCATAGTATGCTAGGTTTATTTTATTATTGTAACTTGGGTAATGCCCTTGTTTGGAGTGACCTCCCTTAGGGGGAGATTGTTGGAAATACGTTTTACGTATTAAGAAGGATCGGTCACTCCAACGATAGTTCATGTAATAGCTTGTAGTTTAGTTAATCTTCTTTACTTATCAAACAAGTCCAAGCCTAGCCTACAACATGTGTAGGCCGGCCCAAAAGTGTAAGCCCAAGCCCATTACAAGGCTTGGGTATATAAACCCTCTCCTTTGATGGAGAGGGGTGTGGTTTTCATTATTTTTCACATAGTAAACATTACTTTCTCTCTCTAGCTTTGTGTGAAATCCACCATCTCTCTATCTCTTTCTCTCTCTAGATACATAAGCAAGATTTACAATCCTACACAGTATTTACTTTTCATGTTTTGAGCTTATGTTTGGATTACCGATGTTTGATTCCGGTATTTCCTTTATAGTCAGTTAATGTTTTAGGACATTTACCTTATACGCTTTGATGACAAGCCATAAATACACGTAACGGTCCACTTATCCAAGTGGGGTGTTACAGTAGAAATATTAAATGAGTTGAATATGAAAGAATATGGTGGATCATTGGACCGTCATTCGTGTACATTTTATAGGTAATAAAGTTATGGACCATAGAATGTTAAGTTGGTTTATGACTTTATGATATGGTAGATGGATTATGGGAAGTTGATACAATAACGAGGTAGGAAAATGCAGCTATACCTTACATGTTATCTGGGGGATATCTAACTATCCAAATCGTGAACGATGTTGGGTCATTGTTGGCCAGTATAAAGTGACGATATTCTAAGACCAACAAAACAGACCGAACGTCATCCTAATTTTGCAGATATTGATCCCTACAAATAAAATTAAGCAAGCATGAAATAAACATACAACATTGATGCCTTTAAAGCATTATACTTAGCCAAACTGCACGTCTGTTTCTATTATTATCATATTTTTACCAGCTTTAAATTCAAATGGAAAACACTCCCTTTCTCCTTGACTTTTTGCATCCATTAATTGATATCAGATACTATAACATAATGAGTTGATTTCCACTATATTAAATATTCTTCAGTTCTTCAGGCTGTATGAAAATCTATCAGGAATTACAACAAAGCGGAGATTGCAGCGTCACATAAACCAAACAAAAAAGTCTTGACACCACACCTAAAGTGCATCACTAATAAGAACACAGTTTGTCCAAGTAAATACACAATACCACATTAAAAATTACCTTCTCCGTTTTACCAGACACCATGAGAGACCCACTCTCATTGCGAATGCATAAAAGGACTCCCTATGACCTTTAGTAGCAACAGGAACATCTATATTCAAATTATAATACCCTGTAAATTATTTTGCTAAAATCTTTTTGAAAAAAATTTATCTTAATAGCTCATTCTATGCCTTCATATAAAGAGCTAAATTAACAAAGGATACACAATATAATTATTGAGTGTATAACTGAATTAATTGGCCAACATTAAAAGATAGTTCCAATAACTTGTTAATGACATTGGTGCCTACGTGAGAGTATATGGATACTGGACCCAAAAGACATATGGTACAACAGAGTCGGGTATCATAGGTTTAGATTGTTTAAACAACCAAACATCTTTTCACAACCCAAAAAGATATGTTTCAAAATACGGGTATATACATATGATGTAGATAGCTGAACACCTCGATATTTTCTTAACATATAACTTGTAAAACCCGCATGCTTTTACCATGAACAGTACACTTAGTAAACCTATGTACATATTAAAACTTTCCTTTTATAGCACGCACACGTGTCACGATTATTAATTACAGAAATTACGTACGTGTTATTACACGAAAAGTATTAAGTACGTGATAGTACACGATAATCATTAACAATACTAACTATAATCACGAACATGAAATCATGAACGTAAAAATCACGAACACGTAATTACGTACTTATTTAATATAATACGCTTAATATCGTTAAGTACAAGTATGTATCTATAACACGAACATTTAATTATAATATAACACGAAACACGAACGTATGTGCACGTAAAATATTAGACACGGGAAAAACTTCGGGTTTCCCCTTGTGGGCCCCACATGCCGCGGACATCAAAGACAAGAGGGCCAAGCCCACTTTTGATTTTACTAAAATAAACAAAAGGGGATAAACACATTTTCATTTACAAAGTTTTCTAAAAAACTTACAAAACCCTAGCCTTTTGTTCTCCCTTTGGCCGCCGGATACAACACCACAACAAGGGGGTGTTTGTTGGTTTTGGGTGATTAAAAATCAAGTGCTTGTTCGTGTTATTGTCCTCCATTTATTTCATGCATTCGGTAATCTGTAATCCTTTTTCTTTTGATTCTTTTATTTAATCAAGAACATGTAATCATGGGGATTTATGTAAACAAGTAATTAATCATGTCATTTAATCATGGGGGGGGGGGGGGGGAAATAAAAGATGGTTTTGGGTTGGTTTGGTTCGTTCGACCCAAGGAAACCGAGAGCCGAAGATCTCGGTGGTGTTTGAATCACCATCGACCGAAACCCCATGGTCTCGGTGTAGGCTATGTGGTCTCGGAAACAAGGAACCAAGGGACCCCGACTTGAGACGGGGTACCGTTTGGTTTGTTTGGGTCTCGGAAGCAACAAGAAGCACCACCGGCTTATGTCGGAGGCTGTTTTGGGTCAAGCAGGGGGAACGCATGCAGCGGTAGGGGGAACCACTGACTAACTGTCGGTGGGAACCTTGTTGGGTCAGGGGCTAGCCGAGACACACCAGGGGGAACAACCGGCTTAAGCTGGTGGCGTGTTTCCATGAACAGTGGCAACCGGCTGAGCTGGTTAGCCACTGTTAAGGGGTGTTTGTTTTGCTCTGGTTCTTGGAAGAATTCGGTCTGGTTCATAATGTGTCTAGATTAAAAATCACGGGTCCAGTTAGCCTCAAAATATTGAGTCAAACAAGAATGCTCGGTCATATGTTTATTATGTATCGTATATTAGAACGTTGTAATAGGTAGTAGGTTAGTCGTGTATTACGGGCTTAACTTTAAGCTAAGGTTCATTCATAAGTAACTAAAGCCCAAAAAGAAAGCCCGGCCCATTAGACTATAGTCCATAAACAAGCCCGCATGTGGGTGGACTATATATACCCTTCCTAGCATGTTAGGAAGGGTGTTGGTCATTTTGTTATTTTCTCTCTCTAATCTAATCCTCCAAAAGTTCCAACCCTTCTCTTTACTTTCTCTCACGAATTTTTCTCTCTAGAATTCATCTATCTTCTACCTTTCTTTCTTGTTTAATCATCACGAAATCTATGGGACAACAACTGGGATCAGAGCCATGGGGTAGATTTGTGATTGGTTATTGTTATTTTACTTGATTCGCATGATTTAATAAATAAATCATCTCGGTTTCAAATTCTTTTTGTGTTTTCCGTGCTCTAAATCTTGATTACAATCTCCTACATAGTTGTGGTAGGGATTTGGGTGTTTTGGTTTGGTTAAAATCATGTTTTTCTAGGCAAAAATATCATATTTTGGAACTATTTGTACATTGCGACATAAATACCTTGTTTTCCATCGTAATAAACTAGGGTTTATCATTGCGATCCAGATTGCGATTGGTGTTGTTTTTGATATTGCGAAAGGTTAATACTTGTGATATTGCGATAGGTGTTCCTTGGTAATATTGCGACAGGGTCATTGCGACTGGAATATTGCGACACAGTCATTGCGACAGGTTATTGCGATAGGGTCATTGCGACAGGGTTATTGCGACAGGGTCATTGCGACAGGACATTGCGACAGAAATCTTTGTGCATTGCGACAGATTGTTTGACATTGCGATGGATATTGCGATGGGACATTGAGATCTGTTTGGTTAAATTTTGTTTGAATATTTTTTAGACTTAGCCACTATCTAAACTAGTCCTGGAACATCGTTTACACGAAGATTAAAAAATAATAATAATAAAAATAAAATGTTTTGGCTATTTCTAACTAGTTTTTGGCAATTTCTAACTCAATTTCAAATTTTTAGGTAAAAAAAAATCAAAATTTTTCCCTACTAGTTTTTGGCTATTTCTAACTCAATTTCAAAATTTGGCGATACAAATATTTTTTCAGCCTACCGTTTTGTCGGACTGAGGAATTATTGTCGGACTGAGAAAAATTGGAATTTTCGGAATTTCAACCACAACTCAATCACTATAACATCTACTTAAGATCAATATTCACTTCATCATTTCAGAGAATATTGAGATGGATTCTACTGCAGAATATCGTGTGACGAACAACAACATAATGGTGGCGGGTAACAAAGAGAGACCACCAATGCTTGTGTCGGGTCGATATGATCAATGGCAATCTCGTTTTCTACGTTATCTCACACAAAACCTAACGGTGATGCTATAAGGCAATGCATTTTCGATGGACCCTATAAACTCGCAAGGATAAACGTTCCTGCACAACCAGCCACAGACACAACTGAAGAACAACCAACTTATGAACATGATGAAAAAAGAAACGATCTCACACCAGAGAACCGTACTTGGTTTGATGCAGAAAAAGAAGCAACCTAATTAATTCTCAGTGGTATTGGAGATTGTATGTGACAATCCGTCAATTTATGGTTGATATTTTATTCTCGAATATTATTTAAAAACATTATTTTAATGTTACATTATGAACTCACTTATCTTTGGGAAGAAATTTGGATTTACGTCTTGAAGTAGCATCGACTACGTCTAAACCGGAGGATTCTACGTTACGTGCTTACGTTTACATACACCGTTTTGGTGACAGTCTGACATTTCAGAAAATAAATTTATCCGTGAATATTATTTTGGGATTTTAATTTTGAGTTGGTTCATAAAGTCACAAATTTACGAGAAGAGATTAGGACTTACGATTTTATTTTAACGTCCTTTACGACTAAACCGGAAAACTTAGGATTACGTATTTACGTTTTCAAACTCCGTTTTTGATGAGACAATTTTTATTAGATTTGTTTTGTGTCGTTGATTCATAATTTATAAAAACGTTTTTCGTAAAACGACCCGAGGGCACGCAAATCGAGAAAACTAGAATCAAGGAATACCCGTAAATTAGTGGGATGGGAAAAACTAATTTATCCCACCCCACTACACATGGGGCGGCCTAACATCACCAACACATCTCTTATGTGTCAACCTTGCAACACTTAGCTTAACACTTGTCCATTAGCTTACAATTTAAGCCACTAACTTGACAAAACCATCTACCTCAAACCACTCTTCTCATTTCAACAGGCAATACCACACACATTTTCTCATCCTCTCTCAAATGTGTCGTCCACCATCATCACCCTACACATCATTTTGATCAAATTTAACCAAAAAATCCTATGTTATTCATACATATGATGATGCCCTCTTGAAGCTCTCTTGAATGGTGGTGATTATAACATCCATGGAGGATTTTCCATGGAGTCTTGGGAATGATTTTCCACATGGTATTCATGAAGAATGGTGGTCTTGAAGATGGTCTTGGTTATTCACAAGTTTCTCCATCAAAATCCATGTCCAAAATCACAACCTACATCAACTTGGTGGTATAAAGATTGTCCTCCTCATCCTCTTGTTATTTTTGATTATGTAATCTTGTATTTCTTTCACTTATGTATATGTATATGATGATGAATGATGATTAAAAATATTATGTGGGGATTTGGTATTGATAAACATGCTTAAAAAGATGAAAAACTATAAGAAACAAGGTTAAAATCTTGCTTAATTTAGATGGCTGTATAAAACAGTAAAGAATCATATGGTAAACTGGTAAAATGACTTGAATAGATTGATATACAGTAACCTATGGGTCTTGTACACATGTGAGAGTTGGCCATGCAATGAAATCATTGTAATGAGTGAGATATGATCAAAACAAGTTTAGAGTACCAATCTGAGTTCACTGTTTTGGACGATTTTTAGACAATATTTAGAGGTTGATTCAACAGTATTTATAGGAGAGTTAAATGGAGCACATATCATTTAGTTTATTTCATAAAAATTTGAGCTTCTATCTCCATATAGAACTTTAGATATGACAGTTTTGGTGAACTTGAAAATAAAAATCAGATTTTGGAAATTAAAGTATAATAGTATTATATAAGCACTCAAATAAAAATAGTATAAAATATGAACTAAAACCCACTAACTCATATAATACATTTATATAAATATGTATAAAGATAAATAAATGAACATTGTATAAAAATGGTAGTTTGATAAGTTTTATAAGTTATAAAACTAGAAACATGATTTTTACAACTTTTTCGGCTATTACGGTAAAATTAACATTTTTGCTAAATAAAACTTAGACGGTTGGACGCGTCTAATGTAAACTTTATAAAACTCATATACTGATATATAAACATATATAACAAGTAAAAACCGATAAAACCCGAACTATATAACTTACGGACATTAACGGGCTACGTTAACGTTATTGGACTAATAATACAACAAAATGGACTAAAACACTTATAAACTTATTTATTGGTCTTAATCCATTTAGGCCCAACTTGTAAAGTGTAGATACTGATAATATAAGTATAACATGGATTAATACAAGTTAAAGAACTTATAATAAGTTTATCGGACTTAAAACACGTAAATAGGTAAAACTAGTAAACTAGTAAAAAGTTACCAATGCGTAAACACTAAAATGAGTAAACAAGGATGTATAAACCCACTTGATCATCATCATATGTATAAAATCATCATATGTATACATAATTGTTATTTTTATAAAGTCATTGGACAAAAGTCTAAGACAAGTATTATTTGTCTAGGTTTCCGTGATTGAAGCACGTACCGTACGTCCGAATTGCCGATAACCCACCTTCCTACATCAACGTGAGTTCATAGCCTCGCACTCTTTTAAATATTTTTAAGAAATATTTCATAAACCCGCGAGGGAGATAACATGTTAGTTTTTATGAAATAGGACACTAGTTGTCCCGATAGTTTGTTTATTGATTTGGACCCGAATGATTCTATGACCCGATGAATGATTAAATGACCCGATAGATGAAATAAAATGGATTATTAAAGTTAGGTTATGTCACTAAAAGTCCCATTAGCATGAATTGTGAACTACCGGGATTTGGTAGACGCTTATGCATATAATAGTACTATTTGGGGACGATCACCCCAGTTCGCGCCTTGACGGTTGATCCCCGTCGTGCCACATTGATTGGTAAGCGAATTTATGTATGAGAAGATTTCCATAGCGTGACCTTTGTGATGACACGCTAATTTAGATGGGCAAATTGAGTTTCGGGTTAGCTACCCGTTGTTTGGTTTAGTAAGGTAATAATGTCACGCGGGTTATAATAATCCAACTAATGAAATACTACTAGACGCACCGAATTACGATGTATTGCCTGACTAGCAATACAGGGTCATACTATTGATATTATGTTCGTGTTTTGGTTTTCATAACCATATTCATATAACGGTTTTTATTTTCATACAACGTCATAAGACGTATTGTATGATGTTTTTACGACATTGGCTCGTATAATGATTTTTAAGGCAAAAGCCTATATTATGATTTTGATGAAGATTTGTATAAAATGAATTTGGCTATTTTATGGCCTATTAAAATGATTTGTACACAATGATTTTCAGTAATAATTTTATACTGATATTATATTGATGGATTTTATTAAACTCTATGAATTCACTCGGCGTTATCGCTGACCTTTTCTTTTAACATGTTTTATCTCAGGTACTTGATGGTAATTCTCGGGAAGACAACAAGAATTCATGGCCCGCACCTAAATACTTATTTCCATTCAAATGCTTTGTAAAACCTGTATTAAATACAAATGACTTGGGACCTATGTAAATTTGATATTTATGAATGGAAATGCTTTATTATTAAACGACGCGATTTTCAAGCGTTGTCTATGATGTGAGTAATGTGTTATCCCGCAACACCAACTAGCCTTCCGATGTATTGAGTTGTATAAATTTTGGGGGTGTTACAGTTTGGTACCAGAGCTCTCGTTATAGAGAACGAAAGATTTTTAAAACTAAGGTTTTGAATAAAACATTTCAAAATCTTTTAACCATAAACATTTTTATCAAAATGTCTAAAAATCTTTAGATTATAACGGTGTCGAAGAATTCCTGAGTTACCGACAAGGCCAGACTGAGAAGTGTTATTTTAAGATAAATATAACTTGGATTATATATATATATGATGTAATTTTATTACATGATTGTTTGATGATTATTTTGATATTAATACGAGGTATTTATACGATGTTGATTGTCACAAGGAACCCTAAATCCCCTAGTAAATTAATCGAAGCTATTCTCGTAGGAATTCTAGCTATCCTAGATCGAAACCAAGTTGTGGATATTTATGATCCCAACAAAATGGTTGATATTCGTAGAAATGTAGGTATTAGTTGATTGTGATATTGAAGAAGAATTGGAGAGATTAAATCTGATATCGATGTCATGACGATCTTTCCTTATAGAGTGGAGTTTGACAAAACGTTACCACCTAGAAAGATGTCATCTGATTCGTTTTCATCCAATTCTTAAATTGAAATCGAAAGGGTGAATGTTGCACTTGAGGCTGTCATTGGAACCAGTACCCAAAAGCCTCATGCCACTAGTACCTTTCCGAGAAGTCTAATTGACTGATCGAGTCATTTCATACTAGTGACTCATTTGATAATTGTTGTTGTAAGAGCTATAGGATTGGAAATTAACTGTTTTTCATATTGAACTTTTATTGCCCTATTAAGGTCTAAGAATAAGGTTGAATCTATTAGAGAATGAGGTAGGATATCGCATTGAGTATAAAATTTGTTGAAACTTGAATAAAGTAAAATTTAACCCGTATGGAATATGAGATTGTTAAAAGGAAGTCATTAAGTTTTGTGATTGAATTATAAGGTTTTAATTGATTGTTAGTTCGTGTTAAGGGTTGTTCCTAGGCCATTGTCCACTAATGAGGATGCCTAGTGTCTAAAAAATAAATTGAAGAAATCTTCTTCTTCTGAATTGGGACCGATGGATCTTTCGGGACATGTGGAACACCTAATGACTCTTGTAGATTAGTATTCATTGTGGTATCTTTTAAAAATCCCTAACTTAACTAAGACATCAGTTGGTAGGATGAGTTCTTGGAATTGTATGACATAGTGACACGTAATGTGTTACGGTACAATTTAGACTTGTTTGTGATTAATGAAAAGACTACCTTTGATTGCTAAATTCTACATGTATCGATGTTATCTATCTTTTATTGCCTCTTTCTAATGATCGCATTAGTGATGCAACCATTGAACAAGTACTCATCTTGAATTGAGTTACGTTGTGAATTATTCTTTTGAGTGCCATCGAAATCATGAACCTCATGATTAATTGGCTAAGCTCATTTCCTATTATATTGTAGTTAGTTCTTGGTGAACAACTTTTCATCACTCTTTTGCATATCACTCATTTTTTTTATAAGATAAAACAGTATCCTATGAGAAAATTTAATTTTCATCACTACAAGGATTATTCAAAGTGAGATTTATAAGTGATCGTTGTTGAAATGAAGTTGTTTATAAAACACCTTGGAAAAACTTAATTGTTTTCATAACAATCAAAATCTTTGCAAATTTATTTTTGATTCTTATTTAAGAATTAAGCATGAAAATGTTTTTATTATAAACATGATGATAAAATTTTGACGAACTGAGTATTGCATCGTTAATCTTGAAATTATATATAGTTGCGCGCCTACATACAATTTGGAATGGACCATGCAAGGCTGATTAGTAGTCACCATAAAACTAATGAATAAACACTACATTTTCATTGAAGATTGTAAAAGATTAAATTTTATGAGATCTACAAAAAGTGCAAAATAGGGACATATTGTTAGAGACACCTACATATGTGCCTGTAGCATCTATTCTTCTGAGTCGAATTTACTCATCTGTGGAAATTGTCTTATTTGACAATTGACAATTCTTTCTTGTCCAATTCTCCCGTAGTGAGATTCTTAGGAAAAGTATCTGATTACCGAGTATTGATATCCGACTGGATGTATCGACATTCCTATCATTTCTTTTGATTTGATTTCATTTGAATGACCTGGGTAACGATCCGAGGAGCTTTCGAATGCGTACTCAAATTATGAAAACATGGGATATATTTATATTCGTTAAATGTTTTCGTCTGTATCTGATTTGAAATTCTCCCGCGTCGATTATGCGTTGACCTTACTCTTTTAAGATTAGTTATGTCTCCATATATCCTTGAATTTGTGAAGGATTATGAATTATTATTAGTCTTCTGAGAAGTTCACATCTTATCGACGACAATGAAACTGGAAAGTTGATAGTGCCAGTAGAATGGATTGATTGATTATGACATGACGATATTGTCTTAATTGATGGGAACTCGAATTGAATTCCCCTAAATGATAAGATGTTGATTATCAAAAGTGATCTAAATAATTCTTGACGAATGACCATATCCTGCATTTAGACTTAAAATTATACCGTGAATGGTTGTGAACTAGTTATAGATATTGTAATCTAGAAGAACCTAATATGAATTTATTAAAAGATATTTTTGTTATCTAAAATTTTAGGAAGTATTTGCTGGTGAATTACCTAGGCTTTCGCCATTACGGCAAGTTGAAATTGGTATTGATTATATTTCCGGTGTTGCACTTGTGGCTTGTGCACTGTACGTCAGCACCATCTAAATTAAAGGAATTACCGTACAACTGAGAGAGTTGTCGGAGAAAGATTTTATTCTACCGAGCTTGTCATCATGAAGAGCTATGGTGTTATCATTCCTTATATTTATAGATTACTGTGAACTGAGTAAATTGACAGTCGAAAACGATATCCATAACTCGAAATGGAAGATTTGTTCGATCATTTACCAGGTTTTAGCGTATGTTTTAAATATTTGATCCACGGCATGGTTATTATCAACTTCGCGTCCGCGAAAAAGATTATCTATTCCACTACATCCAGAAATTGTAATGAACATTATGAGTTTCACGTGATGTCGATTGGATTGACCAATGCACATGTAGCATTCATAAATTTGCTGAATCACGTGTGTAGGATGTGATTTGATAAAGTCATGCTTGTGATCATTAAGGACCATTTGTTTGTTTATAAGAATAAGCAGGAGTTAATAATTATTTATAGATTGCTCTAAATTGGCCGAACAATGAAAACCTGTATCTTAAAAATTTAACATGTGATTAAAGACTAAATCCTTTATATTAATTGACCGTGTGATTAATAGATAATGGAATATATTGACTCTTTAAATTAAGAGCCCTTTTAAGATTTTGGGTTTTAACAAAAAGAAAATGGAAATATGATTTGGAAAATGTTTTAACAAAGGATTTTTAAGGGATTATTCCCTTATACACAATTCATTTAACTAAACTTCTGTTTAGGGGTAAATATTTATGTGTACTTCTAGACAACCTAAGAGGGATTGAGGAAACCATTAAACCATGACTTAAAAATTTGAAATGACAATTTTTGCTTTTCAACTAAGAAACTTTTGACCAAAATATAAACAAAGATTTTTCAAACATTTACGAATCCTATTAATTATTTTCGATAAATCAACAAAAATCATGTTAATTAAATTTAAACATTATTTTGAACATTTTTATATAATTGGTCGAACTAAGAAATTTAAAATCTTTACGTTTACATTTCATAAAAATTTAATAATTATTATTTAATTAATTGTAATAATTATCAACGCTTTAGACGTCGGATTGAGTAAAACAAATAAAAATAATAGTTGAGATGAAACTAAAACAGAGAAAATGTGAAGAAATAATTTTTGAATAAATATGGACATGATAATTATTTCATCAGGAAAGATAAATGTAAATACTGACACATTATATAGAAAGGATAAAGAATCCATTAGGACGTGTTCCTTAATAATGATTGTGCAAAATAAATTGCCGAACAATTTAAAATATAGCCGATGCTTATAAAAAAAAGATAATATAGATAATAAAAGGGGTTCGCGGCTAATGTGAACCATTAAAATTGAGAAGCCGATGGCGTTAGATGTATAACAGGCCACTTGTGATTGTCTAAATATGGAGGATTGTGAGATATAGTTATGTTGGAATTTGTAAGTATAAGTATTCTATTTATGTCATTTATGACTAAATGTATCTTTATCTGAAGAAGTTGTACTGATGACACATTATGAAGGCAGACATCGCCTCATACATTAGTAAACGCGCAAAGGTCATCATCTGAATATTGATTTGATTTGGATCATTGTCGACAGACTGACCAAATCTGCTAATATCATTCTCGTTAATGATAAATTCTTGATCAAGAAATTGACTCTTTGTATTTAAAGGAGTTGTGAAAACATAGTGTGCCGTATCAATCATCTTTATCAAGATCATCGCTTCGCATCGAATTTCTAGAGATTTGCTCAGAAGTCATTGAGAACGAATCTTCATGAGAGTACTGTGTACCATCCCAATCGAAGGGACGAGGTAAAGTAATGATACAAAGTAATATAAGTGTTGTTTTATGTTTAAATGAATGACCTTTAGTAATAAACCGTATAATCATTTTCCTTTAGAAGGATTATCATTGATAACCATCATGTTAGGATTAAGATCGAATCTTGTTAGGATCTAAATATTAGAGCATCTGTAAGCAAGAGTTGAGATGAAGACACCCGACATACACCCATTGTGAGTTGGACATGTCTTTTAGGTTTAAGGTTTCCTATGATGGCGAACCTAACGTTACAAAATACTCGACCGCGAGAACTGAATTGATTGTGGAAATTAGGATTTAATTATTGACCGCCGGTAGTAGGCAGGGGGTTATGTGAATATGAAATGTAGATCTTGAAGTGCCAAATGGGTAGCGAAGTTATGCCAAAAAATTTAACCTTGGAAAAATGAATTAATGATCTGACAAATCATGGGATATAAGTCCCCGTTGTATGGGACCATTTAGATGATGTAAAGGATTGGTTTGAAAGGCATATAAGCTGGATCTACCTTAGGACTTCAAGAACCGCGTGAATTATGTTTCGTAAATCGAACTTGATGGAATGTCTATCAAGTGAGAATCTGATCACTTCTTAATAAAGCTTAGACCGGCGAAAAGTTGCATTCATCAGAAACCCGTGAACATCATGGATAGAGAAAGTAAGTCAACATTTAGCCTGATCTTATTCCTGTAGTTATGTTTGATGAATCTCGCGTATTGTAATAAATTACACTTGTGAGAAAAGACCGAATGTGGAGGAAATACCCACATGGCTTTAACTCTATAAGAAGCGAGTAGTAAGATGATCTTTGAGGACAAAGATCCTGTTTAGGGGTAAATGCTGTGACAATTCGTCAATTTATGGTTGATATTTTATTCTCGAATATTATTTAAAAACATTATTTTAATGTTACATTATGAACTCACTCATTTTTGGGAAGAAATTTAGATTTACGTCTTGAAGTAGCATCGACTACGTCTAAACCGGAGGATTCTACGTTACGTGCTTACGTTTACATACACCGTTTTGGTGACAGTCCGACATTTCAGAAAATAAATTTATCCGTGAATATTATTTTGGGATTTTAATTTTGAGTTGGTTCATAAACTCACAAATTTACGAGAAGAGATTAGGACTTACGATTTTATTTTAACGTCCTTTACGACTAAACCGAAAACCTTAGGATTACGTATTTACGTTTTCGAACTCCGTTTTTGATGAGACAATTTTATTAGATTCGTTTTGTGCCGTTGATTCATAATTTATAAAAACGTTTTTCGTAAAACGACCCGAGGGCACGCAAATCGAGAAAACTAGAATCGAGGAATACCCGTAAATTAGTGGGATGGGACAAACTAATTTATCCCACCCCACTACACATGGGGCGGCCTAACATCACCAACACATCTCTTATGTGTCAACCTTGCAACACTTAGCTTAACACTTGTCCATTAGCTTACAATTAAGCCACTAACTTGACCAAAACATCTACCTCAAACCACTCTTCTCATTTCAACATGCAATACCACACACATTTCTCTTATCCTCTCTCAAATGTGCCGTCCACCATCATCACCCTACACACCATTTTGATCAAATTTAAGCACAAAATTCTATGTTATTCATACATATGATGATGCCCTCTTGAAGCTCTCTTGAATGGTGGTGATTATAACATCCATGGAGTCTTGGGGCTGATTTTCCACATGGTGTTCATGAAGAATGGTGGTCTTGAAGATGGTCTTGGTTATTCACAAGTTTCTCCATCAAAATCCATGTCCAAATCACAACCTACATCTACTTGGTGGTATAAAGATTGTCCTCCTCATCCTCTTGTTATTTTTGATTATGTAATCTTGTATTTCTTTCACTTATGTATATGTATATGATGATGAATGATGATTAAAAATATTGTGTGGGGATTTGGTGTTGATAAACATGCTTAAAAAGATGAAAAACTATAAGAAACAAGGTTAAAATCTTGCTTAATTTAGATGGCTGTATAAAACAATAAAGAATCATATTTTAAACTTGTAAAATGACTTGAATAGATTGATATACAGTAAGCTATGGGTCTTGTACACATGTGAGAGTTGGCCATGCAATGGAATCATTGTAATGAGTGATATATGATCAAAACAAGTTTAGAGTACCAATCTGAGTTCACTGTTTTGGACAATCTTTAGAAAATACTTAGAAGTTGATTCAACAGTAGCTATAGCAGAGTTAAATGGAGCACATATCATGTAGTTTATGTCATAAAAATTTGAGCTTCTATCTCCATATATAACTCTAGATATGGCAGTTTTGGTGAACTTGAAAATAAAAATCAGATTTTGGAAATTAAAGTATAATAGTATTATATAAGCACTCAAATAAAAATAGTATAAAATGTGAACTAAAACCCACTAACTCTTATAATACATTTATATAAATATTTATAAAGATAAATAAATGAACATTGTATAAAAATGGTAGTTTGATAAGTTTTATAAGTTATAAAACTATAAACATGATTTTTACGACTTTTTCGGCTATTACCGTAAAATTAACGTTTTTGCTAAATAAAACTTAGACGGTTGGACCCGTCTAATGTAAACTTTATAAAACTCATATACTGATATAAACATATATAACAAGTAAAAACCGATAAAACCCAAACTATATAACATACGGACATTAACGGGCTACGTTAACGTTATTGGACTAATAATACAACAAAATGGACTAAAACACTTATAAACTTATTTATTGGTCTAAACCCATTGAGGCCCAACTTGTAAAGTGTAGATGCTGATAATATAAGTATAACATGGATTAATACAAGTTAAAGAACTTATAATAGGTTTATTGGACTTAAAACACATAAATAGGTAAAACTAGTAAACTAGTAAAAAGTTACCAATGCGTAAACACTAAAATGAGTAAACAAAGATGTATAAACCCACTTGATCATCATCATATGTATAAAATCATCATATGTATACATAATTGTTATTTTTATAAAGTCATTGGACAAAAGTCTAAGACAAGTATTATTTGTCTAGGTTTCCGTGATTGAAGCACGTACCGTACGTCCGAATTGCTGATAACCCGCCTTCCCACATCAACGTGAGTTCATAGCCTCGCACGCTTTTAAATATTTTTATGAAATGTTTTATAAACCCGCGATGGAGATAACATGTTAGTTTTTATGAAATAGGACACTAGTTGTCCCGATAGTTTGTTTATTGATTTGGACCCGAATGATTGTATGACCCGATGAATGATTAAATGACCCGATAGATGAAATAAAATGGATTATTAAAGTTAGGTTATGTCACTAAAAGTCCCGTTAGCATGAACTGTGAACTACCGGGATTTGGTAGACGCTTATGCATATAATAGTACTATTTGGGGACGATCACCCCAGTTCGCGCCTTGACGGTTGATCCCCGTCGTGCCACATTGATTGGTAAGCGAATTTATGTATGAGAAGATTTCCATAGCGTGACCTTTGTGACGACACGCTAATTTAGATGGGCAAATTGAGTTTCGGGTTAGCTACCCGTTGTTTGGTTTAGTAAGGTAACAATGTCATGCGGCTTATAATAATCCAACTAACGAAATACTACTAGACGCACCGAATTACGATGTATTGCCTGACTAGCAATACAGGGTCATACTATTGATATTATGTTCGTGTTTTGGTTTTCATAACCATATTCATATAACGGTTTTTATTTTCATACAACGTCATAAGACGTATTGTATGATGTTTTTACGACATTGGTTCGTATAATGATTTTTAAGGCAAACGCCTATATTATGATTTTGATGAAGATTTGTATAAAATGACTTTGGCTATTTTATGGCCTATTAAAATGATTTGTACAAAATGATTTTCAGTAATAATTTTATATTGATGGATTTTATTAAACTCTATGAATTCACTCGGCGTTATCGCTGACCTTTTCTTTTAACATGTTTTATCTCAGGTACTTGATGGTAATTCTCGGGAAGACAACAAGAATTCATGGCCCGCACCTAAATACTTATTTCCATTCAAATGCTTTGTAAAACCTGTATTAAATACAAATGACTTGGGACCTATGTAAATTTGATATTTATGAGTGGAAATGCTTTATTATTAAACGACGCGATTTTCAAGCGTTGTCTATGATGTGAGTAATGTGCTATCCCGTAACACCAACTAGTCTTCCGCTGTATTGAGTTGTATAAATTTTGGGGGTGTTACTTTGTAAGTCCGAAATCAATGCTAGAAACACTAAACTTGACTAATCAACACAAGGAAATACTTTTCAAACGTAATACTTATTATTGTATAATAAAGAATTACAAGGGTTATGGATAACACGGTTTGATGACAATGTGTTTTGCACACTTTGAACAACTAAATAACCTAACTTATGAATACAGTCACAGCTGTTTGATTCAATAAGTTCTAAGCATTAATGTGTGAATATTCTCAAAGTGTTAAACATTAATGCTGGGCTACACATCCTATTTATAGTGATACGAGGTTGACCTAAGTACTAGATGATGGTGACTACACAAGACATTCACTTTTCAGACATATGTCACAAGATGCTCTTCTATTCTTGGTAGTCTGCCATAATGCTTTAGGGAAACAGATCTTGAAACAGTTTCCTTTTTCTTCATAGTCTCGTACACACAAATGGCATGTCCAAAGTGTGTTGAGTGTTAACAGGGTATTGCCACCCCTTTTAACCCTCAGCCCCTCAGAGTCCCTGATACATCTTGGCTGTTATCCATCACAACCAATGAGTATGTCTTCAAGTAATCTTCGACTTCCTTGACAATGTTTCTGACATGGACTCCTCTGAGGTTGCTCATAGAGACTTGGATCTCTGTGAGTCTTGCGATACTTGCCTGCCTCCTAGGCACAGGCAAGTGACTATCTAACAGCTTAATTTTTATTTAAATCTATGATACAGGGAATCTAACAAACATGGATTCCCAAAAATCTCCACCTATTTAAACATAAATATAGCTAGATCTATCTAAGTTAAGGTAAGTGAGATAACAGCTTCTTCTTACTCATACCAGATCTAAACAAACATAGCTCATGATTTTATTCATACTTGAAGAAAATTACATGTACAATACAAAAGTGAAATAAAATATGAAGGTAAAATTTAGCTGTGAAATTCTTCAATAGTCATCATTTTTGATCTTTTCTTCAGCTTCAGCTATGTCTGTTCTAGTATCCAATTCTTCCTGCAAAGCTTGTGCAAAAACCTTGGAATACTCTGAGTTAATCTTGAGCCCCTTTTTGAGACAAAGCAGCTGAATTGTTGATGCTAAGCCAAGTTCATCTTCTCTTTAGAATGCATACTGGCAAGCTCTGTTCATGAAGGCCATACCTCTTTTAGGCTCTGTGTAGGTCTGACCATCAACAGGACCAACGATTCCATTTGGTAGTATCAAATCCCTGTGCATTCCATCCACTTGAACATCATCTGTGACGAAGGTTTCCTTAACAAGTTGAGTCATCCTTCTTCTTTTCTTGCTAGACTTTGGGGGTTCTTGTTCAAACAGCTGTGGTGGGGGATCTATTTTGAGCTTGGCTGCTGTTTCTTTAATCAAGGTGAACTTTGCCTTAAGGGTCTTAAGAAGAATGAAATTAGTCTAACCAGTTCTTTTAGTAGCCAAGGCTTCAAGTTCAAACCATTCAGATAACCCAAGTTTCTTTAACCTGATGTCCTCAAAGACATCCATATTGCCCTGTTGGTTACCTCTCCACAAAATCATTTGTGGTGTGTTGGTGGATTTGTGAATTATGTATTTGAACTTGGTTATCTTTCCAGGTGCATACCTGTTGTTGACGCAGGCATCATAATCAGATTTTACCTTTCTTAGTGCCTATGTGCGTTTAGCTTCCATTTCCCTCAACCTTTGTCTTTACTTCTCCCTTTCAGGAGGAGTCATCTTCCTCAGAGTTTCCTCATTCATCTCCTTGGCTTTCTTTACTTCATTCAGCCTCTTGAATTCAACAGCCTGTTTCTCAATCTCTTCAGGTGTTAGAGGATTCTCATTAGCAGGTGCGAAAGTTGAAAATTGGGAAAGGTCTGTGGTTGATCCTCCTTTCTCTAGCATCGCATCTATTTTCTTTAGTTTAGAGTCTATGTCTACCATAACTATTTCCTTTCCTTTCTTCGAGACAGAGGATTCCACACTCATGTTTTTCAGCTCCTCAGCTCTTTTGATGAACGCTGACTGAGCTTGGGTTTGTATTGCCTTGGGTAGGGAGCTAACAGTGAACTTTAGTTTCTTAGCAGCTGGTTCACCATCATCCACAGACTCGCTGGTGTTAACCAAAGTCTGGGACTTTGATGAATCAACTCCATCATTATTCTGTTGCTCCCCCTTACTTTCATCCTCATCATCGGGTATGATTAAAGGTGTGATGACTTGGAGGGGGACAGGTGAAGTGATAGTGTTTTCAGCAGAGGTTGAGCCCTGTTTGGCAGATTCAAGGTTAAGTACCTTTTCTTTCTCCCCCTCACGTTCAGCTTGTCTCTTTAGACGTTTGGAAGAATGTGCCTGAAAGTGCCTTGCAATCTGGTCAACAGAGGCAGCCTTATCACGTTGCCTGGTCCTTGAAGCTCTGGCAATCTTCAGCAGGAGGTTGCAATTTCCATTTGTGTTGCAATGAACACGATCAATGATAAAGTTTGTGTGACGATATTGCCTGCTACGAACAGCTTCAAACTCTCTATGCATTGTCAACTCATGAGCATTAAAAAGAGTAGGGACCTCTGTGACAATGGCATCCTTGATTCTTGTGGACAAATGACTAAGTCCTTGGGACACTCCTTTTCTTGCACCATCCTTGATGGGTTTAGTTACAGCATCCTTAACCGCCTGACTGATGATCCCTGGAAAGGTGACAATGAAATTATGCATCTCAGATTTGATAACATCCAACTTTCTTGACAGGCGCTCCATATCGGATTGATGATGTATAGGTTGAAGATTATGGATGTTCAGGCTTTGTTTGGCATAATCCTCCTCACTTGGCAAAATATCAAAGTTGGTTTGGGTAGGATGATCAAACATAAGGAACTCAACTGTCTGATCATAAGTGTGACAAATCTAACATTTTCAGGTAGTGAAATATTTTCTCGTATAATATTTTGAAACTTATTTTTGTGTTGGTTGACGAACTCACAATTTACGGATTTAAATTTGGGCTTACGTGCATAATTCGGCGTCTTTTACGACTAAACCGGAAACCTTAGGATTACGTATTTACGTTTTTGAACTCCGTTTTTGATGAGACAATTTTTATTGGATTCGTTTTGTGACGGTGATTCATAATTTATAAAAATGTTTTTCGTAAAACGACCCGAGGGCACGCAAATCGAGAAAACTAGAATCGAGAAATACCCGTAAACTAGTGAGATGGGACAAAACACTTTGTCCCATCCCACTAGCTTATATGGGACGACAAAATGACACACCACACATAGGTGGCATCAAGCTAACAACAACTTACACAAGTGTAAGCTTGTGCTTACACTTTAAGCCAACTCATTTTACCACTAAACAAAACTAGCAAAGTAGTTTCATTCTTACCATTTCCTACATGCAAACCACCCCAAAAACTCTCTCTACTCCTCCCTTTGTGCCGTCCCAAATCAAGCAACAAACCCCATCATTGATCTTTTCTAGCTACAAACCACATGTTTACTAGTCCTATTAAGGTGTTTCCTTGAAGCCTTGATCATTTGGTGGCCATATAAACAACTTTGGAGGTGATTTGCTTGTGTCCTAGGGCTGATTTTCCAACATATGATCTTGATATTTGATGGTCATGGAGATACTTGTTGTGTTCATCAAGTTCTTGCCTTCCTAAAACAAGAAATCCACTTGGATTGGTAAAGAAGATCATCCTCTACATTTTTCTCTTATTATTTTGTAAAGAACAAATGTATTTTCTTTCATTTTGTATATGTATATGATGTATATATGATGATAAAAATGTTGTGTGGGGATCAAGTGTTGATAAACATGCTTAAAAATGATGATAACCATAAGAAATGAAGCTAAAATCATGACTAATTAGTTGGCTGTATAAAAACAGTAGATAACTAAATGATGAACTGATAAAATTGCATGGTTTGATCTATTTACAGTAAGTAGGTGATGTCATACACATGTGAGAGTTGGCCATACAATGGAATCAAAAGAATGAGTGAGATATGATCAAAACAAGATAGGTGGTACAATCTGAATGAGCAGTTTTGTAGGGACTGTTAAGGCAACTTAGACTCAAAATGGGCAGTAGCTATAACTAAGTTATATGTAGCACATATTATGAAGAAGTTGTCATCCAAAAATGAGCTTCTAAGTCATTGTAGAACTCTAGATATGATAAAAATGGTAAACATGAAGTTAAAAATCAGATTTTGGAAATAATGTTTATTATTATTATATAAGCACTCACTTTATAATTTATAAAATGTAAAATATAAACCCACTAACTTATAGAACTTAATTATATAAATGTATAAAAGGTTAATTAAATGGGTAAATTAGATAAATGGTGGTAAAAATAATATTTATAAATAATAAAAACTATAAACTTGATTTTTACGACTTTTTCTGCTATCGCCGTGAAATTAACGTTTTTCATCAAATAAAACTTAGACGACCAAACCCGTCTAATGTAAAGTTTATAAAAGTTATATACTGATGTATAAGTAACTAAGATAAGTGAAAACCGATAAAACCCGAACTATAAGAATTACGGACATTTACGAGCTAACTAAACCTATTAGACTAATAATTGGACTTAATAAGATAAATACTTGTAAAAAGAATTATTTGGGCTTAACCCATTTGGGCCCAACATGAAAGATACATATACTGATAATATAGGTATAAAATGGGTAAAAACAAGTTAAAGAACTTATAAAAGACTTAATGAACTTGAAATAGGTAAAATCGGTAAAACTAGTGAACTAGTAAGACGATACTAAAACGTAAACACTAAAATGAGTAAATGAGGATTTATAAACCCACTTGATCATCATCATATGTACAAAAATCATATATATGTATATTGTTATTTTGATAAAAGTCATTGGACCGAGTCTAAGACCGATTATTATTTATATAGGTTTCCGTGACCGAAGCACGCCCGTAGCCGATAATCCGCCTTTCATTAACAACGTGAGTTCATAGCCTCGCACTCTTTTAAATGTTTTTATAAAATGATTTGTAAACCCGCGAGGGAGATAACATGCTAGATTTTTATAAAAATAGAACACAAGTAGTCCCGATTGTATGCTAAATGATATGGACCCGAATGATGCTATGACCCTATATTCAAGACTAAAAGGATTATTAGTAGTTAGGTTATGTCACTTAAAGTCCCATTAGCATGAATTGTGAACTACCGGGATTTGGTAGACGCTTATGCATTTAATAGTACTATTTGGGGACGATCACCCCAGTTCGCGCCTTGACGGTTGATCCCCGTCGTACCACATTGATTGGTAAGCGAATTTATGTATGAGAAGATTCCATAGCGTGATTTTTGTGACGACACGCTAACTTAGATGGGCAAATTGTTTGTCGGGTTCGCGGCCCGCTGTTTTCACAGTAAGGTAACAATGTCATGCGGATAATAATAATCCTATAATCTATACAACATGTATAATCTAAATATTCGATATGATACGACGCTATTAACGATGAATATATTACCTATCATGGTAATATAGAGACTACGGTCTCATGGACGGTTTCAGATGTATGCTTGATTTATATATTGTCTGACTAGCAATATGTGGACTTACTTCCGATATTATACTTGTGTTCTGATTTTAAATGAATGTAAATGATTGTTTTATATAACGGTTTTCATTAAACTCTATGAATTCACTCGGCATTCGCTGATATGATTTTTGCATGTTTTCTATCTCAGGTGCTTGAAGGTAATCCGGATGGAGATCGACTCTGATGGCCCACACTAAATATTAAAAATGTTCATTCGATCTGTGTTTTGTAAACTTAATGACCTGTATAATTTGGGACCTGTTGTACACTTTTAAACCTTTTTATCGAATGAATGTTTGTTAAACCTTGTACAACCATTTTTATGTGTTGTCTATGATTGGAGTTATTGTGCTATCCCGTAACACTCTGAAAGACCCTTCCACTGTACCGATACGAAAAATGAGAGTGTTACAGTTTGGTACCAGAGCTCTCGTTGTAGAGAACAAAAGATTTTAAAAACCAAGGTTTTGAACAAAACTTTTCAAAATCTTTTGAGGATGAACATTTGAGAAAATATTTGAAAAATCTTTTGACTATAACGGTGCCAGAGATCTCCGACGTTACCAACAAGCCCTATTGAGAAGATATATATTTTGATATATATAATTTAATTTATATATATGTATATATCGTGATTTCATTATGTAATTGTTTAACTAGTATGTTATCCTAATACGAGATAAATATATATAAATGCAGATTGTCATGGCTGACCCTAATATTCCTGTAGAAAACCATGTTATTCCCGAACCTAATATAGAAGATGATCCTTATTTAGACTTAGTAGATTTTGATATTGATGATGAGGAGGAACCATTTGAGGATCCCGAGCCCGAGTTAGGATTAGGAGATCAGATTGCCCCTCAGGTTGACTTAGTAGAGAATGAGATTGAGAATGTGGGTAATGAGAATGTGGATATTGAGAATGTGGGTAATGAGAATGTGGATATTGAGAATGTGGATATTGAGGACGTGGATATTGAGAATGCTGATATTGAGAATGAGGATGAGATTGGGTTAAATAATTTAGATGACGAGATTGACGACGAGGATGTCGAGGAAGATGTAGGTATAGATGTTGAGGTTGATGACGATGAGGAAGCTGAGCTTATTTATCCGTATGATGTTCCAGAGGGCGAGCCTTTGCCCCCACCAGTTTGTTTGTCTGATTCTGAGGATGAGTTACCTAGGGACGAAATGTCTGAATCGTCTGAATCTGATTCTGAATCAGAGGAGGATGAGGATGACGATGCACCTGACGGTACTGATGATATTGATACTCGTAGACGTGAGATAGGAGAGTCGTCTAGTACTTGAGAGGCTACTCATATTGATGGTCTTGCACCATGGGCCTTGAGACGTGATCTAGATGCTTCCCGTGTTAAGAGTTGTGTGACAGAGGTTGGATTAGGTGTTGTTCAGACTCAGGTTGCTTATTTAGAGTCGAAGGTTAAGGTTGGCGAGAAAGAGCGAGAATTGCTTAGTTTGGATTTGAGTGATGTAGAACGTGGTTTGAATGAGGCTTTTAGGAGGTTATCGGTGTTGGAAAGTGGTGAGTATGCTGCTATGAAGAGAAAGGTGAATTCTATGGAGATTCAGTTGAGTGTAGCTCGTGCGATGCGTGAGAAAGCCGAAAAGGAGTTGAATATATTTGTGGGTTGGAACAGTAGATTTTATGCCGACATGGTTGAAAGAGGAGTAATCCATAAGCGCCCAGCTGAAGATGTGTCTAGTGATCGTCCGGCGAAGATCCAGAAGACGATGGATGATGGACCATCTGGCGGTTCTCAGTAGACCAGTCTGTATTTAGTAGTGACCTTTATATCTTTTGTGCTTGTGTAGCTTTGACTGAACCGACTTGTTAGTAGTAGACTTGGCACGAATTTTGAGTGTATATAGTGTTAGAACTTTGATATGGATGTACTAAGACAATACTTTTGTTTCAGATCGAATGAAATATGTATCTTGTATTGAATTCCATATTGTGCCTTATTTGTATCTTGATTATGAATTCAATCCATATTATATGAATCCTTTGTTGGATGGATGCTTAA
Source organism: Glebionis coronaria (assembly GCA_025667525.1). Classification (NCBI taxonomy): domain Eukaryota; kingdom Viridiplantae; phylum Streptophyta; class Magnoliopsida; order Asterales; family Asteraceae; genus Glebionis; species Glebionis coronaria. Next base: position 218,990 of record JANFOE010000698.1, on the reverse strand, counting down.
TACTTTGAAATTGTGGAATTATAGAACTATGCCGCCCAAGAAGGCTGTGACTGAGGATGATGTACGTAGGATTATTACGGAGCAAGTTACCACATCTATGACTGAATTTATGGCAAATGCTAGAAATGAAGCTGGCGGTAGTGGAGCTGGCGGTAGTGGAGCTGGCGGTAGTGGAGCTGGCGGTAGTGGAGCTGGCGGTAGTGGAATTGGCGGTACTAATGTGAATGTGAATGCTAATAATGTGAATGCTAATGCTGGAGGAAATGTAGGAGGACTTGGAACGAATGCACCTGAAGTTGGTGGCTGTACTTATGCGACGTTCATGAAGTGTGAACCTCTACCTTTTAATGGAACTGAAGGTGCTGTAGGACTAAGCCAGTGGATCGAGAAGATTGAATCGGTGTTTAGGATTAGTAAGTGTAAAGAGGAAGATAAGGTGACTTTTGATATGGCTACTCTTAAAGGTCGTGCGTTGACTTGGTGGAACGGGAGAATTGCTTTCATGGGTCTTGATGCTGCTAATGCTACTCCTTGGGCTGAAATCAAGAAGTGGATGACTTTGGAGTTTTGTCCTCGTAGTGTGATTATTAGGTTAGAACAAGAGTTGATTCATCTGAGAATGAAAGGTGTGGACATTGATAGTTACACGAATCGATTCCATGAGTTGGCCTTGCTATGTCCTCGATTGGTTGAACCCGAAGAGATCTGAATTGAGCAATATGTGAAAGGGTTGACCAGGAATATCCGAGGGGACGTGACATCATCTAAACCACTGACCATTGATGATGCTGTTCGAATGGCTTACCAACTCATTGGACAGATAATTCAGGATAAGGAAGATGAAGCCCGTGTAGGTGAGAAAAGAAAGGGAGACGGTGAGCATGTAGATAGAGGTGATAATAGGAAGAATTTCAATCGCCGTCAGAACAAGAGAAAGGGGAATGCAAATGCCCTTACCAACAATGCACCGCGCAACGATGATAGATGTCCTAAGTGTGGCAACAAGAGGCATCCTGGCGACTGCTGGAAGTGCCGAAATTGCGGAAAGCTTGGACACAAGGTTGAAAGGTGTAAGAAGGGAACGATTTGCTTCAATTGTAATGAAGAAGGTCATAGGAAATCGGAATGCCCCAAGTTGAAAGCGATTGTACCTGGAAGAAACCCCCAGGGTGGTATCTACCAACTTGGAACAATTGAGGTGAAGAAAGAGGATCCGAATGTCGTTACCGGTACGTTTTTACTCAACAATCATTATGCTGTTGCTTTATTCGATTCGGGTGCCGATAGGAGCTTTGTGTCCACTAAATTTAGTGCCCTTATTGATATTGAACCTGTTGAGATAAGTACCAGTTACGAGGTGGAATTGGCTGATGGTAAATTAGTGAAAACTAATAAGCTATTAGAAGGATGCTCTCTAAATCTCTTGAGCCATTCCTTTCCGATTGATTTGATGTTGATAGAATTAGGTAGTTTTGATATTATTATTGGTATGGATTGGTTGTCGTTGAATAATGCTACTATTTTATGTGGAGAGAAGAAGGTTAAGATTCCTCTTAGGAATAGGACGTTAGTAATTGATGATAGTCGAGGTGAATCCCGCTTGAAAATCGTTTCATGTATTAAAGTCCAAAAGTACATCAGGAACGGTTGTGAGTTATTTTTAGCTCAAGTGACCAGGAATGAGTCTAGGGAGAAACGATTGGAAGATGTACCTATTATTTGTGAATTTCCTGAGGTATTTCCTAAAGATTTACCAGGACTTCCACCGATAAGGCAAGTAGAGTTTCGAATCGATTTAATTCCTGGTGCTGCACCGGTGGCACGTGCGCCTTACCGATTCGCCCCTTCTGAATTAAAGGAGTTATCTGAGCAACTTAAGGAGTTGTCTGATAAAGGCTTTATTCGACCGAGCTCGTCGCCTTGGGGAGCTCCAGTCTTGTTCGTTAAGAAGAAGGATGGATCTTTTCGTATGTGCATTGATTATAGGGAACTAAATAAGTTGACAATTAAAAATCGATATCCTTTACCTAGGATTGATGATATGTTTGATCAACTGCAAGGATCTAGTGTGTATTCTAAGATAGATTTGCGGTCAGGATATCACCAACTTCGCGTCCGTGAAGAAGATATTCCTATAACTGCATTTAGAACTCGTTATGGACACTATGAATTTCAAGTAATGCCATTTGGGTTAACTAACGCACCTGCGGTTTTCATGGATTTAATGAATCGAGTGTGCAAGCCCTACTTGGATAAATTTGTGATTGTGTTTATTGACGATATTCTAATCTATTCTAAGAATGAAGATGAGCATAGAGAACATTTGAGGATTGTTTTGAAGTTGTTGAAGGATGAAAGGTAGTATGCTAAGTTTTCGAAGTGTGATTTCTGGTTGGATTCTGTGCAATTTCTTGGTCATGTGATTAACAGAGATGGAATTCATGTTGATCCTGCAAAGGTTGAAGCTATTAAGAATTGGTCAGCACCGACAACGCCAACGGAAGTGCGACAGTTCTTAGGATTGGCTGGCTATTATAGGCGATTCATTAAAGAATTTTCTTTGATAGCTAAACCCTTGACTAAGCTTACTCAGAAGAATAAACCTTTCGTTTGGGGAAGTGATGAAGATGGAGCATTTCAGATATTGAAGCAAAAATTATGTAGTGCGCCAATCTTATCATTACCCAAAGGGAGTGAAGATTTTGTAGTGTATTGTGATGCATCTCTTAGAGGTTATGGAGCTGTTTTAATGCAGAGAGAGAAAGTGATAGCTTATGCTTCTAGGCAATTAAGGAAGAATGAGGAGAATTATACTACTCATGATCTTGAGTTAGGAGCTGTGGTCTTTGCTCTTAGGTTGTGGAGACATTATCTGTATGGCACCAAGTGTACAGTATTCACCGATCACAAAAGCCTACAGTATATTCTCGACCAAAAGGAATTGAACATGAGGCAACGAAGATGGATAGAGTTGTTAAGTGATTATGATTGTGATATAAAATATCACCCAGGAAAAGCCAATGTTGTTGCTGATGCGTCGAGTAGGAAAGATAGAGAGCCTATCAGGGTGCGTTCTCTAGTCTTGACCGTGCACAATAATTTTCCTGAGCAAATTAGAAATGCGCATAAAGAAGCTTGTAAGAAGGAGAATTTTGTTAATGAAGGGTTCCGAGGAGAAGGAGATCCTTTAGAGGTTAGAGCTGATGGAGTGAAATGTTTAAGAGGTCGTATGTGGATACCTAAGATTGGAGGCTTAAGAGATTTGATTATGTTAGAATCCCATAAATCTAAGTATTCCATTCATCTGGGATCTGATAAGATGTACCATGATTTGAAGAAGTTGAATTGGTGGCCGAATATGAAAGCTGACATAGCTATGTATGTTCTTCAATGCTTGACTTGTGCTAGAGTTAAAGCCGAACATCAAAAGCCATCAGGACTACTTCAACAACCAAAGATTCCTGAATGGAAATGGGAGCGAATTACGATGGACTTTATCACCAAGCTTCCTAGAACATCATCTGGAAACAATTTGATTTGGGTTATTGTCGATAGACTAACCAAATCAGCACACTTCATTCCGGTTAAGGAGCAGTTCTCACTGGAGAAGCTGACTCGAATATACCTTGATAATGTTGTATGCAAGCATGGAGTGCCTGTATCGATCATTTCAGATCGAGATCCTAGATTCGCATCGAATTTTTGGAAATCTCTCCAAAGATCTTTGGGAACGAATCTCGACATGAGCACTGCTTATCACCCCCAGACTGATGGGCAGAGTGAAAGAACGATACAAACACTTGAAGATATGTTGAGAGCTTGTGTGTTAGACTTTGGTAAGAATTGGGATAAACATTTGTCGTTAGCAGAGTTTTCGTATAACAATAGTTACCATTCTAGTATTAAGGCTGCACCATTTGAAGCTTTGTATGGTAGGAAGTGTAGATCTCCTGTATATTGGAGTGAAGTTGGGGATACCCAGCTCACGGGGCCGGAATTGATCCGGGAGACTACGGAGATGATAGTTCAGATTAAGAAGAGGTTGTTGACTGCCCGTAGTAGACAGAAAACTTACGCGAATGTGCGGCGGAAGCCAATGGAGTTTGAAGTGGGTGACCGAGTAATGTTGAAGGTATCGCCATGGAAAGGCGTTATAAGATTTGGAAAACGAGGAAAATTGAATCCCCGTTATATTGGACCCTTTAAGATTTTATCTAGAGTAGGTCCGGTGGCTTACAAACTAGAGTTACCCCCAGAACTTTATGGTGTTCACAACACATTCCATGTATCTAATCTGAAGAAATGTCTAGCAGTGAGTGATGAGGAAATTCCGTTAGGTAAGGTTCGAATAGATGGGAAGTTGCATTTTATCGAAGAGCCCGTAGAAGTTATGGACCGTGAGGTAAAGCAACTGAAACAAAGTCGGATACCTATTGTCAAGATCCGATGGAATTCAAAGCATGGACCGGAGTATACTTGGGAACGAGAGGATGAAATGTGGAAGAAATATCCGCACCTCTTCGATTTCAATAAGAAACGGACATCCAAATGAAATGGATCACGAGGACGTTGATCCCTTTTAGGAGGAAAAGCTGTGACAAATCTAACATTTTCAGGTAGTGAAATATTTTCTCGTATAATATTTTGAAACTTATTTTTGTGTTGGTTGACGAACTCACAATTTACGGATTTAAATTTGGGCTTACGTGCATAATTTGGCGTCTTTTACGACTAAACCGGAAACCTTAGGATTACGTATTTACGTTTTTGAACTCCGTTTTTCATGAGACAATTTTTATTGGATTCGTTTTGTGACGGTGATTCATAATTTATAAAAACGTTTTTCGTAAAACGACCCGAGGGCACGCAAATCGAGAAAACTAGAATCGAGAAATACCCGTAAACTAGTGAGATGGGACAAAACACTTTGCCCCATCCCACTAGCTTATATGGGACGGCAAAATGACACACCACACATAGGTGGCATCAAGCTAACAACAACTTACACAAGTGTAAGCTTGTGCTTACACTTTAAGCTAACTCATTTTACCACTAAACAAAACTAGCAAAGTAGTTTCATTCTTACCATTTCCTACATGCAAACCACCCCAAAAACTCTCTCTACTCCTCCCTTTGTGCCGTCCCAAATCAAGCAACAAACCCCATCATTGATCTTTTCTAGCTACAAACCACATGTTTACTAGTCCTATTAAGGTGTTTCCTTGAAGCCTTGATCATTTGGTGGCCATATAAACAACTTTGGAGGTGATTTGCTTGTGTCCTAGGGCTGATTTTCCAACATATGATCTTGATATTTGATGGTCTTGGAGATACTTGTTGTGTTCATCAAGTTCTTGCCTTCCTAAAACAAGAAACCCACTTGGATTGGTAAAGAAGATCATCCTCTACATTTTTCTCTTATTATTTTGTAAAGAACAAATGTATTTTCTTTCATTTTGTATATGTATATGATGTATATATGATGATAAAAATGTTGTGTGGGGATCAAGTGTTGATAAACATGCTTAAAAATGATGATAACCATAAGAAATGAAGCTAAAATCATGACTAATTAGTTGGCTGTATAAAAACAGTAGATAACTAAATGATGAACTGATAAAATTGCATGGTTTGATCTATTTACAGTAAGTAGGTGATGTTATACACATGTGAGAGTTGGCCATGCAATGGAATCAAAAGAATGAGTGAGATATGATAAAAACAAGTTAGGTGGTACAATCTGAATGAGCAGTTTTGTAGGGACTGTTAAGGCAACTTAGACTCAAAATGGGTAGTAGCTATAACTAAGTTATATGTAGCACATATTATGAAGAAGTTGTCATCCAAAAATGAGCTTCTAAGTCATTGTAGAACTCTAGATATGATAAAAATGGTAAACATGAAGTTAAAAATCAGATTTTGGAAATAATGTTTATTATTATTATATAAGCACTCACTTTATAATTTATAAAATGTAAAATATAAACCCACTAACTTATAGAACTTAATTATATAAATGTATAAAAGGTTAATTAAATGGGTAAATTAGATAAATGGTGGTAAAAATAATATTTATAAATAATAAAAACTATAAACTTGATTTTTACGACTTTTTCGGCTATCGCCGTGAAATTAACGTTTTTCATCAAATAAAACTTAGACGACCAAACCCGTCTAATGTAAAGTTTATAAAAGTTATATACTGATGTATAAGTAACTAAGATAAGTGAAAACCGATAAAACCCGAACTATAAGAATTACGGACATTTACGAGCTAACTAAACCTATTAGACTAATAATTGGACTTAATAAGATAAATACTTGTAAATAGAATTATTTGGGCTTAACCCATTTGGGCCCAACATGAAAGATACATATACTGATCATATAGGTATAAAATGGGTAAAAACAAGTTAAAGAACTTATAAAAGACTTAATGAACTTGAAATAGGTAAAATCGGTAAAACTAGTGAACTAGTAAGACGATACTAAAACGTAAACACTAAAATGAGTAAATGAGGATTTATAAACCCACTTGATCATCATCATATGTACAAAAATCATATATATGTATATTGTTATTTTGATAAAAGTCATTGGACCGAGTCTAAGACCGATTATTATTTATATAGGTTTCCGTGACCGAAGCACGCCCGTAGCCGATAATCCGCCTTTCATTAACAACGTGACTTCATAGCCTCGCACTCTTTTAAATGTTTTTATAAAATGATTTGTAAACCCGCGAGGGAGATAACATGCTAGATTTTTATAAAAATAGAACACAAGTAGTCCCGATTGTATGCTAAATGATATGGACCCGAATGATGCTATGACCCTATATTCAAGACTAAAAGGATTATTAGTAGTTAGGTTATGTCACTTAAAGTCCCATTAGCATGAATTGTGAACTACCGGGATTTGGTAGACGCTTATGCATTTAATAGTACTATTTGGGGACAATCACCCCAGTTCGCGCCTTGACGGTTGATCCCCGTCGTACCACATTGATTGGTAAGCGAATTTATGTATGAGAAGATTCCATAGCGTGATTTTTGTGACGACACGCTAACTTAGATGGGCAAATTGTTTGTCGGGTTCGCGGCCCGCTGTTTTCACAGTAAGGTAACAATGTCATGCGACTAATAATAATCCTATAATCTATACGACATGTATAATCTAAATATCCGATATGATACGACACTATTAACGATGAATATATTACCTATCATGGTAATATAGAGACTACGGTCTCATGGACGGTTTCAGATGTATGCTTGATTTATATATTGCCTGACTAGCAATATGTGGACTTACTTCCGATATTATACTTGTGTTCTGATTTTAAATGAATGTAAATGATTGTTTTATATAACGGTTTTCATTAAACTCTATGAATTCACTCGGCATTCGCTGATATGATTTTTGCATGTTTTCTATCTCAGGTGCTTGAAGGTAATCCGGATGGAGATCGACTCTGATGGCCCACACTAAATATTAAAAATGTTCATTCGATCTGTGTTTTGTAAACTTAATGACCTGTATAATTTGGGACCTGTTGTACACTTTTAAACCTTTTTATCGAATGAATGTTTGTTAAACCTTGTACAACCATTTTTATGTGTTGTCTATGATTGGAGTTATTGTGCTATCCCGTAACACTCTGAAAGACCCTTCCGCTGTACCGATACAAAAAATGAGAGTGTTACATGAAGGAGGTCTTTGGAAGACTGTAGTGGCTGAGGTAGCAGAAGTGGGAGTTGCTACAGCTTCTTTGGGAGGAGGAGTGGTATCAGCAACTAGTTAAGACACAGCTATTTCCTTAGGAGGAGACATAGATTGTTGGTCATCTTCTTTTTCATCATCCTCCTCCTCAAACATCCCCTCAGGGAGTATCTCATCCTTAGGCATCGATTCAGGTTCAGAGAAATCATCAACTAATGAGAGCACTTCTTCTTCAATATCAAGAAGGGGCTCTTCTTCATTTGGTTGATCCTGAATGATTTGTATCAGCTTATTTGTCTGGTTGCTCCAAGGATTATGTGTTTGGCTGTACAATATCAGCCTGCAAATTTTTTTAGATTAGTCACAAGGAAATAAGGAAGGGGAATGGTCTCCATGTCGTTGTGCCAGAGAGGCTGAGGGTGATTATTCAGCCACTCTATAGGATAAATCCTTGGGATTCTTTTAAGGGTGAAAAGTAAAAGGGTAATAATCGCCATTCGCTGCCCCTAGGAAATCTGAGTGTGATTATTCATCCCCCCAAAAGGTTAAAACCTTTGGGACTCTTTTGATTGTGAAATATATGTTGTTAAGGATCGCCATTCGCTGCCCCTAGGAAGGCTGAGGGTGATTATTCAGCCCCCCCAAAAGATTAAGAAACCTTTGGGACTCTTTTAAGGTTGAAACATATGTGGGTAAAGATCACCTATTACGCTGTCCCTAGGAAAGCTGAGGGTGATGATTCAGCTCCCCTTGAAAGGATAAATCCTTTGGGATTTTTTTAAGTGTGAAAAAGATATAGGTTAAGATCGTCTTATTACGTTGTCCCTAGAAGAGCCGAGGATAATTATTCAGCTCCCCTAAAAGTAAAACTTTTGGGATTCTTTTTCTGAGGAAACCAAGAGGCTGTGTAAGGTACAGCTGGTCAAGGTCGAGACATATATGTATTCAGGTTGTTGTTTGCCTGAATACTGTCTAGAGGGTGCAGGGTCATCGGGGTGCTTTATAAAAACAAATGAATCATTCCCTGGTGCATAGACAGGGTGTACAGAAGTCTTAAAGAGTTCTAAGTGCATACAATGACTTCTATGGGTCGAGGATTACCCTAACTTCACCACTCTCACCTACAGACATTTGAGAGTCGCTGCTTGTGGACCTCTAAAAATTTACATTGATTACCTGTGCGATATCAGCAGAATTCGGTTGGTTCCCTGTTGTCTCGGCTGACATCGAGACACTAGACCCTTGTTGTTGGTCAGCTAAAGTCTCTGATTCTATAGGAGTCTCTGGAACAGAGGAGGTTGGAGGTTCACATTCTTCTTTCCCCTGGCTTTTGCAACAGTTTTGGTGTGGGAAGAAGATGGGTTTTTCTTCTTTTTTGGATGTTGGCCAGTTGTTGCCTTGGACGTCGTGGTGTGCTGCCTAGAGGTCAAAGACGTAGACTTGCCAGACACACCAGAGGTCTTCACCTTCTCAAAGGAAGGGAGCAAGGACTTCACAGCAGATGGTTGTTTGTTTGCTATGTTCATCATGTGAGAGGTGACAGGGACATCTTCAGCTCCAATTTCCTTGTAAATGGCACCAGTGATGCGATAGGGCTTCAGAGAAGTGAGTGCAGAGTTGTGATAGCTGTCACCCAACAGGCTTTCGAAGATCAAAGATAGAAAGCGAACGTAGCATATGTTCTTCTCCCTGACCTGGTTACGTCCCTTCAGCTGTTCTACTAGGTTGGAGAAAAGAATACTTCCTACATCAACATCTGTGCCCCAGATCAGCCCATATGCAATAGATTGGTGGTTGAAGGACATCTGATCTTGGGATCCCTGTATTCCTCCTAGGGATTTGACAATGTGAGTGAAGAGGACACGCCACATAGGGGAAAGATACTTGATCTTCAAAGCAGACTTGGAGAGAACCTCAGCGGGTGTAAGAGCAGGGTTTACATCATGAGAGGGTTTAAGTGTGGCAAGGGCGTCCTTAATAGCCTTTTTGTCAACTACCTTTAGACATTCATCGCCATGTCTTAACCTAGCCACACTTGCAAAGTCTTTTAGAGAGAAGGCAAAGGGGTGTTCGTTGCATGAAAGGCTAAAGGGAATGGTGTCATAAACGACTTCAGCAGAGTACCAGAATTCCCTAAGGTATTCTTGGTAGAAGGTGGTTGGGGATTTTGTGAGTTCTTCACTTGCATCACAATTTTTCATGAAGTTTACCAGATCTGAGTAGGATTCGTTGGGAGCCTTGAGCCATCCAATGGAGTTGTTCGATGCAAGAATTCTTTCGTTAAGTTTAAAGTTGACGTTTACTGCCTTGGGAACTGGGAATGCCATGGATTCAAGGTTGAAGAGAAACGAAAATGGAGGATGGGTTTAGAGAGAGAAAGCTTAGAGAGAGAGATGAGATTGTGAAATGAGAATAGTGGTAGGTAAGGAGAGACGTGAGACAATATATATATTCAAAAGTGAAAACAGTTATTCAACCGCATTTAATGCAAAGTGGGAAAATGACTGCACATGTGGGTCCCTTGACCTTTCAAAAACTATTTGTCTCCTCGTTATTGGGAAAATAAATGATTAGATATTGAGAATGTTTTTTAGCATTTACTTGGAAAGTAACTACCTAGTTTCATGTGAAAAACATTTAATATTGAATTAGACATTTAATGAACACATTTATTATCAAGCTACAGGCTTTGAGATATTGAGCATCCTTAGCTCAGCAACTAGCCTGTTGAACGAAGGTTCAGCCAAAGGCTTTGTGAAAATATCACCTAGTTGCAGCTCTGTGGGAACAAAGTGCAGCTTAATATCTCCCTTCATTATGTGATCCCTGATAAAATGATACCTGATATCAATGTGTTTGGTATGAGAGTGAAGAACAGGGTTGTTGGAGATGGCAATGGTGCTGGTGTTGTCACAAAAGATTGGCACTTTGTCATAAAAGATCTCATAGTCAGCCAATTGACTTTTCATCTAGAGCACCTGAGCACAACAGCTGGCAGCAGCGACATATTCTGCTTCAGCTGATGACATGGCCACATAGTTTTGCTTCTTAGAACTCCAACCAACCAATTTTCCTCCTAGGATTTGACAGCTTCCTGAGGTGCTTTTCCTGTCAATACAGCATCCAGCATAGTCTGAATCTGAATAGGCCTTGAGATCAAAGACTGATTCCTTGGGATACCATAGACCTAGGGAGGGTATTCCTTTGAAATACCTAAAAAATTTCTTAACAGCCACTAGATGGGATTCTTTTGGGTTAGCTTGGTACCTTGCACAGAGACATGTAGAGAATTAGATATCAGGACGACTAGCTATTAAATACATGAGTGACCCAATCATGCCTCTGTATAAAGTCTCATTAACAGAGACCCCTGACTCATCAGGACCCAAGTTGTTGGGTGGAAGCATGGGGTATTTCATTGATGCACAATCAGCTAAGTCATATTTTTTTAAGTAAATCTTTAACATACTTTTCTTGAAAAATTGAAATTCCCTTAGGACATTGTTTGATTTGAAAACCCAAAAACTAAGTTAATTCACCCATCATACTCATCTCATATTTTTTGGTCATTAATTTAGTAAAACGTTTACTAAGATTAACATTAGTTGACCCAAAGATGATATCATCCACATAAATCTGCACAATGATGAAATCACTCTTATCCTTGAAGGTAAAGAGTGTTTTATCAATAGAACCCCTGACAAATTTGTTTTCAGTTAAGAAATTTGAAAGAGTTTCATACCACGCTCTTGGATCTTGTTTCATCCCATACATGGCTTTGTGTAATCTGTACACATGATTGGGAAACTCGTTGTTCTCGAATCCTTCAGGTTGTTCAACATATACTTCCTCAGCCAAATCTCCATTGAGAAAGGCACTCTTAACATCCATCTGATACACAGTGAAGTTCATATAAGCAGCATAGGCAAGGAAGATTCTTATGCCTTCAAGTCTTGCCACAGGAGCAAATGTTTCATCATAATCAATTCCTTCAGTCTGTGTATACCCCTGTGCCACCAGCCTGGCCTTGTTTCTGATGATGTTTCCAATTTCATCCATCTTATTTCTATAGATCCATCTAGTGCCTGTGATGTTCTTACCAGGTGGAGCTGGCACTAATGTCCATACCTTGTTCCTTTTGAACTGATTGATTTCTTCCTGCATAGCAGCTACCCACCCATCTTCTACAAGAGCCTCAACTACTCTCTTAGGTTCAATTTGAGAGAGAAATTTAGCAAAGAGACATTCGTTGGCTGAGGCAGACTCTGAGTCATGAATTTGTTCTCTAGTAGTAACCCCTGCATTAGGTTCCTCAATGATGTTGACAAGAAGAATGTGTTGATCTCTTGACACTTGGTTTGAGGACCTGGGAATCATGGACATGGATAATTGTGGGTATAGCTGGTACTATTTGAGTTTCATCCTACTGACTAGGAGGGCTTTCTTCAAAGACGACTTCAGTGTTTGAGTCTTTTTTAGCCATATCAAGGGGTACAAGTTCATTATCAACAGGAGATTCTTCAGGGGTTTGAAGAATTGGTGAGTCATCAATAGCAGTTGCGGAAGGACTACCAGAAGGCTGTGTTTCTTCTTCATAAAGTTCCTGAGAGGTAGGAACTTCAATGATGTGTGTAGACAGAGTGTCAAAAGCAGGAACATAAGGAGTAAGAGTGTTGGAGTGATGATGGTGATGACAGGCAGGTCTTGGTTTTGAGAATTCATCACTTGGGAATGACACATTTTCATTAAAATCAATTTCATCACCCTCTGTTCCAGTTCTCTGTATGACATCATCATCTTCATTGAATCTGACATGAAAGGTTTCTTCTACTTCTTATCTTCTGGTGTTGAATACTCTGAAGGCTTTGGCTGTTGGAGAGTATCTCAAGAAGAAACCATCATCAGCTTTTTCATCAAATTTTCCAAGTTTATCCTTGTAGTTATAAATGAACATAGGGCATCCAAAAACATGAAAATAGCTAACATCTGGAGCTCTGTTTCTGAAAACTTCATAAGAAGTTTTACCATGTCTTTTGAAAATGATTGATCTATTTTGGGTATAACAGGCAGTGTGAACAGCTTCTCCCCAAAATTGCTTTGGTAAAGCTGCACCATTTAACATAGTTCTGGCTTCTTCAATCAAAGTCCTATTTATTCTTTCGGCCACACCATTTTGTTCAGGGGTTCCAGCTGAAGAGAATTTTTGTGATATTCCCTTTTCATCACAAAAAGATTCAAGTTGATGATTTTTGAATTCGGTACCATTATCACTTCTTAGAGCTTTGACTCTAACATCATTCATATTTTCAACCTGTCTGATGAAGGACATGATGGTATCAGCTGCATCACTTTTCCTTCTAAGGAAGAAAACCCATGTATACCTTGAAAACTCATCAACAATGACCAAGGTATATTTGTTGTGATTAATGTTCTGAGGTTTGACAGGCCTAAAAAAATCCATGTGAAGGAGAATTAAGCACTTGTCAATGGAAAATGATTGCCTGGTCTTGAAAGAAGACATGTGATACTTTCCCTTGACACAAGCTGAACAAGTCTTGTCTTTAGAAAATATTACTGAAGGTAGACCAACAACCAGGTTTTGTGTGGCTATCTTGTTGATGTTCTTGAAGTTGAGATGAGACAGACTTTTGTGCCACAGCCAATTGACACTTTCAGAGGCTTTAGCTAGAAAACAATTGGAGATGTCTTTAGTGAAAATAGCCATGTTGATGACATAAACATCTCTCCTTCTTGGTGCAATAAGCACTACATCATTGTTCTTGTTGAATATGGTTCCCTGAGTCTTAGTAAACAAAACCTTATAGTCAACATCACACAATTGGCTGATGCTAATGAGATTGTGTTTAAGACCATTAACATATGCAACCCTTGTAAAAGTTATCCCATTGCAGTTCACTGAGCCGTATCCCTCTGTGTCGCCTGAAGAATTATCCCCAAACACCACTTTAGGACCAGGCTCCTTTGAGTATATGTGCAGGTATTGTTGAATCCCTGTCATGTGTATAGAACAGCCACTGTCTAGATACCATACTGATTCCTTAAGATGTTTCTGCACAGATACCACAGAAACAAGTTAGTTCCTATGGTGAACCCACTTTCCAGTGGGTTCCCTGAATTGCTTATTAGCAACTCTTGAGTTCCTGTAGAACTTTTGGCAATGGAAAGGACAATTAGCTGTCTCATGGGTGAAACTTCCACATATATCACAACTTGGGAAGTTACCACACTTATCTGAGTGATGGTCTGTGAATCCACATAATTTACAGGGAGGATAAGGTCTGTAATTTCCTAACTGTCTCTTAGAACCCCTGTTGTCTTTCCCTAGAAGGTGTCTGAGCTCTCTTAACAGCCATTTGTCTATCATGGTCTAAGGTCATGTGATGAGAGTTTTTACAGATATTGCGATAAGGTTTGACTAACCTTTCCCCCTTGGGTTCACCTAGAACAAACTTAGGTTCACGAGAAGTAGAGCATTCAGCGGAAGACTTAATGTGTTGTTTTAAGAGTTCTACTTCTTTCATAAACGACAACAGGCGTTCTTCAGTAGAGTAATCAACTTTGTTCAAAGATTTTGTTGAGACAGGCTTAAATGCAACTTGCTTAACAGATTGTTTTGTAGGTACATAAAATATTTTAGCTGGTGGTTTCTCAACATCTGTTTTAAGTTCACCCTTAGCTCCTCTAGAGGAACTGCTGGGTTCAACTCCTGAGAGTTTGGGTGGTAATTCAGCCACATCTTCAAAGACAGGGTCATCAGTCAAAATGGGATCTGACATATGAATTGTCTCTGTAGATTTAAAAACAATCTCTTTGGGTTTGGTGAGAATTTTCTACTTATTTTTCTTAGCAGAGACATCCCTTTTAATATCAGCAGTCAGTTCATCATTAAGCAATTGATCTATAGTGAACCTACTGCACAACCATTTTTCAATAACCTTGTTTAATTCAGATACTTGATCATTTAAGGCACTATTCTTCAAGGTTAACCTACTTACTTCATTTTGAAGGGATATTTTTTCTAAATTAACCCGTTTGAGAGTTTCACATTCAGATTTAGCATTCAACAGTTCATTTTTAACAGAGTGAAACTTATCAAGCAGGTTCTTTCTTTGTTCCTCAACAAAGTGCAAATCAACAATGGTGTAACCAAGGACATGTTTGCGTTCATTACTATCAGACATAGATAAAAGCCTGTGTACCTTTTTCATTGTGATGTCAACCCATTGTCCATATCTTGCATCACTTTTCCCAACAGCTGGCTCATCCTTAGCTATAGCCATGAAAGCCCTGACTCTAGTAGTATCTTCCTCATCTGAAGTCAGCGGCTCATCATTCCAATCATATGCTTCGGCTACCAACCCTTTCTCTGTCTTTTTATTACCTCCTTTCTTTTTAGACAGAGCTTCAAGCTTCAAATTCATCTGTTCTAACTCAGCTTTAAGCGCCTTATACTTGTTCTTGTAATCCTTCTTCTCATTCTCTGATGAGTTGGATTGGTGAGATGAGTTGTTGTGTTGTGATTTGAACTTGTAAGGTTTGGTGAAAGATGATGGATAGGAAGGTGAGGATGTCTTGGTGGAAGGACAGTCTTTTTGGAAGTGTCCAAGTTTTCCACAGGCAAAACAAGTTTATTTTGATCTGTCGGTTTGTTTGCTAGCTGATCCTATTCTCCCTGAACTTTTGAAGAATCTTCTTTGATTGGCTAGCAGGGCTCTTTCATGAAATTCAGCATTAAGGTCCGTCAAGAACTCTTGGTTGCTGTGAGTGTCTTCTTCAACATCAGAGTCGCTGTCATGAGGGTGTGGGGTAGAGATCAAGGCTTTGGAAGTTGCTCCTTGAACTACAAATATTTCTGTCTCTGATTTGTATATAGTATCAATCAGCCCTTCTTCATAATTGTATTTTCCATAAAGCTGAGCTAAGGTGTCATTCTTCATTGAGTTATTGGCTCTCTGAGTCTGATTCATACTCAGCCATTTTCTTGGAAGGTTGTTGACAAATGTGGCATTAATCTCAGCTTGACTAATGGTGACATCATTCATAGCAAGGTCATTGAGAAGAATCTTCAACCTTGTATATGTTTGTTAAACCTTTTCACCTTCAAGTTCCTTGAATGCATTAAACTGAAGTCTGAGTGCATGAATCTTGGTTTCTATGGTTTCAGAGGGTCCTTCATGACCAAGGATAAGGTCTGTCCACATTTGTTTGGCTGTGGGACACTGAATGACAGACTTCATGATGTGTTTGGGAAGACAGGATATGATGATGCTTTTGAGACGTTTATCTTGGTTTGCCAATTTCCTATAAGTTGGAGTCCATTGTTTGAGAGGTTTGGGAAGAGGGTTATCATCAGTAGAGGTAAGCGCCATGGGAACATAAGGACCATTTTCTAGAATTTCTAGAAGAAATGGTTCAAGTCCATCGAGATACACGAGGAATTGACTCTTCCAACTAGCAAAATCTTCTTCATCAAAGACTGGTACGCTGGTGACATGTGATCCTCCTCTTGAGTCAAGAAGTTGAGGTAGATCATCTTCATTAGGAGGTGGAGGAGTGAGTCTAGGTGAAGTTGGTGGTGCATTTTTGTTGTTGTTCCCAGAAGACGATGGTGGTGGATTGGTTGTTTCCGACATGGTGGATCTTGATTATAAAACTTAGAATGATGTTTCTTGAAGGTTTTAATATCAAACACCGCTCTGATACCAATTGTAAGTCCCAAATCAATGCTAGAAACATTAAACTTAACTAATCAACACAAGGAAATACTTTTCAAACGTAATACTTATTATTGTATAATAAAGAATTACAAGTGTTATGGATAACACCGTTTGTTGACAATGTGTTGTGCACACTTTGAACAACTAAATAATCTAACTTATGAATACAGTCACAGTTGTTTGATTCAATAAATTCTAAGCATTAAGTATGAATATTATCAGAGTGTTAAACATTAACGCTGGGCTACACATCCTATTTATAGTGATATGAGGTTGACCTAAGTACTAGATGATGGTGACTACACAAGACATTCACTTTTCAGACATCTATCACAAGATGATCTTCTATTCTTGGTAGTCTTCCATAATGCTTTAGGGAAACAGATCTTGAAACAGTTTCCTTTTTCTTCATAGTCTCGTACACACAAATGGCATGTCCAAAGTGTGCTGAGTGTTAACACGGTATTGCCACCCCTGTTAACCCTCAACCCCTCAGAGTCCCTGATACATCTTGGCTGTTATCCATCACAGCCAATGAGTATGTCTTCAAGTAATCTTCGACTTCCTTGACAATGTCTCTGACATGGACTCCTCTGAGGTTGCTCACAGAGACTTGGATCTCTGTGAGTCTTGCGATACTTGTCTGCCTCCTAGGCACAGGCAAGTGACTATCTAACAGCTTAATTTGTGTTTAAATCTATGATACAGGGAATGTAACAAACTTAGATTCCCAACAGAGATGATATTTATTCCACGGTTGATGCATGTTCTACTGCTAAAGAAATGTGGACGGCTATTGAAAGATTGCAACAAGGTGAATCACTTAACAAACAAGACATGAAAACTAAGATGTTTTGGGACTTTGGCAAGTTTACATCAAAGGATGGGGAATCAATTGATTCTTATTACTCCCGATTCTACAAAATGATGAATGACATGACCCGAAACAACTTGCAAGTTTCCACCATGCAAGTCAGTGTCCAATTTCTACAGCAACTTCAACCAGAGTGGACACGGTTTGTTACCTTAGTGAAACAACAAAAAAAGTTAGATGAAGTTTCATGTCACACGCTCTTTGATGTCTTGAAACAATTTCAAAATGAAGCAAATGAACTTCGAGCTAAACGTGCTACAAAGGTTTCAAATCCACTTGCTTTGGTGTCTACCACTCAACATTACCCATATTATCATTCTCGTGCTCCAAAGACCTACTCTACTCAATCATCATCACCAAGATCATCCATGGTTTCTAAGTCACATGCTCCAACAAGATCCCGAGGCAAAGAAGTTGCAAGAGCACCATCACCCACACCTGAGCAATCATCCAAAGAAGACAGTGATGAAGAACTTTCTCAAAAGGATAGGGAATTTAAGCAACAAATGGCTTTTATTATGAAACAATACATGAAATTCTAAAAACCTACCAACAACAACCTCAGAACATCATCTAACACGATGGACAACTATGCTCATAGTCCTCCAAGGTATGACACACGAAGACGTGCTGAGAGTCCTCCAAAGTATGATCGACAACCTGTAAAGTATGATAATCAGAGGGTTGCTACTGTTGTTGGAAATTAAGACACTGTTGGTACTCAATTTGTGCAACAAATTGGGATTCAGTGTTTTAACTGCCGAGGTTATGGGCATTTGGCTAGGGAATGCAGACAGCCAAAGAGGGTCAAAGATTATATGTATCATAAGGAAAAAATGCTGTTGTGCAAGAAAATGGAAGCTGAAATCAAGCTATCAGCTGAGGAAGGAGAAATTCTTGATGACATAGATGATGAACTCTCCGACCAAGAACTCGAGGCACATTATTCATACATGGCAAAGATTCATAAGGTCCTTAACGTCACTAAAGATGACAATGGTCCTATCTTTGATACCGACCCAATTGATAAGTTACAACATGATGATGAATATAATGTGTTTGGTGATACACATAAGCATAGTGATCTACCAACAACAAATACTGACACGTGTATGATGGAAACGGTTGATAGCAATATCACACCCGATTCATCAAACATGTGCAATAATGAGTTTGAGGATGATCAACATGCAAATGAGTATGATGACGAGGAGCGTGTCGCGCTTGCTAATTTAATTGCTAGTTTACAAAAATATGTCAATGAAAATAGAAAGAGTCAAAAGTAATTAAAGAAGGCAAATGCAGCGCTCACTCAAAACTTTGAAGAATGCAAAGCCGCTCTTATAAAATTTAGTGAGACTATTGATACTTATAGGGCTGAGATTCTTCAAAAGACAAAAGAGCTTGAGGGGTACAAAAGTCGTGTCATCAACGTTAAAAATGACGATTTTGAAAATAAATACAACGAAGCACTTGCTTTGTTAACTAAGTAAAAACATCAATTTAATGTCTTATTAAGTGATGAACATCAAAAAACGTACCTTGCCACAACAAAAGTTAATGAACTTGAACAGAGGACTTCTATGAATACCACCGATTCTGCTAAAATTCTTGACGAAAAGAAACAAGAGGTTGAAACATTAAAACAAGATTTCAAAAATAGACAAGGCAAAGATACTGAAAAAGTAAAGGATCTCGAAGAACAAGTCGATTTTTTGAAAAAAGTTGTTTATAAAACGCATGACTCTATTCAAACCGTTAGAATGATAGCACCTCGGTCATTTTTTAAGGGTCAACCTAGCTTTACCACCCCCAAGTACCTTGAAAAAGCTCGAGCTGCTAACCCTCACTTATATCTTGATGAGTCTGAATGGACCGATCATGATTGCCTAGTAGCTAGCCTCGATAATGAAGAGACGTCCCCTTGGGATGAGGAGAGTAGATCACCGGTCAATAAATATTTTTTGACATCATATAATTATGCTTATGAAAACAGGCTTTATGGTCTTTTCACTCCACAAAAATAGAAGTCTTGTGAGGAATTGTTTTTAGAATGCAAACAAAGACGAATTTATTGGAAGAAAGATTTTGCCACTAAGAGGAAAACTAATGTTTTTAAATATAATAACTATTTGCCTCTTGATGCTTTTAAAAGAAAAATTAGAAAAACACTTGGTTTTCTTAAACACCACATTGATAATGTTCAATCAATTGTTGAAAGCGATTGGGAAAAACGTCAAAAGGATAAGTGGAAAACAGAGATTCCTCACGACATAACTGTGCTTGTAAAAGAACTTTTAATACCAAATACGAAGATAATAAAAGAACATGTTCTTGAGTTTGAAAACTTGATTCGGTCTGAAATGTTTGATGATTTGAAATATGTTGAGTCTCTTGAAAAAGAAATTGATGAACTTCAAAATGACAAATCAGATTTTTCAAACGAATATGATCTACTCTTAGAAGAATGTCTCTCCAAAGATATTTTATGTGTTACTCTTCAATCTTGTGCTGATATCGATGAATATTCTGATGTTGCATACAAATATCTTGATAAGATCAAAGAATGTGAGCATCTTGAACTTGAGCTTTCGAAACGTAAAGAAAATGTTGATAAAAAGGCTTTTGAGTTACTTCAACACAAAACTGATTTCCTTGAAAAACATTGTCATTCTCTTGAACTTGCTTTGCAAAAAGACATAGGAAGTTTTTCACATGATAATAAATTGCAAGAAAAACTTTCCAAAATATGTCGAGAAATGAACGAAAAGAGTTTGGAAATTAAAGAGTTGAAAGCTCAGTTACAAGACAGGGAACTAGCAATAGTAGAGTTGAAGAAACTCGTTGCTAAGATGGGTGGGAAAATTATGGAACCTAGTGTTAAGAAACCTGTTGTAAGACAACCAAATGCGCAAAAAGTGACTAGACCCTCTGTCTTGGGAAACCATCTGTTTTCTCTAATTCTGCATTTGCAAAACCTGTGTTTGCCCCCATGACGGATGGGAAGGATAGGTTACCGCAAAACACTCCCAAAACACATATTCGATCACAAAGCATTAAGAACACAAATGTGGTTAAACCAGGAATGTATAGATTGGCCATTAAACCCACACACAACAAAGAAAGTCAATCACCTCAGACTTACAGAAACACTAATAGACGTGTGTCTTTTACTACAGGAGTAGTCCCCACTGATAGTGTTAACTGACCTTAACTTAAGAGCACTCGCATGAATGAAAAGGTTTGGCAAAACAAAAGTCAAGGGAAGATGAAGAGAATAGAAGACCACCCTAGGATTTTCAATGTTTCTAAGAATAAAACATCTATAATCGCGTGTAATGACGATTTGAATGATTCGACTTTGAATGCTTTGAAAGGTAAGTTTGTTTGTGTGAAATGTGGAAAGTGTGCTAATGCTAATAATGAAGTGTGTGTTTCAATTAATGTCAAAGGCGTAGATACTAGAACTAAGAAGCAAACTGTGATGCCTATTAGTGCTAGAACACCCAAACGCAAAGTGAACCATTCTGGTGCTACCCCCCCCCCCCCCCCTAAGAAAAGTAATGCATCATACTCCACCACTAAGAACCCTAGAAGCAAAAATCGGGAATTATATGAGTCTGCTAGCAAGTCTTGGAAATGGTGGTTTGCTAATCAATGTCCTCCAGGATATAAATGTATGCCTAAGGTTAGGAAATAAAATGTGACAACGAGCGTTAGTATGCCTTTAAGGGATGAAACTAGGGAAACTAATGAATCAGAAATCACAACTAACATGGAATCCAATTTAGCAAATGCTCCATCGTGTTCTAATTCTTCTGCCAGGTGATCGAGATAATTCTATTCATATTGGACTCCGGATGCACGAAGCACATGACGGGGAATCTCAAGCTTCTAATTAACTTTGTGGAGAAGTTCATGGGTACGGTCTGATTCGGAAATGATCAATTTGCACCGATCCTAGGATATGGAGAGTTGGTTCAGGGGAATCTCACAATCAAAAGGGTTTACTATGTCGAAGGGATCAATCACAATCTTTTCTCGGTTGGTCAATTCTGTGATGCGGATTTGGAGGTTCCTTTTAGAAAGAAGACATGTTTTGTTCGTGATTATGAAGGGAATGACTTACTTACCAGTTCACGGGGTACATATCTCTACCCTATTTCACTACAAGACTCCACATCTTCAACTCCAATCTATTTTATGGCTAAAGCTTCAACGACTCAAGCTTGGTTATGGCATCAACGATTATCTCATCTTAACTTTGATACCATCAACTTACTTTCCAAGAAAGATATTGTGAGAAGCCTTGCAAATTTGAAATTCATCAAAGATCATCTTTGTTCTTCTTATGATATAGCTTCAAGACAAAGACTACGCCAAGCTCTAAAGGACGGTTAGATCTTCTTCATATAGATCTGTGTGGCCCCATGCGTGTTCAAACCATCAATGGGAAGAAATATGTTATGGTAATTGTTGATGACTACTCAAGGTACACGTGGACCATTTTCTTAAGGTCCAAGGATGAAACACCTGAGGTTCTCATTAAATTCCTTAAGTTGGTACAACGTAGTCTTCAAGCTCAAGTAAAAGTGGTACGTACTGACAGAGGCACATAATTCTTGAATTCGACTCTGAAGAAATTTTTTGAAGCCGAAGGGATTGAACATGAAACATCTATTGCTCAAACACCTGAACAAAACGGAGTTGTTAAAAGACGAAATCTCACTTTAGTTGAGGCTGCTCGAACATTATTATCTGCTTCAAAACTACCACTATTCTTTTGGGCCGAAGCCGTATCAACCCTATGTTACACACAAAACCGTTCCTTAATTATCCCAAGACACGAAAATACACCATATCACATAATTAATGATCGCAAACCTTCACTCAAACACCTTCATGTTTTTGGATGTACGTGTTACATTATTCGAGATGGTGAAAATATGTACAAGATGAAAGAGAAAGGTGATGCATGCATTCTAGTGGGATATACAACTCAGTCTAAGGGATACAGAGTGTACAACAAGAGAACAAAATTGATAGCGAGACTATTCATATCAGAATTGATGAATTACAAGAGATGGCACTTGAACAAAACAGTTTAAGTCCCGATCCACAACGATGTAAGACTTCTGTGCACAACCGCACGGAACTCAGAACTCAAGACCACATCAATGAACCGTCAAGTTCAAAGTTGGTTCCTGAACATGTTCCTAGAGTAGATATGACAGTGGACACGACACATGAAGAGTTGGAAATGTTATATAGACCAATGTTTGATGAATATTTAACAGGGGAGAAACATGTTGTATCAAAGTCTTCCGTTGTCACTCATGATAAGAATGATGATACCGATCATCGTCAACAAAAGGATACAACTTCATGTACTTCAACACGGGTTTCTGCAGATTTACCTTCTCAGAATATCATTTCAACAATCGATCCTACAACATCCACAACTACTGCCATTGCTCCAGAGAACAAAAATCAAGCAGACGATGCAGTATCTGACGATGACGATTTTCACAACCCATTCGGTACACCGGTACACAAAACTGGAGAGTCTTCTACTCGCCATGTTGATCCGTCTAATATGCATAAGTTCTACCAACGATGTGACAATCTAACATTTTCAGGTAGTAAATTATTTTCTCGTATATTATTTTGAAACTTATTTTTGTGTTGGTTGATGAACTCACAATTTACGGATTTAAATTTGGGCTTACGTGCATAATTTAGCGTCCTTTACGACTAAACCGGAAACCTTAGGATTACGTATTTACGTTTTTGAACTCCGTTTTTGATGAGACAATTTTTATTAGATTCGTTTTGTGTCGTTGATTCATAATTTATAAAAACATTTTTTGTAAAACGATCTGAGGGCACACAAATCGAGGAAACTAGAATCTAAGAATACCCGTAAACTAGTCGGATGAGACAAAACAAGTTTGTCCCACCCCACTCATAAGGGACGGCCAAAACTTGACACCACATTGTGATGTGTCAAAGTTTTATCTAGAAAGCTAACACATGTTAGCATAAGCTTAACATGTAAGCTAACTTAGCACAAAACCATTAAAACCACTTCATTCATACCATTTACACTTAGCAACTCATGCAAACCACTCACCAAACTCTCTCATCTCCTCCCCTTTGTCGTCCTAAATCAAGAACAAACACCCCTTTTTGATCAATTCTAGCCATAAACATTGTGTTATCTACACATATAATGAAGAAACCTTGAAGCCTTGTTGATTGGTGATCATATTAACATCAAAGGAGGTGATTTGCTTGTGTCCTAGGGCTGATTTCTTAACAAATAATCTTGGTGGTTGATGATCTTGAAGATATATTTGGTGTACATCAAGTTGTTGTCATCCAAAAACAATATATAATCGTGGTTGGTAAACAAGATCATCCTTTCCATTTTTCTTGTTATTTTTGTAAAGATCAAATGTATTTTCTTTCCTATTGTATATTTATATGATGAATATATGATGATAAAAATGTTGTGTGGGGATCAAGTGTTGATAAATATGGTTAAAAAGATGAAAACCATAGGTAACAAGGTTAAAATCTTGCTTAATATGATGGCTGTAAAAAAACAGTAAGTAACCAAATGATAAACTGATAAAATTGCATGGTGGAATCAAGTTACAGTACGTATTAGATGTTATACACATGTGAGAGTTTTCCATGCAATGGAATAATCAAAATGAGTGAGATATGATCAAAACAAAATTAGTGTATCAATCTGAATAGTCTGTTTTATAGGGACTGTTAAGGATACTTATACATGGATTGAGCAGTAGCTAAAACTAAGTTATTTGTAGCACATAATATGAAGTTTATGTCATCCAAAAATAAGCTTCTATCTCCTTGTAGAACTCAAGATATGATAAAAATGGTGAAAGTGAAACTAAAAATCAGATTTTGTGAAATTAAAGTTTAATACTATTATATAAGCACTCAAATAATATAGTATAAAACGTGAAATTAAAACTCACGAACTTATATGTTACATTTATATAAATATGTATAAGGATAAATAAATGTACATTTTATAAAAATGGTAGTTTGGTAAGTTTTATAAGTTATAAAACTATAAACATGATTTTTACGTCTTTTCGGCTAATACCGTAAAATTAACGTTTTTCGTTAATTAAAACTTAGACGGTCGGACCCGTCTAATGTAAACTTTTTAAAAGTCATATACTGATATATATAGGTACTTAATACAAGTAAAAACCGATAAAACCCGAACTATATAACATAATGGACATTAACGGACCAAGTTAGCTTTATTGGACTATTAATCCAACTAATTTGGCTAAACACTTATAAATTTACTTATTGGGCTTAACCCATTTGGGACCAACATGTAAAGTATAATACTGATGGCTTAACCCACTTGGGACCAACATGTAAAGTATAATACTGATAATAAAAGTGAAAAATGGACTAATTTAAGGTATTGGGCTTATAATAGGCTTATTGGACCTAAAACATGTAAATAAGTAAAACTAGTAAACTAGTATAAAAGTTACCAATACATAACACTAAAATGAGTAAATGAGAATGTATAAACCCACTTAATCATCATCATATTTATAAAATCATCATATGTATACATAATTGTTATTTTGATAAAGTCATTAGACAAAAGTCTAAGACCAATTATTATTTATATAGGTTTCCGTGACCGAAGCACGCCCGTAGCCGATAATCCGCCTTTCATTATCAACGTGAGTTCATAGCCTCGCACTCTTTTAAATGTTTTATAAAATGATTTGTAAACCCGCGAGGGAGATAACATGCTAGTTTTTGATAAAATAGAACACAAGTAGTCCCGAGGGTATGCTTACTGATATGGACCCGAATGATGCTATGACCCAATAAAAGAGATTAAAAGGATTATTAGTAGTGAGGTTATGTCACTTAAAGACCCATTAGCATGAATTGTGAACTACCGGGATTTGGTAGACGCTTATGCATATGATAGTACTATTTGGGGACGATCACCCCAGTTCGCGCCTTGACGGTTGATCCCCGTCGTACCACATTGATTGGTAAGCGAATTTATGTATAAGAAGATTTACATAGCGTGATTTTTGTGACGACACGCTAACTTAAATGGGCAAATTGTTTGTCGGGTTCGCGGCCTGTTTTTTGTGATAGTAAGGTAACAATGTCATGCGGCTAATAATAATCCAAATGAATCAAATGTAATCCAATAATGATGCCAATAACAATAATATTATTACCTATAATGGTAGTATTGAGGCTATGGTCTCATGGACGGTTTAAGATGTATGCTTTGATTTATATATTGCCTTACTAGCAATACGAGGACCTACTTCTGATATTATACTTGTGTTCTGATTTTAACGATTGTTTTATATAACGGTTTTACTAAACTCTATGAATTCACTCGGCATTCGCTGATATGATTTTTGCATGTTTTTATCTCAGGTGCTTGAAGGTAATTCGGATGGAGATCGACTCTGATGGCCCACATAATAATAAAAATGTTCATTCGATCAATGTTTTGTAAACTAAATGACCTGTATAATTTCGGACCTGTTGTACACTTGAAACTTTTTATCGAATGAATATATGTTAAACCTTGTACAACTATTTTTATGTGTTGTCTATGATTGGAGTTATTGTGCTATCCCGTAACACTCTAAAAGACACTTCCGCTGTACCAATATGAAATTTGAGTGTGTTACAAACGACATCCTTCAAAACATCATTAGACCCGAGAATATCCTTTGGTTCAGGTAATTGGAAACCCTTCACAGCCTGTTTGTACAAGACGACAACTACCCACCGATGGCGATGTTTGTATGTTCACACTCGCCGTGAGTACAGCTGAAACGAAAAACATCAAAGAAGCCATGGCTGATCATGCTTGGATTGAATCGATGACGGAAGAACTTCAACAATTTGAAAGACTTAAAGTCTGGGAACTTGTTGACAGACCATACGATGTGATTCCTTTAAATCTTCATTGGATCTGGAAAAACAAGATGGATGAAGAAAAGACGATCATCAAGAACAAAGCAAGGCTAGTGGCTAAGGGGTATGGCCAAAAAGAGGGAATTGATTTTGACGAATCATTTGCACTAGTTGCTCGTATGGAAGCGGTCAGGATTTTCCTTGCTTATGCTGCACATTAGGGAGTCACTGTTTATCAAATGGACGTGAAGACAGTATTTCTTAACAGTCCTTTGAAGGAAGAAGTCTATGTCATGTAGCCGAAAGGATTCGTCAATCCACATTATCCTGACAAGGTGTATCGTCTACACAAAGCACTTTATAGACTAAAGCAAGCTCCAAGGGTGTGGTACGACGATTTGTTAAAATTTTTGGTATCCAAAGGTTTCTCAAAAGGTTCCATTGATCTAACTTTGTTCACGTATAAATATGGGGATGACATTTTGCTTGTGCAGATTTATGTTGATGACATCATTTTCGGGTCTACAAACCCAAAACTTTCAAAATGGTTTGAAAAAGTCATGCACAGCAAATTTGAAATGTCTATGATGGGCGAACTAAAATTCTTTCTAGTAATTCAAGTTCACCAATCCCCACGTGGTATCTTTATAAACCAAGATAAGTATTGTCAAAAGATAATCAAAAAGAATGGTATGACTTCATGTGACCCCGTTGGGACACCATTATCAACCACATCGATAGATGCTGACTTGGAGGGAATTGCCAGAGATCAAACGAGATATCGTTCCATGATCAGTTCCCTCATGTACTTGACAGCAACCAGACCTGATATTTCACGTGCTACGTGTTATTGTGCACGATATCAAGCACGACCCACTGAAAAGCACCTCAAGGAGGTTAAAAGGATCTTTCGGTACCTCAAGAATACCATTCATTTGGGACTCTGGTATCCGAGGGAAACCGGTTTCTTTCTAACGGCTTATTCAGATTCTGATCATACAGGGTGTCTTGATACACGAAAAAGTACTTTTGGTGGTGCACAATATCTAGGTCAAGATAAGCTTGTGGGATGGTCTTCCAAGAAGCAGGATTGCACGTCACTTTCATCAGCCGAAGCGGAGTATGTGACTCTATCTGCGTGTTGTTCTCAAGTTCTATGGATGAGAACACAACTCACGGATTATGGCTTCCACTTTGATAAAGTACCTATGTACTGTGACTCAAAGTCGGCCATAGCCATCTCCTACTATCTGGTACAGTATTCCCGCATGAAGCACATTGATGTTAGATACCACTTAATAAAGGAACAAGTTGAACGAGGTATCATTGAACTATACTTTGTTGGAACGGATTACCAATTAGCCGACTTGTTTACGAAAGCTTTGTCGGAAGATAGCTTTGAGTACCTCGTTAGGCAAATTGGTATGATATGTTTGACTCCAGCAGACCTGGAGATTTTGGCAAAGGTGCCTACTTGATTTATCTATCAAACATCTTGTAAATATCTTTGAAAAAGCAAAATACAAAAATATAAAAAATATAAAAACAAAACACAAAATTAAAAATCTTTTAAAATCCAAAAATATTCTTCTCGACATGTCTTTCAGGTTCGATAATATGGACGTGCCTAGAAATGTCGCTCAATAACGACACGGGTGTGTACATAAAGCTCGAATGAAATATTTTTCAAAACATGTCATTTCTATCTTTCAATAAAGGAAAATGTCTATTTTGGACAAATTTTCCAACAACGGGTAGAGCAATCTATCTTGGGTTGAGCTTGTCACAAAACATTCAACGTTTTGAGCGCAACACAATGGCTTGTAATCACGTTCAGATTGCAACGCGGATCTATATTCACGGGGGAGTGTATGTTTTAGTGCGCTTACCCTTAGCAAAAGAAGAGAAATCTTCTTACACTTGAGTGTATTTTTCAAGATATTTGCAGTCTATGAACTCAAGTTTATGCTTTAGAAAAACCTTTTCGCCAAAAAGAAATAGGATTTTTCAAAAAGCGTTGAACACAATTTTTTCAAGAATTTTTCAATGATTATTCTAAATCTTTCAAAAATTGTGTGTTCAAAAACTCCCATCCTCAAAAAGAGAAATTTCGATCAAATCCTCACAATGACAATTCAATTGGATCAGTTTTTGAGGGGGAGCATTTCAACTTCATACAAAAGATTGACACATCTTTCTCCCGAAGATTTTTCAAGACTATTTTTCAAAATATATTCTAATCAAATTTGGTATCTCTAATATCAAAAGATTTTATATATTGGAGATAGGGGAGAAAATGTGATTAAAATGTGATCCTATATAAGACTCAAGCACTTTAAATCTTACCTACATGTGTGAAACACTTTCGATTATCGATGCACATGTGAAGGAGGATCATTTATGAAACAACAAAACTATCAAGGTGTTAAATGTTTTTCAAACACCTTGTTAGACATTTGAAGTGGTTTTCATGGTTACGATCAAATACCTACAACATATTTAATTCACGACGTTATTGGTGTCAAAAGGGTGGTTAGGTTTGAGTCCTATGATCCAACCAGAACCGGAGGGATCTTCCCAAGGACAATCCAATAGATTATTAGAAGTCCTTAAAAAAAGATGGAGTGGAATGTGTCTGAATGCCGACTAAGTACTGATGATAGCACTGGAACAATCACAACAAGGTGCTATTAATGATGCCTTGGTAAGCATTGAACGGGTTAAAGAATGAAAAAGAAATGTAAGGATAAAGGGTGTAAAGAAAGAAGCCCTCCATACAACTTAGGCAGAAACCGGGTTAACACATCATGAAGACAAACTCATCATGGACCCAGTGATGTATGCACAACCCTTCCCTAGCTACTCAGGCTTCTCTCAAAAGAAGTGTGTTTTATTGTCACGGAGATTAACATGACTTCTATTGACTTTCTCACTCCGAGATAGTTGATATGAATAGGTGGCATCTGCTCCAGCCTCCAACCACTAAAAGTGCACAAATCGAGTCTAGAGCCTAGAGATCAGTCAAATCTCGTTAGGACACACAGATGTTGAACAAGAGAGTCCTACGCTATATCCTTGTGATATTGCTAGAACACTCAGAGTGATACTACCTAGTATTCACAATGATGAGTGGAAATCCTTCCAGTGTTAACATCAAACAGCACTACGGTAGGTCATGTGTAAGATTCTTTATGAATTAAACATATGTAAAACTGAAAAGCAACAATGGTTTGTTTCTTTATCGATTCAAAATCATTTCAGGTTTCTACGCAATATCTTTATGATCTTGCCAGAAAATTCAGAGTGATATTCATTAATATTCACAGTGACGAATGGAAATTCTTCTAGCGTCAAACTCAAACAGCGCTATGGTAGGTGACTTGGGATATTCTTATGACTCAAGCTTGTGTCAACTGGAAAGCAACAATGGTAAGATTCTTTATGAATCACACTTGTTCTAGGAATTTGAATTGACGAATTTAATCAAACGGATATTTATCCAATTGATTCACTCTTTATGTTTGCAGTCTTGCTTTGAGACGGTCGAGTAAAGAGAACGACTAGTACAGCCGCGAAACCCTGTTAAGGAGATTCTTAACTGAATCTACCTATCACATGTACGCTTTTTAATATCGTATAACGGTCTTCACCGACCGGAGGTAAAACGCTACCGATTTAGGACGAATGTCAAAGCCATTCAGTCCGTATCTATGTTTTATCTCGAGAAGGTGGCGTCACGGTGTGCGTAGCAAAGTCAAAGATTCAAAACCACATACTCATGCCTAAAGACATATTCAACAATTAATAGTCTGAGAATGTGGATGAAGACACAAGATCACAAGATGGCAAAGACAAGTCAAGGATAATTTGGAGATCTCAAGATTAAAAGACAAATTCGAAAGACAACGACAAAGGCTCAAAGATCACAACATGAAGGAAAAAGACTACTATTACACGTCCAAGACTCATTTATAGCAAGATTAGTAATCTCTACAAATCTCCAAATGACAAAGGGTAATGACCTCTCATAAAGAGTAATGACCTCTCATTGGGGGAGATTGTTAGCCTCAAAATATTGAGTCAAACAAGAATGCTCGGTCATATGTTTATTATGTATCGTATATTAGAACGTTGTAATAGGTAGTAGGTTAGTCGTGTATTACGGGCTTAACTTTAAGCTAAGTTTCATTCATAAGTAACTAAAGCCCAAAAGGAAAGTCCGACCCATTAGACTATAGTCCATAAACAAGCCCGCATGTGGGTGGACTATATATACCCTTCCTAGCATGTTAGGAGGGGTGTTGGTCATTTTGTTATTTTCTCTCTTTAATCTAATCCTCCAAAAGTTCCAACCATTCTCTCTACTTTCTCTCACTACTTTCTCTCTCTAGAATTCATCTATCTTCTACCTTTCTTTCTTGTTTAATCATCACAAAATCTATGGGACAACAGGTCCGATTAATGACTAATTTTTACAAGTTATATTATTTTAACAAGAAATTAAATTAATTAATCAGGACTAATCATTAATTTAATTAATCATGGACTTAGGTTAATTATTATTTATGAAATAATACATGTTTTAATCTAAGTATTTTATTTATTTAATTTAGACTATAGTATTAATTAATTATTAAGACATGGAATATAATTAATTAATAAACATGACTTAGGTTATAATTAATATAATATTAATACATGTTTAACCTAAGTATTTTATACACCGTAATTTAATTAAATCATGCTTATATTTAATTAAATAATATAACCTATAGTTTATTTAATTAAAATGATATTAAATAAACCATACCAATAATTACATGACGTATGTTATTTAACCAGTAAACTTATGCTTATATTATTAGCTTATTAGTTCAGCTTAATTCTAAATATGGAAACTTTCTATTTCAGAAAACTTACTATTTTTGGAAACTTTCTATTTTTAGAAACTGATCTATTTTTAGAAGTTAATCTATTTTTGGAAACTTTCTATTTTTGGAAACATTTTATCTTTGGAAACTTTCTATTTTAGGAAACCTGCTATCTTTAGGAAGTTACTTATTATTACACCACAAGTATAATAATACAAGAAACACAAGTAATACTTAATCCGAGTACATAGAATACATGATAAACTCAGCATAACCTTAAAATCAGTAAAACAGACAAGAACATATAAAACAACCTAAGACATGATATAATCAGTTAAGTACCCAGTAAACAGAATACTTATACATGTCCCCTATTTATGTAGCATTAGTGAGATCAGAGTAGGACTTTCATTCTTTCGTCTTCTTCGTTCACTGGACATAAGGTACGGATTTCCCGTCCCTTCAGTATGGACATTATTTCCTTATTAGGATTCCCCGTTTGCAGCTAGCTATTTTCCCAGTATTGTTTTATATGTTTGATTGCTTATATTAGTTTATGAGCCTAAGCCATATACATGCATGACCAGTGTCACCTAGTTATGGAGGTACCATAATTCCCTACGGTGGAGTGATTGCTCGTGGCGTCCTTTTACAGTTTTGGTCATTATATTATATTATCATGTGGGGCGTATGGGTGCATCCTAGTTACATGTTTACAAGTAATACCAGAGTGAATGCGATGTGTGCCTTCCATCCTTCACTAGGAGTTGATCCCTCCTACCCAGATTATATTAATTAGAGGCAACCCCTCTAATTGCATGACGAGGTCTCCCCTCCAAGTACTAATGCACGGTGGAACTTCATGACCTATATGGGCTATTGGCTAATTTATACAGATTTTACATAAAAATATAAGTCTTTTCAAACTATAAAACCAGTTTTATGAACATGTTCCAGGTTACTTAGGACTTATACATTTCCGCTGCTATTAGTTTTTTATGCTTATGTTATTCCATGCTATACTTGTATATCCGTGCACTGAGCGTTATGCTCAGCCGTTTTCCTTTCATGTTCCCAAACGGCAGGTACTAAAGGGCGCTCCTAGACTTTAAGTGTACGTGCATATGGATTGGAAGCTATCTAGCCTTCTCTACTTTATGCATTTCTTCATACATTTTGCTACTTATTTCTTTGCACATTGTTTAGTCCTTTTCCTTTACAGTACTTATGATTGTGTGTGATGAGCTTATATTGGGGTACCGATGTTTGTTTCTGGTATTTCCATTCATGGTCATTTAATGTTCTTAAGATATTTACCTTGTATGCTTTGATGACACGTCATAATCTCGCGTGACATTCCATTTACGAAAATGGGGTGTTACAGTTATGGTATTAGAGCCCAAGGCTTGGACCTGTAGGCTCTCAAAACATGACATGTGATTAGTGGGTAGTCACTATGGTCTTCCTAGAACTGACAGACTATTTCATGCATTTATATCATATGTCATTGTCGCATGAATTTTGACTAAGTAATGGTTGGTACAGGACTGACCGTATTTAGTCGTATGTGCTTTTATCTATCGTGTTGTTTTGATGAACTGACCCATAGGCGTTCATCTTCCTCATGTCAGTTTGTTTAGGTGAACTGACCCAAAGGCGTTCACCAAAACCCATGTGATTTCATCATCATGCATTCATACACTGTTTTCATGCATAAAATTTTTCTCATGATTTATTGGCATAAGTTTTTTTCATGTATATATATATATTATGTTTTAATCAGTTTAATCATGCATGTTGTTTTACAATGTCAGATGGTTCTCACACGCGAACAGGAACAACTCAATGCAGCAGTTCAATTTGCGATGCAGGCAATGCTTCCTCAACTGAGGAATGAAATCAGGGCCGAGGTGCAAGCTGCCAACAATCAGCACCAGCACCAGCATCCTATTCCTCCTCCTCTTCCTCCTCCAGCTACACTGATCACATGGCTGGAGCGATTCAACAAGCAACGTCCTCGATCCTTCGAGAAGACCAACAGGCGCAATGAGGCTGAGAGCTGGCTTGCTCATATCGAGAAGATATTTGATGCAATGGGCTGCGACCATGTCTTCAGGGCAAGGTTGTCATGTTACAAGTTTGAAGGTGACGTGCTTGGATGGTGGAAGTCAGTGAAGCAGTATTGGGTGTCTGGCTTGACTTGGGCTCAGTTTAGGGAGTTGGTGATGGGACAGTTCTTCCAAAGGCTGAGCTAGGACAAGCTTAAGAGGGATTACCACGGGATTAGGCAGAGAGCTGGGTAGAACAGCAACGAGTTCATGCATCGCTTTCTTCGTTTAGCTGGTTTTCTTGGCGCAGCAGCAGGTACTGCCGAAGAGCAAGTATACCACTTTCGTTGGGCTCTTCTTACATCGTTCGTCAATAACTAGGTGTGTAGTACTCTCAACACGGTGGCACAAGTAGCCGATGCAACAAGTAAGTTGGAGATGCTGTAGGAGAGAGATGAATTTGGTGAGGCAGAGAGACCCGAGAAGAGGTATATTTCGTCACTCAGTGGTGATCATTTAAATTCATTCAGCACTATCCAAATATTTATATTTCTCTATAAATTTCATCTTTCAGGCAGAAGAGTAGGGACCGGTCTCAACCGGCTACTCAGCAGCAGCCTACTCAGCACAAGGGTAACGGTCAGACCCAAGACCGTTTTGCTTCAGATAGGCGTGGCGGTAATGATAATTACCGTAACAACGTTATCAACTCCAACAGCAGCAGGTCCCTAAGCTTACTTATTTTCTTATGTTACATTCTTATAATTCATAATTCTGACATTTTAGTATCTTCTACCAGGATTCATGGCAACGGAAGGGAGCAGGACCGCAGAGGTTCACAACCCAACCGTACAGCTATCACTGGTATTATGTCTTACGATTTTCTGCATTGTCCTATCTGTACCCATAAACCATGTCTCATGTGTACTTTTTTGAGCAGGCTCCCAGCCAGCAAGGTCACCTGTTGAAGGGTATACTCACCCTCTCTGCACTACCTGCAACCATAGGCACCCAGGGCCATGTCGCCGCGACAATGATGCTTGCTTCAAGTGTGGCCTGACAGGTCATCGCATGAAGGACTGCCGCAAGGGTGAGATAGAGGGTACATCTAGACATGCCGACTCCAACCAACCCCCTACTACTGGGCGGGTGTACACGACCTCGCATGATCAGGCCAACAAGTCTACAGGTACCATAACTGGAATCTTGTATATGTATGGTCAAGATGCATGTGTTTTATTTGACACGGGTTCTACTCATTCGGTCATTTCTACTGCTTATGCCAAGAATGTTAGGATATCCCCTATGCCATTAGAGAATGTATTAAACATTTCCACGCCCTTAAGAGACTCTGTACGCATAACCCATGGGTACAAGAGTCTTCCCCTAGAGTTTGACGACAAGATTCGTCCAGTTGACGCACTTCCATTGGATATGTGCAATTTTCACATGATATTAGGCATGGACTGGCTATCCAAGCATCACACCACCATTGACTGCCATTCATATCGGGTCATCTTCGATGATGTAAATGCACCAGAGTACATTCACAACGCTTTCGTACCAGGAAGGTCTGTACAAATAATTTCAACCTTACAAGCACGTGCAATACTGTCACATGGTTGTGAGGGCTATCTTGCTATTGTTCATGATCTGGAGGCTGAATCTCCATCTATCCAAAATCAGCCGATCGTGTTAGAATTTCTAGACGTGTTTCCAGAAGAACTTCCGGGCATACCACCTGCTCGTGAAGTGGAGTTTAATATTGAGCTCGTTCCAGGAGTTGAGCCAATTTCTAAGGCTCCTTATCGCATGGCTCCCATAGAGCTGAAGGAGTTAAAGGAACAACTGCAGGAACTGTTGGAACGCGGTTTCATCCGGCCTAGTGCTTCTCCATGAGGCGCACTTGTTCTATTCGTAAAGAAGAAGGACGGCAGTATGCGTCTCTGCATAGATTATCGTGAGCCTAGCAAGATAACCATCAGTAATAGATATCCATTGTCACGCATTGACAACTTGTTTGACCAACTCCAAGGGGCCAAACATTTATCCAATATTGATCTAAGGTCGGGCTATCATCAGTAACGGGTTAAAGAGCAGGACATCGCCAAGACTGCTTTTCGTACACGTTATGGGCACTACAAATTCATAGTCATGCCATTTGGCCTTACCAATGCTCCAACTGTTTCAATGGACTTGATGAACCCTATTTTCCATGAGTTCCAGGACAAGTTCGTCATTGTCTTCATTGACGACATTTTGATTTTATCTAAGTCAAAGGAGGAACACGAAGACCATCTTCATACTGTATTATAGATACTTCGCCAGAAGCAGCTGTATGCTAAATTCTCTAAGTGTGAATTCTAGATAGACAAGGTGGCGTTCCTAGGCCACATTGTATCCGCGAAAGGAATAACCATGGACCCAGCAAATGTTAAGGCTATTACCAAGTGGCCGATACAGACATCAGCGACTGAAGTTCGTAGTTTTCTAGGCTTAGCTGGTTACTACCGTAGATTCATAGAGAACGTTTCCCGTTTAGCACTGCTATTGACCAAAATGATGCAGAAAGGGGAGAAATTCGTTTGGACTGAAGAAAGAGAGAAGAGCTTTGAAAACCTAAAGCAGAGGCTGGTATCTGCACCGATTCTTACTCTCCCATCTGGTACAGGTGGATTTCAAATCTACAGTGATGCTTCAGGGAAGGGACTTGGCTATGTTCTAATGCAATATGGGAAAGTGATTGCTTACGCATCACGGCAGCTTAAGCCTTATGGGGAGAACTACCCTACACATGACTTGGAACTTGCAGCAGTCGTGTTTGCATTAAATATATGGAGACACTACTTGTATGGCGAATCAAGTGATATCTTCACAGATCATAAGAGCCTGAAATACATCTTCACTCAGCGTGAACTGAACATGAGGTAGAGAAGATGGTTAGAGCTGTTGAAGGATTTTGACATTAATCTGCAGTATCATCCCGGCAAGGCGAATGTAGTGGCAGATGGTCTTAGTAGAAAGTTGGGTATGATCAACGGCATCAAGATAGAGGAAGAGATTATAAGAGACTTGGAGTGACTAGACACTGAGATCATGGTACGTGAACAGCACGGTTACAAGGATAATCTTAGAGTGGAACTTGAATTACTCTCTAGGATCAAGGAAGCTCAGAAGGATGACGGTGAAATTTGGGCAATCCTTCAGAACTTGGAGCAGCAGACGGAGTTTCTGTTAGATGACGACGGTATCTTATGGCAGGGGACCAAACTTTGTGTTCCTGATGATCTTACACTCAGGGAAGCGTTATTGGCTGAATCTCATAGTTCCCCATTCTCCATTCATCCTGGTTCAACCAAGATGTACCACAACATCAAGCAGTATTTTTGGTGGAGTGGTATGAAACAGGATGTTGCTACTTATGTCTCCAAATGTCTTACCAACCAGCAGGTTAAGATTGAGCATCAACGGTCTAGTGGTCTACTACAACCGTTAGACATTCCAGAGTGGAAGTGGGACGAGATCACCATGGATTTTGTTATGGGTCTTCCGTAGAAAAAGAGGAAGCGTGATGCGATTTGGGTGATCGTTGATCGACTTACTAAGTCAGCTCATTTCTTACCGATCCGCAAGAAATATCTGGTTAGAAAACTCGCTGATACTTACAAGAAGGAGATCATGAGACTTCATGGTGCTCCATCCAGTATCGTCTCAGACAAAGATCCTCGGTTCACTTCGCGATTTTGGAGAAGTCTGCAAAAAGCTTGGGGTACTAAACTTAAGCTTAGCACGACTTTTCACCCTCAAACAGATGGACAGTCGGAGCGAACTATTTAGACATTAGATGACATGCTTCGAGCATGTGCATTAGAGTGGACATGATATTGGGATGATTATATCTTCTTGGTAGAGTTTGCATACAACAACAGTTGGCACGCCAGCATTAAGTGTGCACCTTTCGAGATGTTGTATGGCAGAAAGTGTCGCGCCCCAATCTATTGGGATCAGGTTGGTGAGCGATCACTTGAAGGACCGAAGATGATAGAGTTGATCAACGAGAAGGTCGTTGTAGCTAAGCAGAAATTACAAGAAGCTCGCGCACGTGAGAAGAGTTATGTCGACAAGCATCGCATGGACTTATATTTCAACGTAGGAGATCATGTCTTTCTTAGGGTATCACTGGTACGTGGTGTTAGACGTTTTGGAATCAAAGGGACTCAGTCCTCGATTCATCGGACCATTAGATATCATCGAGCGAGTCGGTGAAGTATCTTATCGCTTAGCGTTACCTCCGCAGCTTTCTCACGTTCATGACGTTTTCCATGTATCCTTACTTAGAGGGTATAATTATCATCCCTTCACACAGTTCAGTATCCACTGGAACAGATTCGTGAAGATCTTACCTTCGTAGAGGAACCCGAGCGAGTTCTTGACAGACAAGAATGAGTCATGAGGAAGAAGACGATTCCTTTCAACAAAATCCTTTGGAGGGATCATACCAAGCAGGAAGCTACTTGGGAAACAGAGGAGTCTATCCGGGCTTCTTACCCTCATTTCAAGTTTTGAATTCGCGTATGTTCCTCTTTCAATTTACTTTATCTATAATTCCGGGACAAATTATTCTTATTAGGGGGGAAGAGTTGTAAAACCCGCATGCTTTTACCATGAACAGTACACTTAGTAAACGTATGTACATATTAAAACTTTCCTTTTATAGAACGAACACGTGTGACGATTATTAATAACAGAAATTACGTACGTGTTATTACACGATAAGTATTAAGTACGTGATAGTACACGATAATTATTAACAATAATAATTATAATCACGAACATGAAATCATGAACGTAAAAATCACGAATACGTAATTACGTACTTATTTAATATAATACGCTTAATATCATTAAGTACAATTATTTATCTATAACATGAACATTTAATTATAATATAACACGGAAACACGAACGCATGTTCACGTAAAATATTAGACACGGGAAAAACTTCGGGTTTCTCCTTGTAAGCCCCACATGTCGCGGACACCAACGACAAGAGGGCCAAGCCCACTTTTGATTTTAGTAAAATAAACAAAAGGGGATAAACAGATTTTTATTTACAGAGTTTTCCTTTAAAATTACAAAACCCTAGCCTTTTGTCCTCCCTTTGGTCGTTGGATACAACACCACCACAAGGGGGTGTTTGTTGGTTTTGGGTGATTAAAAATCAAGTGCTTGTTCGTGTTATTGTCCTCCATTTATTTCATGATTCGGTAATCTGTAATCCTTTTTCTTTTGATTCTTTTATTTAATCAAGAACATGTAATCATGGGGTTTTATGAAAACAAGTAATTAATCATGTCATTTAATCATGGGGGAAAATAAAAGATGGTTTTGGGTTGGTTTGGTTGGGCCGACGCAAGGAAACCGAGAGCCGAAGCTCTCGGTGGTCTTTGAATCACCACCAACCGAGACCCTATGGTCTTGGTGTAGGCTGTGTGGTCTCGGTAGCAAGGAACCAAGGGACCCGACTTGAGTCGGGGTACCGTTTGGTTTTTTTGGGTATCAGCAGCAACAAGAAGCACCACCGGCTTAAGCCGGTGGCTGTTTTGGGTCAAGCAGGGGGAACGCAGGCAGCGGCAGGGGGAACCACCGGCTAACTGCCGGTGGGAACCTTGTTGGGTCAGCGGCTAGCCGAGACAAACCAGGGGGACCACCGGCTTAAGCCGGTGGTGTTTTTACAAGAACAATGGCAACCGGCTGAGCCGGTTAGCCACTTTTAAGGGGTGTTTCTTTTGGTCCGGTTCTTGGAAGAATTCGGTCCGATTCACAATGTGTCTAGATTAAAAATCACGGGTCCGGTTCATGACTAATTTTTACAAGTTATATTATTTTAACAAGAAATTAAATTCATTAATCAGGACAAAAATTATTAATTTAATTAATCATAGACTTAGGTTAATTATTATTTATGAAATAATACATATTTTAACCTAAGTGTTTTATTTATTTAATTTAGACTATGGTATTAATTAATTATTAAGACATGGAATATAATTAATTAATAAACATGACTTAGGTTATAATTAATATAATACTAATACTTGTTTAACCTAAGTATTTTATACACCTTAATTTAATTAAATCATGCTTATATTTAATTAAATCATATAACCTATAGTTTATTTAGATAACATTATATTATTAATAAATAATACCAATAATTACATGACTTATGTTATTTAACCAGTAAACTTATGCATATATTATTAGCTTATTAATTCAACTTAATTCTAAATATAGAAACTTTTTATTTCAGGAAACTTACTATTTTTGGAAACTTTCTATTTCTAGAAACTGATCTATTTTTAGAAGTTAATCTATTTTTGGAAACTTTCTATTTTAAGAAACTTTCTATTTTTGGAAACTTTCTATTTTAGGAAACCTGCTATTTTTAGGAAGTTACTTATTATTACACCACAAGTATAATAATACAAGAAATGCAAGTAATACTTAATCAGATTACATAGAATACATGATAAACTCAGCATAACCTTAAAATCAGTAAAACAAGACAAGAACATATAAAACAAGCTAAGAACGATATAATCGGTTAAGTACTCAGTAAACAGAATACTTATACATGTCCCCTATTAATGTAGCATTAATGAGATCGGAGTAGGACTTTCATTCTTTCGTCTTCTTCGTTCACTAGACATAAGGTACGGATTTCCCGTCCCTTCAGTATGGACATTCTTTCCTTATTAGGATTCCCCGTTTGTCGCCAACTATTTTCCCAGTATTGTTTTATATGTTTGGTTGCTTCTGTAAGTTTAAGAGCCTAATCCATATACATGCATGACAAGTGTCACCTAGTTATGGAGGTACCATAACCATACCACTGGAGGCACCAGTGTTATGACTTCCCTGCGGCGGAGTGATTGCTCGTGGCGTCCCTTTACAGTTTTTGCCATTATATTATATTATCATGTGGGGCATATGGGTGCATCCTAGTTACATGTTTACCAGTAATACCAGAGTGAATGCGATGTGTGCCTTGCATCCTTCACTAGGAGTTGATCCCTCCTACACAAATTATTTAATTAGAGGCAACCCCTCTAATTGCATGACGATGTCTCCTCTCTAAGTATTCATGCACGGTGGAACCTCATGACCTATATGGGCTATTGGCTAATTAATACAGATTTTACATAAAAACATAAGTCTTTTCAAACTATAAAACCAGTTTTATGAACATGTTCCAGGTTACTTAGGACTTATACATTTCCGCTGCTATTATTCTTTTATGCTTATGTTATTCCATGCTATACTTGTATATCCGTACACTAGCGTTATGCTCAGCCGTTTTCCTTTCATGTTCCCAAACGGCAGGTACTCAAGGGCGCTCGTAGACTTTAAGCGTACGTGCATATGGATTGGAAGCTATCTAGCCTTCTCTACTTTATGCATTTCATCATACATTTTGCTACTTATTTCTTTGGATATTGTTTAGTCCTTTTCCTTTACAGTACTTATGTTTGTGTGTGATGAGCTTTTACTTGGAGTACCGATGTTTGTTTCCGGTATTTCCATTCATGGTCATTTAATGTTTTTAAGACATTTATCTTGTATGTTTTGATAACACGCCATAATCACGCGTGATATTCCATTTTACCAAAATGGGGTGTTACATAACTAATGGAGTTGTTGTAGAAAACAAAGCTACTAACCGTTACGCATAATTTTATATTGTTAACTTAGACACAGGTTTATATCAAATAAATATATATGAAACTTGTACTATACCTCATCATTTAGAGCAATAAATACAGCAGTCAAGCTATTAGCTTGGGCTAAGAAATCGTCAAACCCTCTATCCCCGTGTAGAGTAGAGAATATTGAGTTAAAGGTATAAACCTTTCTGGAGCAATTGTTATGTTATGTATAACTTTACGTAATATATGTAGAACCATCTATTGTTTTACCATATTCTCAGCAAAAAGGAAATTTCCATGTCAGAATCATTGTATAGGATTAAAAAAAAAAGTTTTATTTAAGCAGGCCGACATAGGTGATATGTTGAATAGCACGATCGACCTATGCATATTTAAAAACCTTAAACAAACGTTTTTTAAACATCGCATGTGTATACAAGGATGTTTGGGATTACTCAGGTTTGGGATTACTCACTATGATCCATATCTGCTCATTTTTTGAAATCTATAGCTGCTTTTAAGGAAAAATGTAGTGGTTTTAAGACATAACTATGTTCCTAGGTACTCGTATTATTCAAGCTCGATATAAAAATGAATCCAAAGCCATAAATTCAGTACCAGCTCTTAACTCAAATTGAAACACTAAAATAGAAAGCATAAATCAAATTAAAACATAAGGCGGAGTCCAAATAAGCGTTAAGCTGGCTAGGTAAAATAGACGTGTTAGTAAGCCATTGCAAACAACCTATAAGAACGCATTAGTGAAGTAGAATAGACGATGCATAGAATTCAAGTTGCATTGATTTACTTACTCTTTTTTATTGCTAAGATATGATTGAATTCTACATGGCACTTGGCTTTCCCTTGTAACTTCTGCATTTTGAGTTTCTGATCTGATCTAACTCTCAGAAAAATTACATCAAGCAAAATAAGTTACAAAACAATATTTAAAATTAAAATCCTCATGAATCATGAATCAAGGACTAAGAAACTTTTATCAAATTAAGTATATTATACATAACCTCATTTATTTAATTAACCTTCAGGAGGTACAACCAAAACATGCGTTATATTATCATTTTATCATAGTATATAACAAAAAAAGGAAGGAAAGATAAGAACTATATATAGTTGAGAACAACATCGGGCCCATTGAAACACTCCAAAACTTATGCACTGTGATTTAAGACGACTACCCGTAATCCAACCTGCACAAATATGAGTATGGCATTTATGTTGATTTAAGAACCATCTATAGTCAAACACTTCACGTGTCATACATAGCGGATGTAAATTGAGCATGGCATTTACGTTGTATATCAGGTTAAACCTGAAGCAATGTACTAAGTGATTAGTTATAGTTCTCCAGTCTTTAATCCTGATTTTTACTTATGCAGGATGATTTCTTGCTTCGGACAACTACACCTTTTAAAGATATTTTGGGACAAATGCAAATGCTGATATGTTATGTTGCTTTGATCTCTTCATGTGAGTGTTCAACTATATACCTATGCACCATTACAGTAAAATCGTAAAAGTCTTCATGATCAGAGGAACCATCTACATAGTTAATTAAGACAATGAAATATGAATATATTACTAGGTTGGCAAGATTGACAGTTTAAGGCATTGTTTCCTTGATCCATATTGGTCTTGCGGTAAGCAAACTAAACTAACTTACTAAATATTATGATTTTTCGCTCTTTTATATAACTTTTGTTTGTATTATTTAGGAGGTCGATCCATCTTTATGGCTTAACCGAATGCGTGAAATGGGTTATCACCTGAATACCTAGGTAACTTTTGGTTTCTTATCGTTTATGTGAATCTTCTTTTTTTAGTGGTAAATTTGTTTGAAAATACTCTTGTTAATATGTAGATGCAGAAGATCAGTCAATAGGGATTGAAATATTTTGGGAGGAGGTTGTTGCTGCTGTTAAACAAGAAATCGAGGATGGCGAAATTCTTGATATGGATATCTTCCCACCTCATGATACTGCTACATAGACACACCTATACTTGAACCACCCAAGAAAATGAGTGTCCAGTTTCCAGGAGTTAATGCCCCAATTCCAGAAAATTCTGATGAATGGCATTGGGGAGCAATGTCTTGGAAGTTTGATTTACTAAGAAATATATCAAATAATAGAATTCATAGTTCAACAGAACCTGTTGCTACAAGTAGACCAATTTATCTTGTAGACAGGTAGAACCGAGATCATAGAGATGCCGGTCCACCTGGAGTTGACCCTGGTTCCTTGTCATCCACATTCTCATCTACGTACAGTCGTCATGACTCTAGAGGGTCATGTTATGGCAGGTCTTGGCCTGAAAAAGAGAAACAAAGCTTTTTAATCCGTGAAACATGATCAAGTCATGATGATGACAGGTGGAGCCCTTACTTATCCGACTCATCATCTCACAGGAAGGAGCGCCATGAAGACCGTCCACATCGCCATGAAGACCGTCACCATCGCAG
This sequence comes from Glebionis coronaria, assembly GCA_025667525.1. Lineage (NCBI taxonomy): Eukaryota > Viridiplantae > Streptophyta > Magnoliopsida > Asterales > Asteraceae > Glebionis > Glebionis coronaria. The sequence goes on along the minus strand of JANFOE010000698.1, from coordinate 175,585 downwards.
TTGGTGGTAAGTCCAAATCACTTGGGATTTTCCTGTTAGAGGCTGAGAAGTATGAGATAGACTAGTTAAAGATTAGATGGTTAGTAAAAATGCTTGTGCTTTTGTTAGTTTAGCCTCAGCTCCCTAATATTTTTGCACCTTTTATTTCTTGGTTGTTTAGCATTGTCACATATTTTTACCGATGCAAGAAAAAACAAAAATAGACTGACACGTACTTTAATTGAAGTGTTTAACCCCAGAATCTACTGTCTAAATAGCTTTAAAGAAGGGCTACATTATAATGTAGCGTAATATATAAAAACAACTCATGGATCTAAATAGCATTGATAAATACGTCGTATTGAACGGCTCAACATGTTCAAAAATTGTACCCTACTGCAGCTCAAGCAGTTATGTATGTAAAGGTGATCTACTTTAATCTTAGACGGGAAAAAGTTCATCATGTCAAAATATTCAAATAAGCTTTTCTCTGTACAAAGGCATTCTACGTGACAAGTCCGTTTTTGAAGTAAAAAGCGCTAGTGTCACGAGTTGCAAATCTGATAGAACTACGTTTACAAAAAGGCTTGAGTCGTTTGAACATGTTGTTTATTAAAATGTTCAGTGATTGCATACCTATATAGAAACGATGAAGAAAATCCAAGGATGATTTGTCGGAACATATCGATGGAAAAGATTCTTATCGACCAACAATACAACCTCTTGACCACGATGCATGTAGACCTACTGAAGTCACTAGCAGATGACATTATTTACTTCATGCTCAAAGTTAGTGCCACATTAAGCTACATGGCTCCTTAGTATAATGTGGTTCTATTATACAAGTCCAATATCATCGCATGTTACCACAAAATCACATTTCATCGCATGTAGAATAAAAATGAGTAGCCGAAGATACATTCTTGTATTATTAAGAACTGTGACTTCTGGTAGTAGACAATATGGCATTTAGTGAATGTAATGTTTAAAATAGTGTGCATGTTTTAAGTATCTTTTGAATGTATTTGATGTTAATCACTATAATAATGGAATTGGGCTTATTTGTTCCAAGAGTATATAGCAGCATATGGGCTTATTTGGTTTTGGACTTGTTTTGTAAACTCACTTTATTTTGAAACATTCCATCTTATAAAACTTGTATAGGGGAAATCTATATCTATATAAAAAATTTAGAATGTCTTGTCTCTCACACTTTGGCTCATATGGTGCGAGACTTCCCATTTCATATTAGTTTAACCTCGAAATATCGTATCGTTAATTATATGCCGACAGACAATCCCGCCGCTTAGCGTGTGTATTCGCCTAGTAGCTTATAAATGAAGGGATCTGTAGGTACACGAAATCCTTAGATTGTCTATGTGGTAGAATGATCTAAAGAGAGGGAGAGAGATGAAGAACTAGAGAGAGAAAGTTAGAAAGAGAAAGGAGAGGATGAGAGAAAGTAACGTTTATTGATTGTGAAATGAGAACCAACCCCTCCTAACATGCTAGGAGGGGGTATATATGACCCACCTTACATGTGGGATTTATGGGTTTTATTGTTACATAACTAGATCACGAGCCCATAGTACGTATATATCGTTGGAGTGACCGATCCTTTCTAAATATGTAAAAACGTATTTGCAACAATCTCCCTAAGTTAGAAAGTCCTAAATAGTCTATAGCTCGTGATCTTTAGCTAGCTATGCTAATAATGATGTGACCGAGACTTTCTTTGGAATTTCGTATTTCCAACAATATTCCCCTAAGGGAGGTCACACCATTTTACAAAATCTTAAACCTAGCATACTATGTTTGAGTCTTCGATCTTGTTCTTGTGAATATGCTGAAGTGATCTTTGACTTTAGTCTTGAGCATGTTTCCTTGCCTTGACCTTGTGCATTCATCACTTGTGAAATATCCCTCCTCGTGACTTCATGTTCCACATACTTGCACCTTTATAAATTCTTTAAAGCTTCTGGGTTTGTTACATTGGAAGACTTGACTTTTAGACTTTCTTGAATTTGTTGAAGTATTAAGTGCAGAAAGTATAAGCATGCGTGGATGACTTCTTCTCTGATACCGCAATGCGACCTTCTTGTTACGCTGCATAAGACAATTAGCAACAAAACAAAGACACGGATGAAATGGCTTTGAAAATTTCAACCTATTTAGGTAGCCTTTTTTATCTCTGGTCGATGAAGACCGTTGGACGATATTAAATATCGTACTTGTGACAAGTAGTTTCAATTAAGAACCTCATTTACAAGATTTCACGGGTAAACTCGTTCTCTTTATTCGACCGTCTAAAGTTGACTGCGAACATAAAGAGTAATCATTTGGATAATAATATTCGCATGATTTAAAGCCCTCAAATCCGATTCCTGGAACAAGTTTGATTCATTAAAGAATCGCACCATCGTTGCTTTCCAGTTGTCACGATCTTGATTCATATAGAATCTTGCAAGTTACCTACCAAGTGCCGTTTGATGTTAACACTAGAAGGATGTCCACTCATCACTGTGAACACTATAGAGTCTCTGAGTGTTCTGGCAAGATCACTAAGATATTGCGTAGAGGCCTGGAGCGTGTTTAAGTTCAATTAAGAATTAAACCACTGTTTCTTTCCAGTTATCACAAGCTTGATTCATAAAGAATCGCACAAGTCACCTACCATGAGTTTTTGATATTCGCTCAAGAAGGATTTCCATCTTTATTATAATCGTATTACTCGGATGTTCAGGCAAGATCATGAAGATTTTGTGTAGGACTCTTAAGATCTTTCATACTTTTCATAGTGTGTGAAGAAGCAAGGAATTATGAAAGTGTGTCCTAATGAGATATTTGATGATCTCAAATGGCTCTAGACTCGATCGTGCATTTTGGATTTTAGTAATCGGAGGCTGGAGAGGAGTGCCACCATTTTAATACCAATTTATTCGGAGTGAATAAATCAATAGAAAATGCGTTGTCTCCGTGTGATTCAAAAAATATCTTTTCAGAGATATCTTAGTTAGCTGGGATGGGTTGTGCATTGCATCACTGGGTCCATGATGTCTATCTTCAATATCAAGCATCATTAAAAATGATCTCAATAGCATTTGTGTTGACCCGGTTTCTGCCTAAGTTGTTAGGAGGGCTTCTTTCTTTTCACCCTTTATCTTTACAATTCTTTTTCATTCTTCAACCCCTTCAATGCTTACGAATACATCATAACTAGCACCTTGTTGTGATTGTTCCAGTACTAACTTAAGTACTTGGTCGGCATTCAGCTACATTCACAATCTTTCTCCACCTTTCCTAAGGACTACTATTTCTAGCTATGGAACGTCCTTGGGAAGATTCCTCCGGTTCTAAAAGAATCATTGGACTTTAACCTATCCTACCATCCTTATGTCACCACAATCTTAATCGCCGTAGAAATAAATGGGTTGTGGGTACGTATAAATCACCATGAATTCCATTTTTGATGTACAACTCCATTTTTTCTCCCTCTTAACATATGCCACGATATTCGAAAACATTTCGCACATGTCGGGATGAGCCAGCACATTAAGTAAAACCATTATTGATCTCAATATTAAATCATATTTTCTCCCCTATATTAAAAATATTAGCCAAATCGATGTTTTTAATATCAATTGATTTAATAAAATTTTAAGAAAATTTGGGATGAAAAATGCAAATCCAATTATCTTCCTGATTTTCACAAGCTCCCCCACAAATTAATGAGGTGTACTTGAAACGTAAATTAAATACCTTTTAAACACAAGTGTAAGGTATTTATCACGTGCAAAGATCATATATGATAATGTATTCACAAAATTAATAATTTACGAGGTTGGACCTAAATGATGGAGAACATCATATGATAGAATCACATGGTTCTTGTCCATGAATGTTGGTCGCCTCGTCACGTATGAAGTTATCTCTTGACACCATGTGTACGATTAATATCGTTGTCTTGACACCAATTTGTGAACTTGGCACTTTCGGCATCAAAGATTCTGAATGCTGGACAATTGCTCCCCCTCAATTGTTGACCCGTGTTCTATCGAAAGAGTTGTAGTCGCCGTTTGAGTAGTCACATCGTCGAGTATGTAGATATCAATTATAAATTGCTACGGATTATGGAGATGATAACTTCATAAAAACATGATTTCTCTTCTTTTTAACAAATAAATGCACTGATGCGTACATATATTCGTGTTAGATTGTGATATTACTTAAACACAATCCCTTACATGGTTATAAAAATAAACCATGCCCGAGAAATTAATTCCTGTTGTTGAGTCAAAGCTTTCCGGTGAAATGCTTGACTTGTAAATGAAACGCGGGTTACTATCTGAAATAATAGCAAGCCATTTTGAGCATGTTTTAAATCATTTAAACTTCTGCTCGAACTTTATTTACAACCCCGTGTCATTATTGAACGAAATTTCTAGGATCATAAATATTATCGATTACAGAAGACATACCCTTTTTAAAAAACCAATTACTTGAGCTTAAGATTATGAATATCTTACGAAACGAGCTTAAGTCCGAGAAGTTGTAATCTTCCCGTTGTTAAGGATAAGTTACCATCGGCGAATAACTTTCCTTTTAATTGAAGAACGAGTTCTAAGCTGACATTTACTTAGAAGTCGTTTTCATGAGCTTGAAAACTTTTGAATGTTTTAACGTAAAGCTCATGACCGAGAAAGGTGAGTTTCTCGTTATGAAGAAAAGTTCTCTTATTTAAAAGATACACTTTCCTTTATGAGCTTAAAACTTGGAATGTTTTAATACAAGCTCATGACCGAGAAAAATTCATTTCCCTTTACGAGGTTAAGTTATCATTAAAGATAGACTTTCCTAAAATTGAAGTCCGAGTTACTGTCTGATCTTTAACTATAAGTCATTGTGCATGAGCTTAAAAACTTTGAATGTTTTTAATATTAGCTCTTGCCCGAGAAAAATTAATTTCACATTGTAAGGATAAGTTATCATCGACGATAAACTTTCCTTTTGTTGAAGTCTGGGCATAATCTGAAATGTGATTATACGCCATTTACACGAGCTTAAAACTTTTGAATAGGTTTAATGTAAGCTCGTGTCCGAGAATATTTAATTTCTCGTTTGTGAGGATAAGTTTATCATCGGCGATAAACTTTCCTTTCTTTCAAGAATGGGACATCGTCTGATATTTAACAATGAGCCAAATAGATGAGCTTAAAACCTTTGAATAGTTTTAATGTAAGCTCGTGTCCGAGAAAACTTAATTTCTCGTTTGTGAGGATAAGTTTATCATCGACGATAAACTTTCCTTTATTTGAAGATCGGGTCATCGTCTGATATTTAACGATGAGCCATGTACACGAGCTTAAAACCATTGAATAGTTTTTAATGTAAGCTCGTTTCCGAGAAAATTTAATTTCTCGTTTGTGATAATAAGTTTATCATCAGCGATAAACTTTCCTTTATATAAAGATCGGATCATCGTCTGATATTTAACGATGAGCCATGTACACTAAGTTTAACTGTAAATCCCCTAAGACACTTGTTTCTCTGATATCTTCTTCTTTAGTAACCAAACTATGAGAGTGTCCTTAGTTGAACGGTATATAAAGATCGGACCGGTTTGCTTTTGTTGATCCTTGACTTTGGTACCTGCATTCTCATTTGGAGTTTGTATGCTTTTATATGGGTTAGCGATATCTATCTTAGAACCATGCGAGGATTCACAATTTTCTTTTCTTGTGCTAGAGGTGACATGGGGAGATGATTCACTTATCTTAGCTGGCAAACGTTTCCTTTTATAGAATACCTTAAGTTCAGGCTTAAGTGATGCATCATCCTTTTCAATTTCCTCCTTAGTAGTCTTAGTAGGATCGGAGACTATCCTAGTTACAAGGCACTCGTTTCCTACAAGCGTGAAAATTATACCAGTGGGGCTCCAAACTTTACCAATGGATTTGATTTTAGCTAGCCACTGGGATTTAATTCTAGCATGGGAGTTCACCTCATGAAGGAATTTCTTGACACAAGAGTCATGATTTCCTTAAAGACACATTTCCTACATGTTTTACAAGTAGCATATTTAATGTCCGAGTAAGATCTAGAATTCCTAGATGATTGATTGATGCTCCTTGGATATGACATGCTACTTTTAGCAGTGTTGGGTAATCTAGAAGGCATCTGACTAGGTTTGAAATTCCTATCTCTTACTTGTGTATTTTGTATAGCTTCCCTTAGACCAAAATTATGGCGCACATCATTTGAACTAGTTCTAGACGTATTATTTGAACTATTCTTAGGGAGCCTAGACACAATCATGTGATTAGGTCTGGCAAAAGCTGATTTAGTCACATTAGACCTAGGTGGTGGAGTGAATGTTCTATAAACATGAACCATATCAACTTGGGAAGCAATTCGCGGTCTCGAGGATTGTGTTCGCTCGGATCTAAATGCAGTCGGTTGTCTGACGGACTGATTTGTAGGCGGTTTCCCCAAGATTGATGGTTTTTCAAGCTTAGTGTCCACACTAGTTCCTTTAGTTTCCTCAACACGTAGCAAAAACCCTTTCCTGAACTTGAGCTTTTAAACTCTCATTCTCTTTGAGCAATTTATCTTGGGATACCAATTTAAATTCTAGCAACTTAATTTGTGTTAAAAGATTATCCTTTTCAGCTTTAGAATCTTGAACTTTTTGATCCAATTTTCGTTCAAGAACAACGTTTGACTTTTCAAGTTTTTCAAAATATGTTTCAAATTTGTTCGTTTTCTTGGAAAATTCTAGTCTGGCATCCTCAAGATCTTTTGATTGCTGAGCTACGATCGTTTCGAGCTCTTTAATCTTGGAATCAGAAGCAGTTAATGAAACAGTCATAAGGCAATTATCATGATTGTTAGCATTTTGAACACTTTCTCCCCCATTATGACGCACATCGGATGAATCAGAAATGGTATCGCTACCACTCTTTTCCATCCCATGTTTGTCATAATTAGGTTCGAAATGCTTTAATATAAGACATTTCATCAGCATATACATCATATACAACATTACATTGTACCATGTTTGTAGGCTCTTCGTCATAAACGGGTATGGAGTCATCATAAGAGATATCGGTAACATTCCCTGACGTGTTGCTGATATCATGCTTAGCTGTTGATTCCATGCCTTGGCACACTTTAGCAGCCTCCAATTCGTTAATCGCATGACCATTTTCCTCTTGAACTGTAGATTCTTGCACTCCATTATTATACGCTTGCTGAAGTCGGGATCTTTCATAAATCGAAGACGAGACCGATGTCATGAGGTTCAATAGTGTACCACGGAAATCTTGAAGCTCGGTATGCGTGTCTTGAAGAAATGACTAGCAAGTCACTGAACTTTCAGACTTGACGATATTGAATTGGAGGAAAGGCGTGAGTTGTGTCATGAGAGACTTATATGTAAATGCCGATGCAGAGTGATTAAATTCTCCATTTTGGAGATGCTCTGCTAGTTGATTCATGTTAAGGAACATTGATTCCATGAATGTATGAAGATCTTGACCAAAGAGTGTCACAAATTCGCTCCATCCTTGAAGCCATGAAAGAGTCACTAGATGATACTGAAGCCGTCGAACTGAAGTTATACCACTTTCTCCATCGTTGTCTTTCATTTGATACAGTTCTCCCTCTTGAAACTTCGAATTCAACGATTCCATTGAAGTTCGATAAAGATAAGGGTTAATGGTCGATCGAGCAATGAAACGAAGTAATTTTGTTGTTGTCGAATCAAAAAATAAATTCGCGAGATTTTTAGAAACCAATAAGAAACCGTAAAAAATTCTTATAGAATCTTATTTGATAAGACCAAGAAATGTTTTTGACGATTAAGCACTTTCGTTCGAAAAATAAAAAATAACCGAAATCCAATTCACCCATGTTTACTTTAACGAAAAAATAAACGAAACCCACGTTTACTTTAATTGAATTGTTGTTAAAACTATTATTTTGTTAATAAACAAAACCCACGTTTACGACTAACAAAAACCCACGTGGCCTTGTAAAGTTATGTTAACAATAAAGAAGGTACGTGGCCACTAACTCAATCAATTCCAATCGTGTCCCACTAGAACATCGGGATAATATAAGGACCTTGTATCAGTCAACCCTAATCTCAAACTTAGTATACTCCGCCCCCCATCCTTTCTTGTTTCCTCCGTCTCCTTCTTTTTCATCCAAATACCATCTAATTATCCATCTCCAATATAACTGAATACGCCAATCTCCCAACGAAGCCATCATCTTTTCTCAATTGATCTATGACGAAACAAACCAATTAATCTTTCTTCTTTTGATGCTCCCAATCTCAAAAACTACCAAACCATCAAACTCCTAATCCATTGTCTCAAAAATCCTAAACAATTGAAACTGACGAATTGCTCAGTTGGTGGTTTCGAGTAGCAAATTGTATAATTTCGAAACAGTGAATCACACAACACTTGCCTCTCTTGTTTCAAATCGGGTTCAAGATCTTAAATGAAGGTCTCGGGTATATACTAACTTTATATGTTTTTGGTGTGAGTCCTTGATCGATGATGTTTTTATGGAGATCTTGATTTATATGGCCGAGTCTTGGTCGAGTCAGTTTTAAAGTCGAGTCAGGATATCATATATTGATTATGTGTCAAGTCAGTTTTGGTTTGTATTTTGATTTGGTGTTGAGCCAGTTTTCTTTAAAGTTTGTGGTTTGTGTTTTGGTTTATTAAAAGATTATTGTTCGAGTCAGTTTGTAATTCTTATAATGATTTGTTGGAGTGTATTGTTTGAGTCAGGTTTGGTTTGTGTTTTGGGTGATTCTGTGTAGGAGTCGAGTGTTGTGAAAGAGTCAGGTTGTTGTCGAGCCGAGAGGGTTGATTTAGTACTGAGAGTCAGTTGGTGTTTTAGTCCAGGCAAGTTCTTGAGTCGAGTCTTGGTTTATGCGTTTTTGTGTTTGATCCTATTTGTGTTGGAGTCTTGTGTTTTCGAGACAGGGTGGTGAGTCTCAGTTTGAGTTTCGTCAGGTGAGTATAACCAAAGTCGGAATCAGAAACCTGTATAGAATTCAGAATCAAAAACTGTGATAGAAGTCGGAATACGAACTCTTCATAAATGTCGGAATCAACAAACAAGCAAATTTGGAATCCAAAAACACTGTATAAATGTCGGAATCCAAACTTGTGACAAAAATTTGGAATCCATGATTGCGGTAAAAATACGCTTTTTAGGAAAAAGACGTATACTGGGCAAGTATTAATCGATACGGTTTAGGAAAACCGTAAAGACGAAAAGTCCAAGTTCGTTCTCGGTGGAGGTGTGTATGTTTTAGGCCAATATAATAAACTCAAGTTTGGATTAGTGTCGTTTTTGGTTTAGAGAAAGAAAATTAAAGATGAATTACACTACGATTAAACTACGACGAGTGACGTAAAAATGATAACGTAATTACGTAAAATGTGACGAAATTAAAAATTTAAGCTAAAAACAATTTGAAATTAAAACTAAGTCTAAAATAATAAAAATAAGAATAAAAATTCAATAAACAAATTTTAAAACCTTTTATTAATTAAATATTCAATTTTAAATGCTAATTAAATTGCTAAAATTAAATATAATTAACAAAAAGCTCAAAATATTATTATCAAACAAATATCTTACTTTTATTAATTAAACACTAAAAAGTATTTTTCCTAAATTTTTAAAGCTATTTTTACTATTTTTTAAATGCTAAAAACATTTTTTAAACTACAATAATGATTAAAAATAAAAAAATAATGATAAAAATAATTTTAATTTTTCAAAAACCCTATTGTACTTATTTAAACAGTAGAAAAATGGAAAAAGTAGAAAACAAAACTTTTTTACCTAATAGGAAAAAAACAGTTTATATAAAAACTAATTAAACCTAAATTAATTCTAAAAAATATTTAACTAAGTGAAAAATGAAATTACTGTTTTAAAAATCTTAAAATAATATAATTAAACTAAGAAAAATATAAAAACAGAAAAATACTAATTTTTTTCACTAAAAGAAAAAAACAGATTGTTAAAACTAATTAAATCTTAATTAAAACGCTAAAAATAACAAAGTGATCAGTAAAATAAAATTAAACTTAATGAAAAATCTTAAAATAAATTAACAAACATAAGAAAATTAAAATTACTAAAAAAGGATGAACAAATTCCACTAAAGACAAAAAATTGCTAAAACTGATGGTGACACAAGTTGGGCTTTTGTCTTTTAGCCCAGTAGTAGGAAGAAACAAGCAACCAATGGGAACCTTTTTCCCACTGCTCTTAACAGAAAAAGAAAAGTGTCGAAATAAGCTTTATTTCTTGGTTTTGTTGGATACCAAAGGCACCCTACAACCAGTTGGGTTGTGGGGAGTCAATGCAAGCAAAAAAATCAGCAAATCCAATACACAATAAGCACACAAATAAGCTATTTAAGGTTATTAATGTCTAGAATGGGGGTCTGGGCACTTTTGACTGATGCAATTGGCAAATAAGTGAAATTCAAACCTCCCAAACTTGCAACCAAACTGACAAATCCTCAAATACCCTACTAGCAATCCTAGGTAACTACTAAATATAACTTTATTACAAAGATTTCATAACACAAATCACTAAAACCAACTAGTTAAACCCTACTGATTGTTCTAAACAGTTTGTACCAAAAAAATTGAACAAGCAAATTCTTTCTAACACTTAACAAAAACAAACAACCTACTGATTTACCCTTCCACTACCATTTTGGGTGAGTTTAAGCTAATATTATCCTACCTTGTATTACTGAAATCAGTTTAAACCACAAATCCAAACACTCCCTTAAATCTGATAATGGAAATTTAACAAAGGCTTTGCAAGCTAAACAACACAAGCTTAAGTCTAAGAAACTAAAACACACATGTAAGCCCTAATAAAGCATAAAGAAATCATTTAATAACACTCTAACAGATTCACTCAAAACCATAATAACATACAATCCAAAACTCAAATTCTTGGCTAAAACGAGGCTTCAAGCCCTAGGTTTTATACCTTGTGGGACCCACATCCGGGCCCCACTATGACTGAAAAGCCATCTCCATCAAGCATGAGCTTGAGCTTATGGTTGATGAGTTGCTAATGTAGAGAGTGATGGTGTGACCACAACAGTCAAACACCCAATATGACTTCTAATGGTTTGGTACATGCTAAGAAAACAAAACCACTTGTACCATAAGCTTACCAATAAGCTTATTTGTCAGATAAGGTTATTGTGAGCTTATGCTACAGTAAGTACAATCAAACATGAATAAATAAAGACCTTGTTAAAAAAACTTTGAAAACAAAACTTGGAAAACAAATTTTTGTAACCATTAAACTTTTGAAAATTCCAAGGGTAGCCAACAAGATTTATCACAAAGCTAAAACCAAACACAAAATTCCACTTTCACTTCCTTTTGTGCTTGGATTCGAATTTCTAAAAAACTATTGAAACTAATCTTTTGAAAACTAGTGTTAACTTTAAATATTGCAAGAAAGTAAATGATTTAACTAAAACAAAAAGAAAATGGTACTCAGTATGAACTTGCAAGGTTAATATATTACTTTAAATAATTGATATAAAAAGTTTACAAGCCAACCTAGAACAAAGAAAATACGATCATAGGTCGACCACTATTTATACTACATTAAGGAGGATTCTATAAATACAACAAAGAAAAACCCTAATCTGTATGAAATTCCAATAGAGCCCCTTGTTTGAATTTCTAGTCTTGGTCAAATGGCCATCTTGTGATTCTTGTACTGTTGTCCAGCTATGATGAAAGGATCTTGAGCGTTTATATTTTCTTTGGGGACAAGAAAATGCATCCAGCTATTAATTTGGTCGGGTTTTGGTTTTTGGGACGAAAGTGATGGGCAGAGGACCATTGAAGGGGTCCCATGGGTGTGTCTGGGTAGTGTTTAGGGGTGGGGTTTTGATGAGGGGACAATAAAATTGTGATCTAGAAACTATTAGTTAAAAACCCTTTGTTTTCAGTGAGTGTGGGATTAGGGTTTATAGGTTGGGATTTGGGGTGTTTTAGGGGTGATGGGTGAATAGTTATTGTTTGCCGCTAGGTTAGGATTATAATAATCAGTTTGAAACTGATTATTATTTAAGTGAGGGATTAGTGAGTGGAGATTGACGTGGAGGTGGGGGTGATGTGGTGGATTGTGGTTGGATGAGAGGGGTGAGTGGGGATGACATGGAGGGCTGTGAGTGGTGGAAGGGAGTGTAGTGGGTGACGTGGCGGCGAGTGAGTGATGGTATGAATTTTCAAGTCTGGCAAAACAAGTCCCCCCTTTTCCAAATTTTCTTCAAACAAAGTTTGTCCCAGCATATAACTAATTTCCTTTGATAACAAGTTTCAACAACTTATCAAAAGTGGCACAACCATTTCATAACTTTGAATCAAGGACCATATATGTAATGTTTGCATTCTTCAAGGGCTCATAATGTAATATATTGATATTTTAGGGACCCAAATGCAATATTAGAGTTTTGAAAGGGTATAAAATGTCAAGTCTTCAAAAGATGAGGGACCAATCTTGACAATCTTCAAAACATCAAGGACTTTAATGGAAAATCATGATTCGGGTCCGGTTCTTTGTGCGGCTTCGTTTCCCGTGTTCGTTTTTGCTTGATTCTTGTAATCTTTTATTGATTTCACGATATTCGTACCTAAAATACACAATGAACAAACACAAGCATATTTTGGGGTATTTTAATGATATTTTAAGCATTTGAAGCCCGATTTGGACAATGAGACTATGTATAATTGCAATCTTATCACTCCCCCATACTAAACCATTGCCGTGTCCCCACGCAATGCTAGAATTAAGTATCATAGCACTTCCAAAATTCATTTTATGTGATATTTATTGAAAACGTAAACTTACAAAAACTACGACATGTGTTTTAGACATACTGTATTGTTTTCATCACGATTAAGTGACTTCTAGGGTCAAAGAATAAGAACACGTGAATGCCTTATAGAGATAAGTTTGTCATCCTCGATTTTCACCCAATTCCATGCTAAGCGTGTAACGAGATCATTTTCATTATAAGTTAGCAAAACAATCATTACTCATGAGTGTTAATTGCGTACTTAGACTCCCTTATTCCTAGGGTGTATCTCTTATATTTTATTTCTTAGACCGATATTTGGCATGTACTTCATACTTCAAATCTTGGAAGACGTTCTTGAAATAATGGTCTTCTCTTCATATATGGAATTTCTTCAAACTTGGACCATGACTTCATCATTTTTCTTCAATCTTTATTTGGGATTTTGATATACAACGATCCGCCTCCTTTTCGGACTTGGATATATTTATCCTCATACCTTGTTAGGGTCTTTTTGGATATACTTCTCCATGATCTTTAGGGTAGTATTGCTTTTCGTCGTGTGTCTCGATCCTTCATATTGATTTTGGAACAATGATACTTCACATCATCTTGGATCTTTAGCAACAAAATATAGTTCCTCATGCCTTGTTAGTTATGCCTTGGCTATGAACTCTATTCCCGCTTCAATAAGTTATGCCTTGGCTATGAACTCTATTCGAATACAAGAAACTTTTAAACGATCTTGGGCTAGAAGCTAAGTAACGTTTTAAATCGTACGACCTTACTTATTGCATTAAACAAAAGCATGGGGAGAAAAAGCTAATAATTACTACACATGAGATCGTGAAAGATTACATAACTTATAATTAACTCTAATTTCTCGTCCTCATTTAAGAGACTTAGCCTAAAAAGTTAAGGAATCGAAGCTAAGTGCTCAACACGTACGGTCGAGTAAAAAATTACTCTTATTCTCACCATCGGAACACCTACATTCATGTCAAACACTTATGAAAAACAATAAAAAATTTAAAGTTTGGCCATTTTTAGCCTTATTTTGCATAAAACGATAACAAAAGGATGAATATTGGATTGCGTGATGACGTAAGCAAGGTAATGTATCTACTCACCCCTATACTAAAACTAAACATTGTCCTCAAAGTTTCGAGTCTAGGGGTAAACACCCCCATACTAGAGACGAACTCGAATTCTTAATCTCAAGCATGGAAAGGGTAAAACGAATAACCTAAAAGCCGTTTATGAATTATGCTAATAAGATAAACGTTAGAACATAAAAGGATATCATCGCATATCGGAATCTCCAAAGGCAATGATCGAAGCTCGAGTGATCCGTAAAACAAACACGAGAGGCTTCAATGATGACGATGAACCTAATAAATCACAATCACAAACAACCACGGAACAAAGGTTGGAAGAGCACAACTCCCCTCGTTACACTAATTAGAAAACAATAATATTTACAAGGATAAGCATGAGAATCCCCCACGAGGCACCTTGTTTTTGATAACCAAGTCAAAAGCTCGACTCGAATCCCCATAAATGTGATCATTTAAGGATAATCATGGTTTGGTCATTTTTGGTGGGGCTTACATGATAAACAATGCCCAAAAGTACATGTAATACTTTAAAAACCTGATATACGTATAACGGGGTCAAATATAGCGTCATCGTTTTCGGATGAAAGATGAAACAACGCTACTCCAACCGATAGTGGAACCTCAAAGAGGTCAAAGAAAAGAGATGAGAAATAGAAGGGTGGGACAATGGGTAAGGCAACATAATGAGCTACTCGAGGTAGACTCACACGAAGCAAATAGATATATTTTCCATTTATTGCATCGGTGGAAGACCGAGATTTCCCTTTACAAGCAATTCCCAGATGGAATATCTCGTCCTAGGTGGAGACATGTGAGGGAACATAAGGGGCTCCCTCCACACTAGATCCACACGACGCATCGTCAAAAGGAGTAGACGAGCTTGTTGCACTAAATAAACGTAGTGATGATGGAGTTAAACTTGTAGAAAAATCTTTTAAATCCATTTTAAAATATTTTCCTTTTTCATCGTTCAAAAACTCTTTATGAAAACCCGATTTTATGATGTCGAAAAATATTTGGCGTTTCAAACTCAATATTACTCACTAATAGGTGTGAAAACACCCATCCTTTTACCACTTAATTACAATAATAACCAAGCCAAAACGTGTATTTTATGTCGTTTATGTCGGAATTATGCGTGGTTTGTGTTTTTGTTGTGATTTAGGATGAAAATGTGAAAAGGGGAGAAAACACGGACATTCACGGGCTTTTATCGAAGAAAAAGACAAAAGACGAAGTCAAGAAATCAAGAGTGCTAAAATAACGGAAGTCCAAGACCAATTCTGAAGATTTATCGAAGAAAAAGTCAAAAGACGGAAGTTTACTAAAAGCCGAAGAACTCAAGTCTAATTTATTGAAGAATTACAAGACGAGTTTAAAGAAATCCCGAGACAAAGTCGTTAAAGTCAAAGAATTAAGAAGATTAAGGACTAATCAAGCAATTAAAGAAAGAAGAAAGAGGGGAGGAAACTTCCTTCCACTAATCCTCCTCCTCCCCTATAAATAGATCATTAGGACTTCATTTGTAGGTTGTTAGCTAATGTGACAATTAGTCTTTCCACCATTTTTCTTTACTTGCACAACTTTAATTTTCATGTCATTTACTATCTTGTTCTTCAATTTCATGTCTTAAATTTCAAGCCTTTTAATTCCAAGTAAGTTAATTTCATTGTTAATCTTATTTTTCTTTAATCAATCTTTTCTTTATATTTCTTATCCTACTTTTCTTGTTTTGATTTGATTTTGGTTCGGATTAAGGTTTTATTTTGCTTATTCATATTGCTTATTTGATTAAAAAGTTCACCTTTTTATTTCTATCTAAGCTTTCATACGAAATAAGCTATAAGTTTGACAATCTTATTGGCTTATTTTGTATTTAGCTTATTTACTTTTTAGTTTTCTTAAAAAGTTTAGTCTTTTTGAAGTTTGCTTATTTCGTATTTTAAAAGTTTTCAAATTTATGCTTATTGATCTTTTAATGTTTGATTTTTATAGCTTAAAGTGTTTTAGTGCTTATTGTGTTAATTTTCTTATTTTTGATTAAGTGCTTTTTAGTTAATTTTTATAAAAAGTTCTTTTTAAATATTTTTTATTATTTAGTATTTTTAAAAGTTTTTAAATTTTTGTCTATTAGCTTTTTCTTAAATTTGATTTGGTAAAGTATTTAGATAAGTGCTTATTTGGTATTTGCTTATTTGCTTATTGTATGCCATCGTAATGCTTAAGGGTTTTACCAGTACGATCCAGTAAGTGTGATCGCATAAACCCCGAGGGTATCTACTTGCGATCCATTACTGCGATCTATAGTACGATCGTCACTACGATCACACTCCATAATCCTCACCAGGATCACTTGTTGCGATCGTGGGTACGATCATATAGTGCGATCTAAGGTGCGATTGGCCAGCATGATCACTGGGTACGATCTGGTAGCACGATCCCCAAGTACGACCCTAAAAAACATGACTACGATGGAATCAATACAATAGTACGATGGAAATCAATACAATAGTACGATGCATGCATGGCGCCATTTTCATTTTCACCTAGTAGGCTGGTTGCTTCCAGCAGCTAGCCTGCTAGCTTGTTTATTTAATAGTATTGTTCCGTAATTGTTTAGTTTTTGTCTGAAAGTTGTTCCGATTTTATTTTTGAAAGTTACGTATTTTTAGTTGAATTTTTCGTCGATTTTATTTTTGAAAGTTACGTATTTTTATTAATTGTTTCGTTTTAAATTCACGTTTTATTATTTATATTGTTTTGTTTTTATTAATTAATCGCTTTTAGTTTATTGTTTTTATTTTGTGCATTTACCTTTTAAGTAGAATAGATAACCAAACCATTTTATTTGCCACCAAGAACAACTGAGTCACACATTGAACCGGAAATCAATTCGAGAAGATACCGAGAACGAAACTTTTCAAACCTAGTAAAATCTCTACTTTAAAATGGCGCCGCTGCCGGCTCTTTTCGTGAAGATTAGCGTTTTTTTGTGAGAGACGCGTTGGCTTTTGGGATCCGTTCACTCGTGAATGTTATTTTTTGTATCAAAAATTTTCAAAAATCCAAAAACATTTGAAAAATCATAAAAAGCATTTCTTTTTCAAAGTTTTGCACTAAAAATATTCTTCTTGCTTATCTATTTTTCTTTATGGATTCTTATGTCCATTGCGTCGGGTGTGGGAGACGATTATACGGGAACGACTCATGTCAATGGTGTACATGTGAGCGGTGCAGAAACGATATTGACAATACACAATTCCTATTCGGATTTTGTCCTTTGTGCAACTCGACTAATTCGTCCTTTTTGAATCCACCTCATGTTCCCCCGTGCATCTATTGTGGAAGCGAATCTCATTGGCATGTTTCGTGCCCGGTTCGATACCCGTATGATCACGGGCAAGAACCGGGGTACAATTATGACAATGATAATAGCTATCCACAAGACGCACCCAGTCTTCCTCCTCACCCGTTTTGCAACAACTGTGGGGGTCCTCACGATACTTCTTATTGTCAGCCAATGACTTATTATGAGCCAGACCCGTGTCCTCAATTTTCTTCACCGATGGATTATTATGAACCAAATCCGTGTTATAATTCTTCTCAACCGATGACTTACTTTGAGCCACATCCGTGCTATAATTCTGGTTTTCATAACTGTGAGCCCCCACATCCCACCCTCAATCATCAATCCTCTCTGGGAATTCGTATTGCCCAACAACTCACTACTTTGAATGACGAAACACACGCCATTATTTTGAAACTTCAAGAAGCCGTTGTTCAACTAAACGAAGCTTGGGAGGAGGAAAAGCGACAGCAACAAGAGCAAGTATCTAATCTTAGTGATTATACCCCTCCTCTTGTGCGTCAATACTATTATGATGATGATGACGACGATGATGTCTACGCTCTCGACCCATCTTCTGAAGTTGCTACTCCTTCTCTCGATATTCCTAATGCGTCTAAGGATGATCATTCATTGAGTGAGATTACTGATTTTGGTCTCGATAAATTCTTTGATGATGAGGTGTGTGACATACCGACTACTATGGAGCTTGAGGACGACGTTGCTCTCACAGAGGAGGTCGATCCCAATGATGACGATTTTTATCCGCGCTATGAGAATTTTAATTTTGAAATTTCTCATTCTCCACCGGGAGACGCGGGCGATGACGATTTATTCTCTCCGGCTTACGAGAAGTTCACCGATGAACTTGCTCTTGAAGATGAGGTGGAAGACGTGATTCTCCGCGACAGATTACGGAAAGTGCATCTTCTTATAGCTCATATCGAAGAGTTGACTTCTCCTCCTCTTTCCGATTCTTTACCTCCATCTATTCCTCCCGTTGAAGATAATGACCCATTGCTGGAAGAAATCGACATTCACTCAATACCTCTGGGTATTGATGATGATGACACGGAGGGGGATATTATTTTTGATAATTTGCTGTAGGAAGGTATTGTCCCAAGTCCCCCTCCCGAGCACCTTTCTTCCTCCCCTTTAGCCACTATTACGGAGGATGAGTGCTTTGACCCGGGAGGTGACATTCACTATTTCATGATTGATAACATTATGGCTTTGCCGAGTGCTCAACATCCATTGTCTTTGGGGGATGACAATGTGCTTACTTTACCCACCCCACCTCCCGTGGATCTCGATTTCACATACTTTTCGTATGTTGAAAGAACCTTTCTCCCATTCAAGACTTATCCCCCCGCCTCTCCTTTGTTGATGTCCACCGGGAACGAGGACAAGGTCTTTGATCCTGGTATTACATTTGAGGCTTCCCCATGGACCATTTACTTCGGGGACGAGTCAGGCTCGTGACTCGGTTAATATAAACAAGCGCTTTTGGGAGGCAACCCAATTATATATCTATCTTTACCTGTTTTCACCATAAGTGTAGGGGGAGCCCCGTGGTGTTTCTTGTTTTCTTTCTTATCATGTGCAGGGATTAGAGCTTCAAAGACACACTCTTGATGACTTTTGACGAATCGTGATTCCGTGTTCCCGTCTTCCTGGGTCCATCCTAAACTCTTTTCGATTCACTATTTTATATTTTCCAATATTAAAATAGGAATCTCTTTAGTTGTCCTTTCCTTAGCAAGATTTAAACAACGTGCACAATGTCCTAAGTGTAGGGGAGTTTACTCCCACATACTTAAACATTGAGGATAATGTTTATATCAAGTGTAGGGGGACTTCTATAGAAGTTAAGTGTCCTTTTCCTTGTATTTGTCCTCATTTTAACCGGAAAATCAATTTTTCGATATTTTTCAAAATTTTTGATCTACTTTGGCCTATTAGTTTTTTCCTTTGTATAGTTATTTTCTTTCTTTCCTAGAATAAATTTTAATAAAGTGGTTTTAATTTTCAAACGTTGTGAATCTTTTGACTCAACCCGAGTTTACTTATCTAAGTTTACTCTAGCTAGTATCCTTAACGTATTTAAGTCAAGTTTTGCTAGGCTTTTATTTAGGGAGCTTTAAAACGCGAAAGTCTTAACTCTCACGGGTTAAGAACAAGAACTTTTCGCAAGTTCCTATAATTGATCCTAGAGAGTCGTTTATCAAGGGGACTTTAAAATGCGTTTTCTAAACTTAAAAGAGTCTAAGAAGATGCAAGATCCTATAGGCAACTCGAAAACCCAAAACTTTGATTTAATAGGCTAAGCATCCACGAGTCTCATTCCTTGAGATTTTAAATTATGGAGAACGAGAGATGATAGAGTCAATTATAAGTTTGGTATTCTTTCATGAATTTATGTGAGTTGATTATAAGCCTATTCTCCCATCGCTTGCTAATAAATTTATCTGCAATAAATAAGGTTGTATGATTTGAAAAGTTACTTAGCTTCTAGCCCAAGATCGTTTAAAAGTTGCTCGGTATGGATTAGAGTTCATAGCCAAGGCATAACTTATTGAAGCGGGATGCGAAGATTGGCGAGTCCGAAAAGGCCGTAACAAGGTATGAGGGCTACATTTTGTTGCTAAAGATCCAAAAGTGATGTGAAGAATCATTTATCGAAAATCAATATGAAGGATCGAGACACACGACGAAAAGCAAGAACTCCCCAAAAGATCATGGAGAAGTCTATCCGAAAAGACCCTAGCAAGGTATGAGGATAAATAGATCCAAGTCCTAAAAGGAGATGGATCGTTGTATATCAAAGTCCAAAATAAAGATTGGAGAAAAATGAAGAAGTCGTGGTCCAAAGATGAAGAATCTCTCAAAACTTCAAGTGAAGAAATTCCTATTATGAAGAGAAGACCATAATTTCAAGAATGTCTCTCAAAGATTCTAAGTATGAAGTCGCTGCCAAATATCTGTCCGAGAAAGGTCTCAAATCGCGAAGCGAGTTATGCCAAGATATGAACTTTATGAGGTCCCGAGAAGCAGTTTTAAAAGATTTTGTCCTTTAGCTGACTATTGATTAAATCGTCCCACTTTATTTTCAGCCTGAACAACTATCGAAATAAGTCAACAATGCATCCTCGTGATCATTATAGACAATAACAAAATATAAGAGATACACCTAGGAATAAGGGAGTCTAAGTTAATAATTGGCCCACATGAGTTCGTGTTAGTTTGCTAACTTATAATAACAATGATCTCGTTTTTAAGCTTGGTTTGGAGAATGTGAAAACTTGAGGATGATGATCATTCATGACATTTACAAAACCCTAAGGTATGTCTTTGATTTCTTTACTTACTTTCTTCCTTTGAATGTTTATAATTTTCTATCTCTTTAATAAAGGCCAATGTGGATTGATTATGATGGAAAATGTAAAACGTGCTTTTTAACTAATGCATTGCATGAGGACATTGCAATGGTCAAGTGTAGGGGATTTGACAGGTGTGAAAACACCCATCCTTTTACCACTTAATTACAAAAATAACCAAGCCAAAACATGTATTTTATGTCGTTTATATCGGAATTATGCGTGGATTGTGTTTCTGTTGTGATTTAGGACGAAAATGTGAAAAGGGGAGAAAACACGGGCATTCACGGGCTTTTATCGAAGAAAAAGACAAAAGACGAAGTCAAGAAATCAAGAGTGCTAAAAGAACGAAAGTCCAAGACCAATTCAGAAGATTTATCAAAGAAAAAGTCAAAATACGGAAGTTTACTAAAAGCCGAAGAACTCAAGTCTAATTTATTGAAGAATTACAAGATGAGTTTAAAGAAATCCCGAGACAAAGTCGTTAAAGTCAAATAATTAAGAAGATTAAGGACTAATCAAGCAATTAAAGAAAGAAGAAAGAGGGGAGGAAGCTTCCTTCCACTAATCCTCCTCCTCCCCTATAAATAGATCATTAGGACTTCATTTGTAGGTTGTTAGCTAATGTGACAATTAGTCTTTCCACCATTTTTCTTTACTTGCACAACTTTAATTTTCATGTCATTTACTATCTTGTTCTTTAATTTCATGTCTTAAATTTCAAGCCTTTTAATTCCAAGTAAGTTAATTTCATTGTTAATCTAATTTTATTTTAATCAATCTTTTCTTTATATTTCTCATCCTACTTTTCTTGTTTTGATTTGATTTTGGTTCGGATTAAGGTTTTATTTTGCTTATTCATATTGCTTATTTGATTAAAAAGTTCACCTTTCTATTTAAGCTTTCATACGAAATAAGCTATAAGTTTGACAATCTTATTGGCTTATTTTGTATTTAGCTTATTTACTTTTTAGTTTTCTTAAAAAGTTTAGTCTTTTTAAAGTTTGCTTATTTCGTATTTTAAAAGTTTTCAAATTTATGCTTATTGATCTTTTAATGTTTGATTTTTATAGCTTAAAGTGTTTTAGTGCTTATTGTGTTAATTTTCTTATTTTTGATTAAGTGCTTTTTAGTTAACTTTTATAAAAAGTTGTTTTTAAATATTTTTTATTATTTATATTTTTAAAAGTTTTTAAATTTTGGTCTATTAGCTTTTTCTTAAATTTGATTTGGTTAAGTTTTTAGATAAGTGCTTATTTGGTATTTGCTTATTTGCTTATTGTATGCCATCGTAATACTTAAGGGTTTTACTAGTACGATCCAGTAAGTGTGATCGCATAAACCCCGAGGGTTTCTACTTGCGATCCATTACTGCGATCCATAGTACGATCGTCACTACGATCACACTCCATAATCCTCACCACGATCACTTGTTGCGATCGTGGGTACGATCATAGAGTGCGATCTAAGGTGCGATTGGCCATCATGATCACTGGGTACGATCTGGTAGCACGATCCCCAAGTACGATCCTAAACAACATGACTACGATGGAATCAATACAATAGTACGATGGAAATCAATACAATATTACGATGCATGCATGGCGCCATTTTCATTTTCACCTAGTAGGCTGGCTGCTTCCAGCAGCTAGCCTGAAAGTTGTTCCGATTTTATTTTTGAAAGTTACGTATTTTTAGTTGAACTTTTCGTCGATTTTTAGTATTAATATTTTTTCGTAAAGTTTAAGTTTTATCTTTTATTTAGTACCCGCTTTAGGTGTTGCCTCGTTTAGCTTTAAAGTACCATTTTAGTTTTATTTTCTTCTTTTTCATTTAGTAAACTTTATTTTCAAGTCGATAGTTAATTTCGTCTTTTAGTTTTATTTTTATTAATTGTTTCGTTTTAAATTCACGTTTTATTATTTATATTGTTTTATTTTTATTAATTAATCGCTTTTAGTTTATTGTTTTTATTTTGTGCATTTACCTTTTAAGTAGAATAGATAACCAAACCATTTTATTTGCCACCAAGAACAACTGAGTCACACTTTGAACCAGAAATCAATTCGAGAAGATACCGAGAACGAAACTTTTCAAACCTAGTAAAATCTCTACATTAAATGGCGCCGCTGCCGGCTCTTTTCGTGAAGATTAACGTTTTTTTGTGAGAGACGCGTTGGCTTTTGGGATCCGTTCACTCGTGAACGTTATTTTTTGTATCAAAAATTTTCAAAAATCCTAAAATATTTGAAAAATCATAAAAAGCATTTCTTTTTCAAAGTTTTGCACTAAAAATATTCTTCTTGCTTAACTAGATCCACACGACGCATCATCAAAAGGAGTAGACGAGCTTGTTGCACTCAATAAACGTAGTGATGACGAAGTTAAACTTGTAGAAAAATCTTTTAAATCTATTTTAAAATATTTTCCTTTTTCATCGTTTAAAAACTGTTTATGAAAACCCGATTTTATGATGTCGAAAATATTTGGTGTTTCAAACTCAATATTAGTCACGCTAAAAATCCTCACATTTAAGTTGCGGTTAGGGGGTGGTGGATTGTATAAATTCTCAAAACGTTTGTCAACAAAGAACACCGCCCCCTCGGGGTCAACATATTTATCATCCTCATGACCGTGAAGCTCATCGATTTCTTCATCGTAAATAGGCTTATAGAACCAAAGTTCTTCATAATCCTCATTAATGATATTTGAAATTCTCTCGAAGAGATCATGAGCAAGCACAAAATAATTATTCATAAGGGGGGAGTGTTGATTAGGTAATTCCTCATGAATGTGATAAACGTCATTATCATTTGAGGAGTATTGATTAGGTAACTCCTCGAGAATGGGATTTTGGGTCACGTGAGTTGGTTCGTCATCGAAAATAAGACATTCCAACACATCAAGTTCATCCTCGATTTTGGAAAAATCAACCTCACTTGTAGGTGGAAGTGGAGGCAAAAGAGCTACCTCTCGTTCGATAATTTACTCAATCTCGGGATAAAACTCATAATCAACGTACTTCCCATGTAAAAACGCCTTTTTAGTAGAATCCTCAAAAATGGCATGTGGAATTTTAAGCACGTGATCAATTTCGGCAAAAATCGTTGATAACGCTCTAATTATACATGTTTGCGTGTGTGTTATCTGTATATTTTTAGGTTAATTATGTGAACTATCGATACTTAATGGAGTATATTTTATGTCTAGGTTATGTGTCGTGGAAGGAAATGGAAGAAAACACAAAGTTATGAAGATTAAACGAAGAAATAAAGTCAAGTTTCTAATCGTCCGACACCTGTCACTGTTTTGGCCATATCTTGAGCATACGAACTCCGTTTTAGTTGGTTCAAGTGGCCACGGAAAGAGGAAAGAAAGTTCTACAATTTTTCCATTTGGTCCAAAGCTGGAATGACCAAATGTGCGGCGCACAATCTAAAAAGTACGGCGCACTTTTCTGCAGGCAAATGTGTGGCGCACAAATGAAAATGGGTGGTGCACGTTCCTTCTGCACAGCTCAAAAGTCATATTTATGACTCCCATTCATTACAAGTCCAATCAATTGACTTTACCTTGGTCACCAAGTGGTAGAAAGGCTTTATAAGCACCCCAAAAACACAGAGAAACATCCAATCCCATCTCAACAACTTATATCTCTATCGTATACTCCATTGCAGAAGAGAGAACTAGGTGAGGATCTTTAGATCCAATGATCCAAACAATCCTCTAATCCATGGTGTATCACCATATCACCACCACCACGAATTTACCACCTTCCAACACCATTCCTTTGGGCATATTCAGTAGCTTTGGGTTGTTACTTAATCATTGGAATATTGGGTTGTTAGATTAGTGATTGTTTTGATATGAATATTGTTATGGTACTTTGTAATCAAGCCACTCACATAAATGGATTGGGTACATTTCTTTACTGATCAAATTGATATGTTTCTTAGTTTATTGATGCTTGTGTTATTGATTATTGAATTGTTTATATTAGCTTCGCAGGGTCGAAGTGCGGCGCACAATTAGTTCTGTGCGGTGCACTTTTTCCCTGGTTCATGATTATAAGTGTGATTTGGATACTCATGTATTATGTGTTACTATGTAAGACCATTTTTATATGTTGGATTCATCCATGATCATCGACTAATACTCATGTGAATGGATGAGTTTCATGTCATCTAATAAATGAATCTTGTTAATCACTTTTGTAATGATTAGGGGATTAAAACATATACCAACTCTTGCCTAATCTCATGTACTACCTTAGTTATCGAAATCAAGCATAAACTAATCTTAATACTGTTGGTATGACAAAGTATTTAACCGGATTCTTGTCATATCAATTAGATGTTGCATGCACGACTAATAATCGGCATGTTGTCTTACCTTGTTTATGTGCTTGTAATTCATCTTAGCTATATATCATTTCTATGTTCTTTGAATCATCATTTGGATAAAATTAAGTCAACTTGTGACATTCTAAAGATAATTGTTTTAACTTGTTAACACCAATCCCGTGGATCGACCTGGACTTTACCTTAGACTATACTATACACGAAAGGGTATACTTGCCCGTGTTGTGTTTTTAGTCCCTGGTTTGGTAATAATCTAGTAATATAAATTTAAAACTCTCTTTCGCAACATCAAGTTTTAGGCCGTTTGTTAAGGACTTGCGAACACACATCAATCACCATCGTCATCGTCAAAGAAAGAGTCGATGTGATCACTCACAACCATGGTCTTACAAGTCGAATGATTATGCTTAGGTGCCTTTTCTCTGACGAGAGGATCGATGTCGATGAAACCTTTAGCCTCAACGGGTGTTGGGCTAGGAAATGGAGGCACTTCAATGTATTTAGAAGTCGATGCCTCAAAGACGTGGTCCTTCAAACGAGGTGAAGACGAGTTCATTTTGGTCATTGTCGTGATTACACTAACATCGCCCTTTGGAATTGCTTGTTCACTTGTTTCACCGAATAAATCCCCACATGATTTTTCATACATAAATCTACGAATACCCTTTTGAATTAAGTAGACGTATTCTTTATCATTAAAATCGTCATCTTTAAAACCGTTCATTTTAATTCTTTCAAAACATGCATCAAGCCTCATATTTTCCTCTAAAGTTAACATTTTGAAATCATAAGAATTTGAAATCTCGGTTTTATCATGATGATTATAAATTTGGGATCTACTCGTGAAAAAGTCCATTTTCTCCTCCCCATACTTCATAGTGAGTTTCCCACCGTAGACGTCGATTACGGCTCGAGCCGTCGATAAAAAGGGTCGACCTAAAATAATAGGACATTTAGGATCACACTCATAATCGGATATGACGAAGTCCGCGGGAAAAACAAACTTTCCAATCCTAACGTAGACATCCTCGGCTATTCCAACTGGATTCAAAGGCGTACAATTTACTAGCTCGATAGTCATTTTCGTGGGGGTAAGACTAGGCAATTTCCTCAATTTCCAAAGAGAATGAGGCATGAGATTGATGCTAGCACCTAAATCGGCAAGGTCTAAACATCCCTCAATCTCGAAAAAATCACATGGAAATATAAATTGGCCTGGATCCTCTTCCTTTCTCGGCATATGCCTTTTGGGTTTTTTAAGAAGGATCGAAGCACAAGTTTCTTCAAGGGTTACTTGGGTGAGGTCGATAAAGCTCTCTTTTTGAACCGTGGATGGAATTCGAGGTACACGAGGGGTGTGCACTATTTTCCTTGGTCGCCACGTTCACCCCATCGACTTTAGAACATGAAGGCGTCTTAGAAGTCGAGGGTTGAGAAGAAGGAACAACTCTAAATCCATCAAGGTTAGGGGTAATCACACGAATTTTCTCACGAGACGAGGCGGCTTTAACATATTCCTTCGGATTTGCTACGGTGTCACTAGGTAACGAACTCGATGACGCACCTAAGGCCTTATTCATAATGGCCGAAAACATCTTTTTATGTCGGTTTGTCCTTGCTCAATCTTTGTATTTTGATTTTTCACAGTATTGGAAAAGTCGTTTTTCAAAGTACCAATTTGTCCCTCTAAACGTCTCATATTAGCCTCATTTGTTTTCATATATTCTTGAAAATCGTTTGACGAACTATTTTGATTTGAATTAAAGTTCCCTTGGTTTTGATTACTTTTTTGAAAATTCCCTTAATTACCATTTGAAAAAATTGTTACCTTGATTTTTTTTGTTTGAAAAATTCGAGTTTTAGTTGTTGTTGTCTCAATTTTCCCAACTCAAATTACGAACTTGATTATAATCACCTCGATTTCCTTGTTAATTTTGAAAATTGTTTCCACGATTATAATTATTGCCTTGATAATTTCCTTGTGATGGACCCACGTTTTTTGATTTTGAAAATTGTTGTTTCCATTTAACGCGTTTACACTAGACGTTTGGCCATCCGTAGCCGCACACTCGTAATAATTATGAGGTCCACCACACAACGTACACGATGCCTCAACCGCTTTCACCGTAGCGGGAGCGTCTTTCTTTTGCATTTCGATGAGAAAAGACGTAAACACATTCGTCAACTTATCGACTTTCGCATCAACCCTCTCAATGTCGCGATTAGAATTACTAACATTGGTGACATTGGCAACACTCGGTGCGTTACGGAGTTGGTAAACCTTGGATCTATTCTCGATAATCATTAATGCATCTTTTGGAGTTTTCACAAAAAATTTCCACCGGCGGCGGAATTCAACGAATCTTGTTCTTGAAAACTAAGACCGTTGTTAAACGTGTTGATTTTGTGTAACTCGGAAAATCCATGGTGAGGACATTGCCTAAGCAATTTCTTAAAATGATCTCACGCGTCTCTAAATGATTCATTCGGTTTTTGCTCAAATCTAGTAACCTCGTTTTTGAAAAACGTTGTCTTAGACAGTGGGAAAAATGAATAACGAACTTGGAAACGAGATCCTTCCACGTAATTATGGAATTAGGTGGCTCTTTCTCGTACCAATCCTTGGCGGCACCATCGAGCGAGTACGGAAAAAGCATAAGCTTGACGACATCGGTGTCGACGTTCTTAAACTTGCTCGTGGCCAAAAGACGATCAAAATTTCGAATTTGATCGTGAGGATTATCCGCCTCACGACCTCGAAACATCGTAGCTTATATCAACGAAAGAATTCCGCTCTTAATCTCAAAATTCTCCGCTTCGATAGAGGGAATACGATCGCGTCTACATAACCCTTGGTGGGCGCTTGGAGAAATTCCATCATCGAACTATTGTCAGCCATCTCGTCTACGGTCTCTTCAACAACGATATTAGGAGCGTCGGCTTCTAATTCTCGTCTACGTCGTCGATTCCTTCGATTTCGATTGCGTCGATTCTAAGCGTCGCTAGAACTAGAATAATCCTTCAATCGAGTGCGCATGCACTAAGCGTAGAATGGGGGTAGCAAAGAAGATTCTTTTTGGGGTTTTTTCGTTTTTTAATTTTTTTTGTTTTTGATTGTTTTTTAAATTTTATGGATTTTTGGTGTATTACGTAGACTCAAATCTACAAATCTCTCCTCGAATCAATTTCTCGATTAAAGGAGCCTCAATGAATGAAAACGATCACGTGGAGTGAACGTCTTCGATGACTTTAGAACATTGGTGGAACACCAAAATGTTCAAGAGGGTTTAATCTTGAAAACAAGCAAATGTATATGATACGTAGATAATACTTGGGTGGAAAACCCTCGATTAGCCCTTTTTCTCAAAACACGCACAAGCAAGCGGGGGAAACGAGGCGGCGCTAAGCACTTAAGAGCCTTTTTCCCTTAGGTCGTGAAATACAACCGCCTTATACCCACCTTATAGTTTGTGTTAATCAAATTTAAGCCTCACGAAAGTATATATCTATTTTGCTTTTTGATTTTTACTTTGGATTCGAATACAATAAATGATTAATGAAATCCCAATTAAGGTTGCATTTTCACGCTTTTGGAGATATTATAAATTTATTGTGATACGTATACAATATATTAATAATATTCACAAAAACCAAACAAAAATGATAATGATATCTACTATATAATAAAATGATTTTTTTGTGTTTAATTTAAGAAACTAAACACGAATTATTTGGATATTTTAATATAATAGAAAAAATTAACAAAAATGAGTATGTACGTTATATACGCTTTCCAAAAATTGAAAAGCAAAAATGCACTACTCACACAAACACAATATATATATGGCTAAACACCTCACTGGCAGCAGCGCCAAAATTATTGCGGTAAAAATAAGCTTTTTAGGAAAAAGACGTATAATGGGCAAGTATTAATCGATACAGTTTAGGAAAACCGTAAAGATGAAAATTCCAAGTTCGTTCCCGGCGGAGGTGTGTATGTTTTAGACCAATATAATAAAATCAAGTTTGGATTAGTGTCGTTTTTGGTTTAGAGAAAGAAAATTAAAGACGAATTACACTACGATTATACTACGACGAGTGACGTAAAAACGATAATGTAATTACGTAAAACGCGACGAAATTAAAAATTTAAGCGAAAAACAATTTTTAAATTAAAACTATGTCTAAAATAATATAAATAAGAATAAAAAATCAATAAATAAAATTCAAAACCTTTTATTAATTAAATATTCAATTTTAAGTGCTAATTAAAGCCCTAAATTAACAAAAAGCTCAAAATATTATTTTATCAAACAAATATCTTACTTATATTAATTAAACACTAAAAAGTATTTTTCATCAATTTTTAAAACTATTTTTTCTATTTTTTAAATGCTAGAAACATTTTTTAAACTACAATAATGATTAAAAATAATAAAATAATGATAAAAATAATTTTAATTTTTCAAAAATCCTATTTACTTAGTTAAACAGTAGAAAAATGGAAAAAGTTGAAAACAAAACTTTTTTACCTAATAGGACTAAAACAGTTTATATAAAAACTAATTAAACCTAAATTAATTCTAAAAAATAATTAAATAAAGTGAAAAATGAAATTAATGTTTTAAAAATCTTATAATAATATACTTAAACAAAGCCAAATTTAAAAATTGAAAAATACTAAAAAATTTTAACTAAAAGACAAAAACAGATTGTCAAAACTAATTAAATCTTAAATAAATGCTAAAAATGACAAATGGAACAGTAAAATAAAATCAAACTTAATGAAAAATCATAAAATAAATTAACAAACATAAGAAAATTAAAATTACTGAAAAAGGATGAAAAAATTGCACCAAAGACACAAAATTGCTAAAACTGGTGGTGAGTGCGGGGCTTTGTCTTTTAGCCCAGCAGTGGGAAGAAACAAGCAAGCAGTGGGAACCTTTTTTCCACTGCTCTTAACAGAAAAAAGAAAAGTGTCGAATTAAGCTTTATTTCTTGGTTTTGTTGGATACCAAAGGCACCCCCACAACCAGTTGAGTTGTGGGGAGTCAATGCAAGAAAAAAATAAGCAAATCCAATACACAATAAGCACACAAATAAGCTATTTAAGGTTACTGATGTCTAGAATGGGGGTTTAGGCACTTTTGACTGATGCAATTGGCAAATAAGTGAAATTCAAAACTCCCAAACTTGTAACCAAACTGACCAATCCTCAAATACCCTACTAGCAATCCTAGGTAACTACTAAATATAACTAATTACAAAGATTTCATAACACAAATCACTAAAACCAACTAGTTAAACCCTACTTATTTTTCTAAGCAGTTTTTACCAAAAAAATTGAACAAGCAAATTCTTTCTAACACTTAACAAAAACAAACAACCTACTGATTTACCCTTCCACTACCATTTTGTATGAGTTTAAGCTAATATTATCCTACCTTGTATTACTCAAATCAGTTAAAACCACAAATCCAAACACTCCCTTAAATCTGATAATGGAAATTTAACAAAGGCTTTGCAAGCTAAACAACACCAGCTTAAGTCTAAGCAATTAAAACACACATGTAAGCCCTAAGAAATCATAAACAAATCATTTACTAACACTCTAACAGATTCACTCAAAATCACAATAGCATACAATCCAAAACTCAAATTCTTGGCTAAAAGGAGGGTTCAAGCCCTAGGTTTTATACCTTGTGGGACCCACATCCGGGCTCCACTATGGCTGAAAAGCCATCTCCATCAAGCAAGAGCTTGAGCTTATGGCATATGGGTTGCTGATGTAGAGAGTGATGGTGTGACTACAACAGTCAAACACCCAATATGACTTCTAATGGTTTGGTACCTGCTATGAAAACAAAACCACTTGTACCATAAGATTACCAATAAGCTAATTTTTTAGATAAGCTTATTGTGAGCTTATGCTATAGTAAGTACAATCAAACATGAATAAATAAAGACCTTGTAAAAAAACTTTGAACACAAAACTTGGAAACCAAATTTTTGAAACCACTAAACTTTTGAAAATTCCAAGGGTAGCCAACAAGATTTATCACAAAGATGAAACCAAACACAAAATTCCATTTTCACTTCCTTTTGTGCTTGGATTCGAATTTCTAAAAATATATTGAAACTAATCTTTTGAAAACCAGTGTTAACTTTAACTATTGCAAGAAAGTAAATGATTTAACTAAAATAAAAAGAAAATGGAACCCGGTATGAACTTGCAAGGTTAATATATTACTTTAAATATTTGATATAAAAAGTTTACAAGCCAAACTAGAACAAAGAAAATAGAGTCACGGGTCGACCACTATTTATACTACATTAAGGAGGATTCTAGAATTACAACAAAGCAAAACCCTAATCTGTATGAAATTCCAATAGAGCCCCTTGTTTGAATTTCCAGTCTAGGTCAAATGGCCATCTTGTGATACTTGTACTATTGTCCAGCTATGATGAAATGATCTTGAGCGTTTATATTTTCTTTGGGGACAAGAAAACGCATCCAGCTGTTGATTTGGTCGGGTTTTGGTTTTTGGGATGAAAGAGATGGGCAGGGGACCATTGGAGGGGTCACATGGGTGTGTCTTGGTAGTGTTTAGGGGTGGGGTTTTGATGAGGGGACAGTAAATTCATGATCTGGAAACTATTAGTTAGAAACCCTTTGTTTTGAGTGAGTGTGGGATTAGGGTTTATAGGTTGGGATTAGGGGTGTTTTAGGGGTGATGGGGGAATAGTTATTGTTTGCCGCCAGGTTAGGATTATAATAATCAGTTTGAAACTGATTATCATTTAAGTGAGGGTTTAGTGAGTGGAGATTGACGTGGAGGTGGGGGTGATGTGGTGGATTGTGGTTAGATGAGAGGGGTGAGTGGGGATGACATGGACGGTTGTGAGTGGTGGAAGGGAGTGTAGTGGGTGACGTGGCGGCTAGTGAGTGGTGGTATGAAGTTTCAATGTCTGGCAAAACAAGTCCCCCCTTTTCCAACTTTTCTTCAAACAAAGTTTGTCCCAGCATATAACTAATTTCCTTTGATAACAAGTTTCAACAACTTGTCAAAAGTGGCACAACCATTTCATAACTTTGAATCAAGGACCGTAATAGCAATGTTTGCATTCTTCAAGGGCTCATAATGTAATATCTTGATATTTTAGGGACCCAAATGCAATATTTGAGTGTTGCAAGGGTATAAAATGTCATGTCTTCAAAAGATGAGGGACCAATCTTGACAATCTTCAAAACTTCAAGG
Organism: Glebionis coronaria; assembly: GCA_025667525.1. Classification (NCBI taxonomy): domain Eukaryota; kingdom Viridiplantae; phylum Streptophyta; class Magnoliopsida; order Asterales; family Asteraceae; genus Glebionis; species Glebionis coronaria. The sequence continues at coordinate 143,262 of JANFOE010000698.1, read as the reverse complement.
ACATTAATGGAAAATCATGATTTGGGTCCGGTTCTTTGTGCGGCTTCGTTTCCCGTGTTCGTTTTTTGCTTGATTCTTGTAATCTTTTGTTGATTTCACGATATTTGTACCTAAAATACACAATGAACCAACACAAGCATATTTTGGGGTATTATAATGATATTTTAAGCATTTGAAGCCCGATTTAGACGATGAGACTATGTATAATTGTAGTCTCATCAATCCACTATTTGTATCATAAATTCGGAATCCACTTTTTGTATAAAAGTCGAAATATAAAGAGTTGACCAAAAAAAATTTGGAATGTTACCTTCACAATCAAATTCGGAATATGAATTTAGAATACCTCCACTAACCGTTATGAATGTCAGAATTTATACCTCCACTAACCTTAATGAATGTCGGAATTTAGACCTCCACTAACCTTAATAAATGTCAGAATTAAATTTCCAAAAATCAAATGTCGGAATGTGTTACTTATGAAATGTCGGAATCCACAATTTGGCTTAATATTGGAATAATACTATGTAAATAAATGTCGGAGTATACACTTCAAAAATGTCGGAATTTAAATATTCTGACTTTTTAAACCCTTTTATTCCGAATTTGACCAAAAAACTCAAACATTTGTAATTTTTACCCAATAATCAAGCCAAAACTACCAACTTTTTCATGAAAAACACCAATATGAATATCACAAATCCCTACCACAACTATGTAGGCAATTTATAAAAAAGATTTAGGGTGAAAAACAAGAAAAAAAATTTAAACCACGGATATATCTTGATTAAAAGAGCATAAAACCAAAACTAACACAACGAAAAACCTTATTTCACCCCATGGCTCTTAATACCAATTGTAGGTCCACGAAATCCTTAGATTGTTTATGTGTTAGAATGATCTAAAGAGAGGGAGAGAGATGAAGAACTAGAGAGAGAAAGTTAGAGAGAGAAAGGAGAGGATGAGAGAAAGTAATGTTTATGGATTTTGAAATGAGAATCAACCCCTCCTAACATGCTAGGAGGGGGTATATATAGACCACCCTACATGTGGGCTTTATGGGTTATATTGTTACATAACTAGATCACGAGCCCATACTACGTATATATCGTTGGAGTGACTGATCCTTTCTAAATACGTAAAACGTATTTCCAACAGGATCTTTTGAATCTGAATACGGACTGCGGCATGTCAGATAAATCAGAAGCACACAAACCAAGCCGAAAACCACACACATGAGCAAACAGGCTAATGACATTTCACAACAACTAGGTTCCTTAGGATTTCTATTATCTTCCTTAATATAATTTGGATCTCGATTACTACTCTCAATCTGAATGGCATAACTTGCAACATGATCATTACGATTGATCTGATGTTGATTATCACGATCCATGATGATTCAACAAATCCCTGAGAAAATAAGATCAAACATTAGGGTCTTGAGTATATATTGAGATAACAACTCAAACTCATCATAGAGCTAACTCAAAGTCATTGAGAAACAAATTATATAGGTAATTAAAGAAATGAAATTTAAATTAAGTTATAAGATTCATATAATTAACTTAAATTCACCCCTATGTTTTAATAATGTCAAAAGTTCAAATTAAAAACATTGGGTTAAGATATTGTTAACACAAAAAGAAAAGCAAAAACACAAGTTAAAACATAAACATAGACATAAATTAAGAAAAGTGTTACCTGAAATTGCGAGAGAATATTGAACTCGTTTTTGTTGGCTCTTTTAATTCAGAATGACATATATATATAAATAATTTGCCGAAGTAACCCAGTCCAAATCAACTTCAAATTGATTAATCTATATCAATGTCCTCGACGGTATGTGTTATGCCAAGTTGGCAAGTTCCACCAGTTCTCTTTATCATGACAACCACTTTGTAAAAAATCTGCACACTACGCCCCTATCTTACCACGTCCTATCATCGCGCTCTTTCGGTTAGGGCCGTAAATGAACTGGCCGAATACGAACGGAGCCTGTTTATGTCCGTTCATTTATTTTTAATGGGACAAAATAAACGGACACAGACGCTTAACCGAAAGAACTTTTTTTATTCATGTTCGTTTATTTTGAAAATTAAATTGCTCATATACGTTTATGTCATTCATTTAGAAATTAAATGAACCTTAAACGAGCATAAACAAACAAAAATAAATGAATAAAGAAAAAAAAAATTATATTTATCAAAATCCGAATTACATCTTGTTTTATAATTGTTGTTTTGTTTAAACATATCAGTTTTAAAACTATACATTAAAAGATATGATATCCAAGCATAAACAAATAAATGAATATAAACGAACGTTAACGAACGCATAATCGAATATTCACGAACATAAACGAACGCACATGAATTTTGTTCATGTTTGCTTATTTAATTAAACAAACGTAAAATCTTATCCATGTTCGTTCATTTATTAAATAAGCCAACATAAACGATCTTTTTATCGAACGGTCAATAAATTGTATAGTGGACGTTCAATTCGTTTAGAACCTTATACTTTCGCATATATAAGTGATTGTTTACTACTTTACCAGTATTTTCATCACTACTTTTGTTATTTAAAGTGACTGTTAGAAAAATCATACATCTAACGACGATGATATCATCCAACTCCGTAGTACTAAATTTTTTTTATTATCCCACGACATCTATTAAAAAAATATACATCAGTTCTATGTAAAATTAAACAAAACATAATGTGATACAAAACTACAAATTTAAGACGTCATATCTAAATCAAAGGGAAAAAGCCTATTTTTATTGATACTCACTAATATATAAATTGTTATATAATAAAATTATTTAAATATTATTACCCGTTATAATACGTGCTCGAATTGTGTGCGTACAAGGTTGATGATAATGGATTTATTGATTAATAAGAGTCCTCGTTACAGTGGTTGGTGGCTCATGTATTCGCCGCGACGCCACCCACTGTACCAACCATCGCGTTTTTGTCCTCCACGCCGTAGTTTACAGCCGAGATGGTGGGCGACAACGCAAACAATACACTGTGGCTCGCGTTTTAATTTTTAATTTTAATATTTTTTTTAATTTTTCACCGTTGGTAATGACTACTTTTTGAAGGGGAGCTTTTTCTTTACTGTTGGAAGCATATGAACACCCACATTTTACCTATCTTTTCACTATAAATACCTTTTTAAACTACAAAAATTATATACAATCTCCAATTCTTTTCATCTATTACTTCTATATTCTTTTTACATCCATTATGAGCCAATATCTAAACCAATATCCGAATCAGTGAATAAACTCTTTCTATAACGATCCCCAAAATCAAATACCTAATACTCAATTACCAAATTTCTCATGTTCGTCTAACCCAAATACTTCCTCATCCGCAAACTCTAGCTCATCAAGAAATAACAATTTTCTTTATATGCCAACTATAATCAAATACCAAATCTTTTCTCTAACTTCTTACAACAAAACCCGTTTGTTAATTGTACACCCGAGGCATTCATTTATGGTTCCAAAATTATCAACAATCTCAAATCTTCCAACAATCCCAACAACTAAATCAAGAAAGCTTTCCTCAACACTCGTCTCAACAACCTCAAGAAACCGAAGAGCCGAATGATGATGAAGCTCCACCCGCGGGTCCATCAAAAAAAAGGGAGACAAAAAAAATTGTTGTTAAGAAAAACTCGAAATCAGACCGTGCATTTTGGTCCCACCATGAAGAATAAGTTTTGGCCGAATGTTGGATAGTAAGATCTGATGATCCGAAGATCCTAAGATCATGAATGACCAACAAATGAGACGTTTTGGTTCAAAATTCTCGCTATATAATGAACGGGTTACAAAGGAGAGTTATAAAGCTCGAAAAAAAATATGTTGATCGGCAAGTGGATGCTGATGAATCGAGAAGTACACAAGTTCAACCAAATTTATGATAACACCAAACTTTTAAGTGGCGAAACCGAAGACAATTTGATGACTCGTGTGTTAAGCTTATATAGAGATGATAGCGAGAACAATGAATTTCCGCATAAAAGTGCTTGGATTTTTTTGAGAGACAATTACAAATGGAAGCATCCCGATTCGACCCTAACACGACGACAACGCGAGAAGATAGCCTTCGAAGATTCAGATCTTTTCAAAGACGATGAGATCCCTCGTCCATCTGGCGCTCCAAGAAAGGTCAACGTTCAACGCTCCTCAAGCTCATCCGCCACTTCGGCTTCTCAAAAAGAACGATTGGCCGAATTGTTACAACAACAAATAATCTTTTATCGTGATCAAAAAAAGAGAGCGGATAGAGCGACAAATAGCGGCAAGACTAGAAGTGTGTGAGCTTCAAAAAAGGAACGAAGAATTGAATATCCTTCGGTTCGACACTACCGGAATGAGTGCCGAAGACACAGCAAAGATCGAAAGGCTAAAAGAGGAGGCGCCTGCAAAATATCTAAAGTTTACAAGTTGTATTTTTATTAAGTTATATTTTTATTTTTCGTATGGCTTTTTAAGTTGTATTTTTTCGTATGTTTTTCTTTAAGTTATTTTTTATTTTTATTATTAATAAAAGTTAAGTTTAGTTGAAAATAATGTTTTCATTAATTTTTTAAAAAAAGTGGCGGGGTAACCATAAAACCAAAAAATGTCAAATTAACTAAGGAGGATATTTTTGGTGTTATGGTGGGGTTTAGAGTTATGAAAAAAAGTGATGATGTGATATCACTTTTCCCCACGGCTTGAAGTATACCCAACCCTCTAACTATATATCAACAATCTATACAATGATGGATTATTGGCTCTTTGGGTCAGAGTTATTTCTTCAATTCATAGCTCTTTAAATGATGAAACTTCATTCAACAACCTTCAAAATAATTTCTATTTGGTCAAGTAATGAGACTGCATTTATACATAGTCTCATCGTCTAAATCAGGCTTAACATGCTTAAAATATCATAAAATACCATAAAATATGCTTGTGTTTGTTCAGTGCGTGTTAGAAATACGTTTTTAACGTATATTTAGAAGTATCGGTCACTCCATAATATTATTAATGTTGTATAGCTCGTAGTTAATGTTTGCTTATTTAGTTAAGTAAAAACCGGCCCATGGGCTTGTCATTGGTCGGCCGAAGCCCATTAGTGGCTTGGATATAAATACCCCTTTCCAACATGGAAAGGGGTTGGTTGTTGGCTTTTGTTTTCATTCCATTTAATAAACATACACATATTTATCTCTCACTTTCTCTCACTACTTTCTCTCTCTAGAAACCTTCAACCCACCTTATTGATTCATAAGATTATCAATATTCTTCAATTGGTATCAAGAGCCATGGGGTGATTTAAGGTAAGGATTTGTGTTGCTTTTTAGTTTTTGATTGTATTAGTGATTTTTAGGAAAATCAACCTTGAATCTTGTAATTTTTGGTGTTTTTGTTGTTGGGATTAGTTGATAAGTGTTGGGTTTAGCTTATTTTGGTAGAAATCATAAAACTTTTTGTGGTTTTTGATCAAAAAATCGAGTTTCGATTCGTTTAAAGGGCTTGTTCTTGGTCTTGAAGTGTTTTTCCAGATTTATTCCGAATAACAGACTATTCCGAACAAAGCAAAAGATACCGGATAAGCAAGTTATTCCGGATAGCAAGTTATTCCGATAGCAAGTTATTCTGGATAGCAAGATTATTCCGGATAGCAAGATTATTCCGGATAGCAAGATTATTCCGGATAGCAAGATTATTCCGGATAGCAAGATTATTCCGGATAGCAAGATTATTCCGGATAAGCAAGTTATTCCGGATAAGCGAGTTATTCCGGATAAGCGAGTTATTCCGGATAAGCAAGTTATTCCGGATAAGCAAGTTATTCCGGATAAGCAAGTTATTTCGGATAAGCAAGTTATTCCGGATCAAGGTAATTATTCCGAATCAAGATCTTTTTCACATTAAGGTATTTATTCCGAATCAACTTAATTATTCCGGATCAAGGGGTATTTTACGAGTTTTTTTGACGATTTTTAGTGGATTTAATCTTGGCTTCTTACACACTCTTTACTTCAACAACACAACATAATTCACAACCTTACTTCACTGATCGATCAACCGATAATCTTTGATTCTTTAAAGTGATCAAAATGAATCCGAATTCATTAATGCCTCAAATGACATCACTTACGGATATTTCCGTAATTACGGGAACGGATAATCGCCCTCCAATGCTCATTAAAGAAGTCTTTGAAGCATGGCAAGGCCGTATGATGTCATACATTAAGGGAAAACCGACATATGGGAGGCTTATGGTCAAGTCAATTCTAAATGGTCCACTTGATTATGGTACCATCGTTGTTAACAATGTGACTCGACCACGGGAGTTTGAAGAACTTACACCAGCTCAACAACTTATTGCTGATGCAGACGAAAAGGCTCTTCAAACCATTCTCCAAGCTCTTCCACATGACATATATCGAACGGTAAGTCAATATACGGTTGCAAAGGATTTATGGGAACGTCTAAAGGTTTTGCTACAAGGTACGTCTCTTACTAAACAGGAACGGGAATGTCAGTTGTATGATCTGTTTGATAGATTCACGTACAGTCCAGGGGAAACGCTTCACGACTACTACTTAAGATTCACTACTCTCATGAATGATTTGAATGTATACAATCTCGTGATTGCTCCATTCCAGGTTAACACCAAGTTTTTGAATACTTTACCTCAAGCTGAATGGGGTGAGTATATTACTGATGTTAAGTTAACTAGGGATTTGCGTAAGTGCAATTTGGATCAACTCTATGATTTTCTCCAGCAGCATGAGAAGCACGTGATCATGCACCGTTCGCCTCGAGGTATGTACCCTGATTCTTTAGCTTTGATGGCAAATCAACCAAGCTTGTCATACAACAACACTCCTTATGTCATGGGACACCAAGCATATCATCTATCACCGTACATGACTCCAAGTTCCCCCCAATATTCGATTCTACCGCAACCACCCACCTCACATCAGCAACAATATCGGTTTAATGAACCTTCATCTCAGAGAGAACCACAAGCATCACAATATGCCTCACAACCTCACCCATATTCACCAGCAAGCATTGCACCTTATGCTCAGTCATCATACTCTTCTTATCAAGAAAATGCAACATATCCATCAAGCTATTCTGACCACATGAGTATTCCTTCTAGTGCTTATGCCACTCAACAAGACCAAGTAATGTATTGTGATAATGATGAAGTTCCCATTACTGAATTCAAACAAGGAACTGACCCAGTTGAAGTGTTAGCCACTATGTCTGCTTATCTCAAAAGGACATTGAGCAAACGAGGATTTAGAGGACCAGCTCCTACTAACAATCAGCTAAGGAATTCATCCAATTCTCGACAAGAAGCTACCATTGAGAACGGCAGGGTAATGGTTCAACCTATTCAACCTTATCAGGGGAGACCCGCTACATCAACCACCAATGCACGCATGGTCAATCCTGCTCCAATGGTCAACACTCCTCCACGGGCTAATTCCACAGGTAAGTTTAGAATGATTACATGCTACAACTGTAAGGAAGAAGGTCACATGTCTAAGGATTACACAAAACCCAAAAGGAGAAGGGATGGTCAATGGTTTGCAGAGAAGATTTATTTGGTGAACGCTCAGGCACAAGGACAGGAACTTGATGAAGAGGAGCTTGCATTTCTTGCTGATTCAGGGATTGCGGAACAAGAAGTTCTCACTACACAGAATGCAGCATACCAAGCAGATGATCTGGATGCTTACGATTCAGACTGTGATGATCTTCAATCTGCTCAGGCAGCTCTTATGGAAACTATCTCTAGCTTTGGGTCAGATAAAATATCTGAGGTACTTACTAATACCACTGATACTAGTATTCAACCACATCAAGTTGGGCAAGAGTGTGCTGATACGAATGAGTCTTCGGTGGTGAGTCTTTCAAATGAGGAGACAATCAATGATAGTAATATCAATGTGAGTCCCCAGACATTGAGTGAATCAACCGGGAGCTATTTCGCATACGCATATTCCTGCTCAACAAGATTTGGTCATGGTTCCTGCAAAATTACTTATCCAAATGAATACTGCACTCTTAGAAACCCTAGCTAAGAATAAGAATTTGTCTGCTGAGCTTGCCTTGTGCAACGAAAAAGTTCAAACTTTGGAATTAGTTCCTTCGTCCAATGTTCTAACAAATCCCGAATATGATCATTTTCTAAACAAAAAAATGGGTCATTTGCAAGAAATTGAAACCTTAAGAGCTAATCTTTCCAATGAACTTAAAGAAAAAGAGTTAGTCGTCACTAATTTTCACAAACTTCAAACAGATTTTGAACTACTCGAGTCTAAAAAGAATGAAATGGAAATTCATGTCGCTAATAAGATTAGAAGTTTAGATTATTTGCTTTTAAGACAATACGCTGCCTCTCAACTAGTGCACTTATTTGACGCATCGTTTAGAGAGTTTAACTTATCGCGTCAAAAAGACCTTCCCCCTAACCCACAGTATGCAAGACAAGCTTTTATCCATTGTCCATGACTTTATAATGAAACCCAATTAGGATTGGTCTTAGATCCGATTATTATTTTCGAGGATCGCACAAATAAGGATCTAGTTGATGAGAATCGGTCATACAACTTTGCAAAATATCCCTTGTGTGATTATTTTAAAATGAATCAGGAGCTTGCAAAAACGGACTTTAGAATTCGCTTCCATATTGATAAAGATCTCATCACAGCACCAACCTACATGTTAAATGAAGAAAACCCTAGTACACTTCCTAAACTTGTCAAAATGGAAGGACCTAAGGAAATTCCAAAGGATCTTCCACCTGTTAGCACTGTATGGATAAACTTGCAAGAGATTAATCAATAATTTGCTAGTTTTGACAAAGTCATCCAGGAATGTACGACTTCAAATGGTCTAAACGCCGGAGAATGGGCTTTCGAACACATGAACGAGGTGTTTAAGAATGAGATCAATCCGTTTGTCGAAAGTCTAAAATGAAGTTTTGCATCTCTTTCGGAAAATCTCGAGTTTGAAATTAAAGAAGTTCAAAAAGTGTTTTATGAAATGGACACCGCTTACGAACTACAATTAATTGAAAAGGAAAAGATTTTATCCGAGTATGACCGATTCGTGTCCCAAGTAATTTCGTGTGATGTGCTTACTACTGTGAATGTTAATTATTCGAATGATCTTACATCCGCTATGAATAACTGTGATGCTGTGAATATATGTGATGATGTGCATGATCTCTCTATAAATGTTGCTGATACTGTACATGAGGTAGATAATCATTCTTGTCACGAGTCTAACACTGAATTTTTAAAGCTTCAAGATTCTTACAATTTACTTACAAAACGCTTTAATCAACTTGAACAACATTGTATATCTTTAGAATTAAAACAGCAAACTCAAAATGAGGATCTTTTGATAACAAATGGTTGTGAAAACAGTGTTGAGACGAGTGACAAGATGATTGAGATAGTTAAGGCATTAGATGAAGAGATTATGAGATTAAATAGAGATGTGTCATCGAACAAAACACTAAAATTGGAACTAGAGGCTGCAGAGTCTAAAAACCAGTGCTTAGAAACTAGACTTTCGTCTATTCTAGGGGAGATGGATCGGGCAAGACAGGGACTATCCGCTCTTTATGGTTCAATAGAAGAACGCTTAGCTTTTAATGCAGCACATCAACAATCTTATGTTGAACAACTGAACCAAAAGTGTGAAGAAATCTCTGACTTAAATATCCAGCTCATTGACAAAAACATGGTATTGGCTGAGTTAAAGGAGACACTTCTTCTCACCCGACAAGAAGTTGTTAATAACTTAGCTACCAACTCTGCACCGTCCTCTAGTGCTCCATCAACCAATTCAGTAGTGCTCTATAAGAGCCCGCGCCATAAGCAAAATCCGGATACTTACGATGTTCATATGATGAATGAAATTAAGCATGTGGACCTTGTTAGGGATATTTTAGATGATTTGTATGCGTTAGATCCCTCAAGCAGTCACTATTATTCAGCTCATGCATATATTCAGCGAGATTAATGTTGCTTAGCATATTTGCAATACATAGGAAAACCAGGTTCTGCACTACTCACTAATCGACCCATCGCTGTAACTCCATTCAATAAGACCCCAAGAGCAAAACCGTCATTGGCACCATCAACTAAGGCACCTTTAAAATCTGTTGTTAATGTTCCCACTTTTCCTTCTACAGGATTAAAAGAGTCTACTAAGGCTAAAGGATCGCCACTCAAGAAAGATAAGATCAAGCCCTCCACTAGTAGTACCATTAAGAAGAAAGTAGAAGCTCACCCTAGGAATGTTATTTCAGATTTAAATAAAAAGAATCATGTTGCTAAGACTAAAAGCTCTGCGCCTGTGCAAAAGCCTAAACCATTTGTGAATTCTAATTTGAAATGTTGGAATTGTAATGAATGCATGTTTTCCCAACGTCATGATTTGTGTCTTATTGATCATGTGAATGAAATGAATGCCATTTGGAATGATCATGAATGGAAGCCAACTGGGAGAACTCGTACCCAAGTTGGATGGCAATGGCGTCCCACTGGTAGGACCTTTACATTAGTTGGAAAAATGTGCCCTTTAACTAGGAATGCATCCATTGAGGTTAGGTCTCAGCGTCCTTTAATTAGGCACACTAGCACTAAAGTATGGAAACCTCGCCCTTTAATTAGGTCAGCCCCCACTATAGTGCCTATCAGTGAAGAAATACCTCAGGATTTAAGCCAACTTGAATCTACACCACCAACTAGGAAGAAGGCTAGGAAATCTAAGAAACCTAAGGTTAGCAAATCTAAGATCATTAAATCTGTACCTGCTAATAACAAGGAACATTCAGATTCTGAAACCTATACATTGTCCTCGTCTGGTGATATTTTCAGGTGGTCCAAATCATCCTCTGGTATTTGGACTCCGGTTGCTCAAAGCATATGACCGGAGATCGCTCGATGCTCCGAAATTTCGTCAGCAAGTTTCTTGGAACGGTTAAATTCGGTAATGATCATATTGCAAAGATAATGGGGTATGGTGAATATCAGATTGGAAATGTTAAGATTTCAAGGGTAGGTCTTGGTCATAATTTATTTTCAGTAGGACAGTTCTATGATTCCAACCTAGAGGTTGCTTTTCGACAACATACTTGTTTCATCCGCAACTTGGAAGGAAAAGACTTGTTGAAGGGGTCTCGTGGTGAAAATCTTTATACTTTGTCCCTACAAGACATGATGGCCACCTCTCCAGTATGTCTTCTCTCCAAAGCATCTAAGACCAAGTCATGGTTATGGCATCGCAGATTATCTCATCTCAACTTTGATGCTATTAATCATTTGGCTAAAAACGAATTAGTTCGTGGTCTTCCAAAGCTCAAATTTCACAAGGACCATTTATGTTCCGCGTGTTCAAGGGGGAAAAGCACCAAGAAGTCATACAAGCCCAAAGCTGAAGACACCAATCAAGAAAAACTTCATCTTTTGCATATGGATCTTTGTGGGCCAATGCGAACCGAAAGTGTGAGCGGTAAGAAATTCATTCTTGTTATTGTGGATGATTTCTCCAGGTTTACATGGGTTAGATTTCTACGTACAAAGGATGAAGCACCAAAGGCTATCATCACTTTCCTGAAATTCATTCAGGTACGTATAAATACTACTGTCCGCCGTATTCGTACTGATAATGGAACAGAGTTCGTCAACCAGACACTTCGTGATTACTATGAAGAAGTTGGTATCTCACATGAAACATCCGCTACACGTACTCCACAACAAAACAGTGTCGTTGAAAGACGGAATCGTACGCTTATGAAAGCTGCTCGGACTATGCTGATTTATGCGAACGCTCTATTATTCTTATGGGCAGAAGCTGTATCTACTGCATGTTACACCCAAAACCGTTCTATCATTCGGAAACGCCATGGAAAAACACCTTACGAGCTTCTACATGATCGTAAACCCGATGTTTCATTCTTTCATGTGTTTGGTGCTCTTTGTTATCCAAAGATTAATAGTGAAAACTTGGGCAAACTTCAACCGAAAGCCGATATAGGTATTTTCATTGGTTACTCACCCTCCAAGAAAGCATACCGAATTTACAACCGTCGTCTTCGTAAGATAGTAGAAACTATGGACGCAGATTTTGATGAGCTGACAGCAATGGCTTCTGAGCAACGCAGCTCTGAACCCGCGCTTCACGAGATGGGAACCGGTGCTATTAGTTCCAGATTAGTTCCCAATAATCCTACTTCTACATCATTTAAACCACCTACAAGGCCCGAGTGGGATAAACTATTTCAACCGTTGTTTGATGAATTCTTTGATCCCCTAAGTGATGAAGTTCCAGCACCTGTAGTGATAGCTCCAATCCCTGAAGTTGTTGCTCAAGCTAATGAAGCTTTATCAAATGCATCTTCAATTAACATTGAACCGGATGCACCTCTACGAAGTAATTCTCAAACTACACCTGAATCTTCACCCTTACTTGTGCCTAATGATGTTGAAGAGGTTCTATTGATCACGATTTGGAATATGCTCACCTACAAGAGCTTCCATTCTTTGGTATACCGATACCTGAAAATCCTTCAGCCGTGTCTACCTCGGAAGAAGATCCTACAATCGTTCACTCCAAACCACCACGGATTGAAAATCACAACACCAAATGGACAAAAGATCACCCAATTAGGAATATTATTGGAGGTCTCGATCGACCAGTCTCTACACGCCATCAATTACAAGAGAGTGCACTCTATTGCTATTTTGATGCATTTCTCTCCGAAGTTGAACCTAAACACTGGCAACATGCTATGACTCAATCATCTTGGATTGAAGCCATGCAAGAGGAACTAAATGAATTCCAAAGAGTTGAAGTACGGGAATTAGTTCCTCTCCCTGACAAGGTAAACATCCTTACTTTGTTGTGGGTTTATAAGGTTAAACTCGATGAGATGGGTGGAGTCTTGAAGAATAAGGCTAGATTGGTTGCTAGAGGATACAAACAAGCCTTGTGTATTGACTTTGAAGAATCTTTTGCTCCTGTTGCAAGATTGGTGGCTATTAGACTATTCCTTGCGTATGCTGCTCATATGAACATAATCGTCTATCAAATGGATGTGAAGACGGCATTTTTGAATGGTGAACTAAGGGAAGAAGTCTATGTTAGTCAGCCGGATGGGTTCATTAGCACGGAGTTTCCTAACCATGTGTACAAGCTTAAGAAGGCTCTCTATGGGTTGAAACAGGCTCCACGCGCGTGGTATGATCTCCTTTCAACATATCTCATTTCGGAAGGCTTCTCCAAAGGCAAGGTGGACCCCACTCTATTCACTCTCAAGGAGGACAACGACATGATACTGGTATAAATTTATGTTGATGATATAATATTTGCTGCCTCTAACATAGAATTATCAAACCGCTTTGAGAAGATAATGTCCACACGCTTTCAGATGTCAATGATGGGGAAAATTTCATTTTTCTTTGGATTACAAATTTCTCAGAATCCCAGAGGCATCTTTATTAATCAATCCAAATATCCTCTAGAATCATTAAAGAAATATAACTTTGAAAATTGTGACCCCGTGGATACTCTAATGGTGGAGAAATCCAAGTTAGATGAAGATAGGAATGGGACGATTGTCGATCCAAAACTCTACCGTGGGATGATCGGCACCCTTCTCTATCTGACTGCTAGCAGGCCTGATCTGCAATTTGTCGTATGCATGTGTGCCCGGTATCAGGCTCGGCTTACCGAAAAGCACCTACATGCTGTTTAAAGGATCTTTCGGTATCTCAAAGGAACACTTCATCGTGGTCTATGGTATCCGAAAGATTCCTCTATTGCTTTAATATCATATGCAGATGCTGATCATGCTGGGTGTCAAGACACGAGGCGTAGCACTTCTGGGTCTGTGCAACTCCTTGGAGACAGATTGATTAGTTGGTCTTCAAAAAGGCAGAAAAGCGCTGCAATTTCTAGCACGGAGGCTGAATACATTGCCATGTCCGGTTGTTGTGCTCAATTCCTTTGGATGAGATCACAACTAACTGACTACGGTCTTGGATTTAACAAAATCCCGATGTATTGTGACAACAAGAGCGCCATTGCCCTTTGCTGCAACTACGTTCAACACTCCCGGGCAAAGCACATCGACATTCGCTACCATTTCATTAAAGAGCAAGTGGAAAACGGAGTGATCGAGCTGTATTTTGTCACCACTGAGTATCAGCTGGCAGATATGTTCACAAAATCCTTAGATCGAGGACGAATCGAGTTTTTGATCGACAATCTTGGCATGAAATCTTTCTCTCCAGCGACTCTCAAAGAGTTGGCAGAAGAATCAGCAGAATAGTGGTGGTAAACTATTCATGCGTATCCTTTGTTCGTGATCATGTATATTATTGTATATATATAAACCACAAAAAGAAAAATACAAAAATATAAAACCAAGAAATACCCTAAAAAATATAAAACCAAGAAAAACCATAAAAAATATAAAACCAAGAAAAACCATAAAAAATATAAAACCAAGAAAAATCATAAAAAATATAAAACCAAGAAAACCCAAAAATATTTTCGTTTTTTAAATCGGGCATGTCTTTTAGTACGGTAATATTTACGGCTTTAGAAATGTCGATCAATATTGACAAGGCGCCATAAATAGAGTCCGTATAAAAGTTGTACATTTTTAAAACATGCCCATTTTGGCTTGTAGTTATTTTAGATTGCAACCCGCTTTTCATATTAAAGTCACGTATTTCCTTGGAAAACGTTGGCTCACAACGGGAATTAATTTTCTCGGGCATGATTTACAAGCCAAATCATGCAAAGGGATCAAGTTTACTTTATAACTTGGTCTAACACGAATTAGTGTACGTCTCAGTGCATTAATTTGCCAAAATAAGAGAAATCTTATTGCCACCACAAATCAATCTTTTCAAGACATTAACTGGAAATGTTTTCATCAATATTTGACTCTTTAAACAATGACTACAGCTCTTTAAATAGAAAATGGGTCATCGTTTAAGGGGGAGAAAATATTAAATCGTCTTCGTCATCAGAAAGGTCTTCAAAAGTTTTCGAGGAAAATTAATTGGCTAAATGGTTAATGATTAGACTTGCTTTAGAATACGACTTGTGCTTGTTCGTGATTTATTGTGAGTTTTTAGGTCTTGGTTATTTGCTAATAGGATGCGATGTTTAAGTTGTGTGAGGGCTTGAACAGTTAATACAATGAGATAGGACTAACGAGTGTTAATTAAGTTAACGGTTGTTAACCTAAGAGTATTTAACTAAAAGAGAAAACAAAAAGAAAAGTTAAGGAACTTTAAGCGTCAAAGAAAGAAAAGTGCAGGGGTTAAAAGTGAAAAAAGGGTAAAATGTGTAAAAAAGTTGACCTAAGTCAAACTTCAACACCCCCCACCTCCCGTCGTCCTTTCTTTCTCTTTTCTATCTTTCTGTCTTTCTTTTTCTTTCCGCCATTAAAACACATCAAGAATCATACCAATAAGATCTAAATCTTCTCGTTTAATTAAGCAATCCATTTCATTCGATTATCAAAGGTACATAATCGCTTTTAATTCGTCTATTTCGTTGTCTTATCCACTTAATTAATCAAATTTAATTAGGGTTAATCAAATTAGGGTTTATAGCTGTTTAAGATGTTAATTGATTAGGGTATTAAGTGGGTTTCACACGGAATAGGTTGAGATTAAGTTTAGTTGCCTTTAGAATGCTGAAAAACACTCAGATGAGCTTAGATTAATCGATCTTAGATCACGTCTTTAAGTATTCCGAATGAGCAAGTGTTTGGCAAAAATATTCCGGATAAACCACTTATTTCGGATAGACCTGTTTATTCCGGATAGACCAACTTATTCCGGATAGACCTGTTTATTCCGGATAGACCTGTTTATTCCGGATAGACCTGTTTATTCCGGATAGACCTGATTATTCCGGATAGACCTGTTTATTCCGGATAGACCAGTTTGTTCCGAATAGACCAGTATTCCGGATAGACCAGTTTATTCCGGATAGACCAGTTTATTCCGGATAGACCAGTTTATTCCGGATAGACCAGTTTATTCCAGATAGACCAGTTTATTCCGGATAGACCAGTTTATTCCGGATAGACCAGTTTATTCCGAATAGACCAGTTTATTCCGGATAGACCAGTTTATTCCGGATAGACCAGTTTATTCCGGATAGACC
The DNA here is from genome assembly GCA_025667525.1 of Glebionis coronaria. Taxonomy (NCBI): domain Eukaryota; kingdom Viridiplantae; phylum Streptophyta; class Magnoliopsida; order Asterales; family Asteraceae; genus Glebionis; species Glebionis coronaria. The sequence goes on along the minus strand of JANFOE010000698.1, from coordinate 127,021 downwards.
AGTTTATTCCGGATAGACCAGTTTATTCCGGATAGACCAGTTTATTCCGGATAGACCAGTTTATTCCGGATAGACCAATTTATTCCGGGTAGACCAATTTATTCCGGGTAGACCAGTTTATTCCGGATAGACCTGTTTATTCCGGATAGACCTGTTTATTCCGGATAGATGATTATTCCGGATATACCAATTTATTCCGAATTAAATGTTTATTCCGAATGAAGGATGTTTAAGTGTTTTAAAAGCTTAAGGGATTATGTCATATGTATAATGCTTAGGTATAAATTCATAATGATATTCATATCTGTATGTATCAACTTTTATGTTTTATCTTAAGTAGAAACAATGACTAACCCAACCGTGCAACAAATACAAGACTCTAGAGCAGCAGCCATTGCCGAGGCCAAAACCCTCATGTTCATTCCAAACAACTACCGGTTGAAGGAGGTCTCTCATTCCACTCACTATGGATTCAAGGTAGGTTCATCCATTCTTGACAATTCTCACTTCAAGAATGCGCTAAGGGATAGTGCTTCGGTGCCCTTCGACTACATGTACGAATTCTGGGCAACCAAAGAGATGACGTCAAACAAGATCACATTCTTCCTGGACAACAAGCAACAGACTCTCACCGTGTCAGACTTCCGCAAGATCTTTGGTTTTCGGGAGTCACCCAAAGGAACAACATTCTCAGCGAACCCGACCAAGAATGAGCTCATGGAGATGTTCTCTGCTATTGGATGTGCGGACTTACGAATAGTGTCCGATTTTACCACAGCCAAAGTGGGTCAACCTTGGAGAGTGATTTTTGGTATTCTCAGCCGATGTCTCACACCTAAAACGACAGGGTATGATGTTGTGCGTCCGCCAATCATCAAGATGTTCTACAGTATGTTCAAAGGTATGGGTATTGATTATGCATCATTGTTGTGGGAAGAGTTTATTTTTCAACTCTTCACAAACACGAAGACTAAGGCTAAAGGGTACCAGTACCCTAGGTTCATAAAGCTAATCATACATTATTTTATGGAAAACGATGCGTCTATTGATAAGCGTGCAGGTAGCCGTCACCACACAATGGATGCTGATGATCTGGTGGACTTAAGGCAAGAAACTCACTCCAATATTGTTATCCCTGGCCCTATTCCCAGTCATCTCCTGACAGATAAGATTATCGCTTCTACTGATTATAAGAATATGCTAATAGAAATCAAGAATCAAAAAGCAAGCCTTCAGACAGGAGAAGACTCGTCTACTACGGTCAAGAGTAAAGGTAAACGCAAGCAAACAGTTGTTTTATCTGAACCCAAAACCAAGAAGAAAAAGACTGAGGCTAAGAAGGGTAAGACCACGGCTGACGAGCTTGTTCTTCACGATGAAGAAGATGTTGATGACGATCCTACTCCCGAGCTAACTCAAAAGACTGAGAAAAAGTTAATGAAGATGGCTATTGAAAAGAGTAGGAGAGACACGGGTGGTAGTGGTTCGGGTTCACAGATGGATGTTGAAGAAGAATACGAGGAGCCACATGACATTAGTGAGTTTGGATCACCCGAACTTTACTCAGCATCGAAGGAGACATCCATTGCTGATACAGCAAGTGTTGAGAAGGAGTTCGGTGCTACAACAATCATTGTGACTACACAACCTCTTGTAACTCAACCTCCACCAATCCAGCCTTAACCAACCCGACCGGTGCCAACACCATTCCCTCCACCTCCACCTACTTCTGTCATGAGTACTGTAATCACAACCGTGCCTCTTCAACCATCCCAGAGTAGCTCTGCACCATCATCAATGGCTGCATTTATAATGGAAAAAATGTTGGATAAACACACGGAAAATCAAAGAAAATAGATGGATCAACTTCGAGAAGAGCTATTTCGACGAGTGGAAAGTGAAGAGGCATCCAAGAAATCCCAAGAAGAGATGCTAGCTAAGTTCACTGCAGAGATGGAGTTGACATGTAAAGCTCATGCAGAAGAACTTGCTCAGGTCAAACAGGCTGAAGCTGATAAGTATGAAGCACGATTTACGAGACTTCGAGCTATAAAGGATAAATATAAGGAGCAGAAAGAAACACTTGAAGCTTCTATTGTAGAGAGAGTGAATGAATCTGTTGAGTCCCTTATGCCAAAACTGCGTGATGAGATGAGGAAACTTGCGGCTGATAACTTGATGATTAAGTCATCCAACCCTTCCAAGTCAACTTACAAAATTGCATATGACTTAACGGATTTTAAATTAAAGAAGATCCTCAAAGCTCGCATGAAGGAAGTTGGATCTTTTTACAAGTCTAAAGTTCAGCGGACACTCTACAAAGCACTCAATGAAGCTATCTTGGAGGATGATCGGTTGTTTAAGATGTTAGGAAGTGTGGTACCTTACCACATTTTTGATGAGGAGGAAAAGGAAGATAGTGAACAAGAGGAGGATGATGGTGAAGAAGAAGAAGATGACGATGATGATGATGATGGTGATGACAAAGGTAGTGATGGTGATGATGGTGATGATGATGATGATGGTGATGATGGTGATCAAAATGAGGAGAGTGATAAGGGTAGCAACGGGGATGATGATGAGGATGATGGTGGTAAAAGTGACCAGCATGATCAGTCCGATGACGATGAAACAGGGGACAAGGCTGCCAGCAAAAAGAAACCATCCAAGTCCGGTACCAAGTCTTAGAAAGATGTTGCTCGAAAGGAAAAGTCCACATCTACAGAATCAGGACGAACCAAGTGGTGCCATGATGTGCATGCTGCTACTGCATCATCGATTCCCGGTACATCTGTTTCTGTTTCTATACCTGTTACCACTAATCCTGCTAGTTCTTTTGTTGCTCCTGTGATTGCAGAACCAGTAACTGAACCTGAATCTGCACAACACTCGCCTATTCATGATACCGCCGAAATGCCTGAATCAGAACCAGCAAGTGTTCATGTTTCTACTCCTCTACAAAAAGAACCAGAATCTACTGTTCCCGAGTCAAGCACACGGGACTGGGCGGATACTTTGTAGATCGATGAAACTGCATCGCCACAAGCTTGGATCACGGCAGCTGCAAAATATGATCCCATCATAGACGCTGATAGAGATGTTCTATATCTCCGTATCCGTAGTCTGATAGACTTGTGTGCATTTTGGGCTCATGAGTTCAAATCTTCGGTCACTCCGTCTTTGGTAAAGAGAGCGCTAAAGGACAAGAAACTTCACGCCAAAACCAGGTTAAGCCGCATGGAGTACGAGTATTATGCTGAAGAGGTCCTGGAAGCTCTTAATACCGTTCAAAGGCCAGGCCTTCATGAGTCAGAAAGAGCTCCACCTCCACTTGATCCATCTCAAGATAATCAAATTGCTCTTGACTTCTTTGTCACCAATGATCTTGAGTATCTCCTCAAGGGTTCTTCCAAGTACGCGACCTCCCTGACCTTGTTGAAAGCTGCTAATTGGGGGACAATACCTTATATCGAAGAAAAGGTCAACCGCCTCTGGGTCCCAAAGATAAATCGTAATTATGATATGTATGCTGTTATAGGTGCATCACATTGGGACGAGCGAGTCCGAAGGGCGTACAGAGGTTGATGCTTAGCCAATTCAGGAGGTATCGTTAGATCCAATCTTCGCATCACAAGTATTTTGGGACTGAAGACTGAACCCAAGAATGGCTATCATCATGTGACGGAGATTCGTCTAAAAAGGGAGGATGACAGAGAATAGAAGATACAGCAGGGAGACTTTTCTATCATTCGTCTTGAAGATATCGAAGACATGTTGCTTATGATGACCCGTGATCAACTTACCCATCTTACTCGTGAAGAAATCATTGCCTTGAATACAACACTTCGTATGTTCACACGAAGCGTTGTTATCAAGAAACGAGTTGAAGATCTTCAATTGGGAGTTGAAAGCTATCAAAGGGAGCTTAACATGACCCGTCTAATGAATCAAGTTTTACCTCAACATGTCAAAAGATGTCCCTATACCGGCATTACCGTTCCGATGTACGGGATTTTCTACATGAACAGTCGTGGGATCATGAAGTTTATGAGGGTAGGTGAGCTTCATAAGTACAGTGATGGGACTCTCATATTCGTCAGAGGAAAATTGGAGCATCTCAATTCTGGCGGGACATTACCAGAAATGATTGAGGATTGGCATCCGGCTTATCAGAAGATGGCAACATATGTGATCAAGAAGATTGATGAAAAGCTCCGGGAACGTAGATTGATGAGGAGCTTAGAAAAATTCGTTGGTGGTCGACCATATGGAGTGCACTATAAGTTACTGCAACGATCCATCTAATGGGTCGTACATCTCAGGTCCACTCTATATTGGTTTTGATTGTGAATATGTAAATTTTGTGAATATTGTGCTTTTATGGCTTGATGTAGTGTTAAGGTATGATAAATTTTCAAGAATTTCTCACGAGATTCTAAATCTTTCAAAATATATCATACTAAAGCACTACAATTAACCTTTATTAATTTAAGGGGGAGCATTAATATGTTCTATGGCCAAACATTGATTTTATTTTTACCCAAAGACCGGTTAATCCATTCAATATCCCAAATATTAATGGTTAACATTTTGGATAAGGGGAGAAAATGGGATTAAGGAACTTAAATGATACTTGGCTAAAAGATGAAAAAGACTTAACGATAATCCAACTTAATATGTGTAAAGCACGTGTTAAGGGGGAGCGTTTTTTATGAACAAAACACTTAAGGTACAAAACTCTTGATTTCAATATCACAAGTACCTTAAGTGATTTTCAAGGATTTTTCATGGTGACTATACTTTCCCAAAACACGCTTTATTCACGACGGATGTGGTGACAAAAGGGTGGTAGGAATAGGTATTAGTCCAATGATTCATCAGAGCCGATGGAATCTTCCCAAGGACAATTCCGTTGATAGAATTAGAAGTCCTAGGAAAGATGGAGAAAGATTGTGAACGTAGCAGAGTACCGACTAATTACTGATGCTAGCACTGGAACAATCACAACAAGGTGCTAGTAATGATGTATTGGTAAGTACTGAAGGGGTTGAAGAATGAAAAAGAAATGTAAAGATAAAGGGTGTAAAGAAAGAAGCCCTCCTTACAACTTTAGACAGAAACCGGGTCAATACATATGCTATTGAGATCATTTGTTAATGATTCTCGATATTGAAGAAAGACATCATGGACCCAGTGATGCAATGCACAACCCTTCCCAGCTAACACAAATATCTCTCAAAAGGTATTTGTTTTAATCACACGGAGATCAACACGTTATCTATTGGTTTATTCACTCCGAATAGACTGATATTGAAAAGGTGGCACTCCTCTCCAGCCATCGCTCACTAAATCAAAACGCACTATCGAGTCTAGATCCACGAGATCATCAAAAGTCTCATTAGGACACTTTCCATTTATTCCTTGCTTTCTCACACATTGTGAAAAGTAAGAGATTTTTATGAGTCCTACGCAGTATTCTTGTAATATTGCCAGAACATCCGAGTAATACGCAAGTATTACAATCAAGATGGAAATCCTGCTTGAGCCAACATCAAACAAGCTCATGGTAGGTTACACGTGCGGTTCTTTAAGAACCAATCTTGTGAAAAACTGGAAAGAAACAATAGTTTAATTCTTAATTGAACTTAAACTCGTTCCAGGCCTCTACGCATTATCATATGATCTTGCCAGAACACTCAGAGTGACACTCTTTAGTATTCACAGTGACGAGTGGAAATCCTTCTAGTGTTAACATCAAACATCACTCGGTAGGTGACGTGCAAGATTCTTTATGAATTATGCTCGTGATAACTGGAAAGCAACGATGTTGAAAATCTTAATTGAAATTCAATTGTTCCAGGTTTCATGAATTGACGGCTTCAATCACAAGGATAATTTATCCAAGTGATTCACTCCTTATGTTCGCAGTCAAGCTTAGTGATCGTCGAATAAAGAGAACGGGTTTACCCGCGAAATCCTGTCAGGAAGTTACTTAATTGAAACTATCCGTCATAGGTACGATATCTAATATCGTCCAACGGTCTTCACCAACCGGAGGTAAAACGCTACCGATTTAGAATGAAATGTTCTAAGCCATTTCATTCGTGTCTTATCATGTTGCTGCGAAGACGGTGGCGTTGCGGTGTACCAGCTGAAGTCGTTCCCACATGCTTATGTTTTTCTGCATCAAAGTTCAGCAAAATTCAAGAAAGTACAAAATGAAGTCTTCCGATGTACCAAACTCTGAAGCTTTCAAGAATTCAACAAAAGACATAAGTGTGTGAAACATGGAGTCACGAGGAGGCAAGATTCACAAGAAGGCAAAGATCGCACGTGATTGGTCAAAATAAAAATGCTCTCAAGCCAAAGCCTAAAAGATCAAATCAACATATTCACAACAAAAAGAAAAGAAGAAAAGACTACGAGCTGAAGAACGAAGACTTAGTATAGTATGCTAGGTTTAGAACTGTGTAACGTGGACTGACCTCCCTTAGGGGGAGATTGTTAGAAATACGTTTTTAACGTATATTTAGAAGTATCGGTCACTCCATAATATTATTAATGTTGTATAGCTCGTAGTTAATGTTTGATTATTTAGTTAAGTAAAAACCGGCCCATGGGCTTGTCATGGGTCGGTCCAAGCCCATTAGTGGCTTGGATATAAATACCCCTTTCCACCATGGAAAGGGGTTGGTTGTTGGTTTTTGTTTTCATTCCATTTAATAAACATACACATATTTCTCTCTCACATTCTCTCACTACTTTCTCTCTCTAGAAACCTTCAACCCACCTTATTGATTCATAAGATTATCAATATTCTTCAGTGCGTATATTAGGTATGGATATCATGAATTCAACAAAAGATCACAAGATTCAAGCAAAAACAAACACAAGAAACGAAGCCGCACAAAGAACTGGACCCGAATGTGGATTTTCCAAAAACACCCTTGAAGTTTGAAGATTTGTCAAGATTGGTCCATCAAGAATTGAAGACTTGTCACTTAACCATTTAAAACCTCAAAAATTGCATTTGGGTCCTTCAAGTTTCAAGAATTTACATTTAAAGCCCTTCAAGAATGATTATTATACAAGAATGGTTTGTGTCCAAAGTATTGTGATTTAATTGTGCCACAAATGGCAAGTTGGCCAAAGTCTTAACCAAGGAAAAGGAGTGTAAAGCTGCCAAGATTTGTTATGCAAGGTTTTTGAAAGACTAGGGGCCATACCTGCCACAAACTTAAACCCTTCCCTCCACTACCCGGTTGACACGTCACCCACCCACTTACAAACCCAGAACCCATTCATCCACTCCACCAACCCGACCCACGTTTAATATTAATTCATTTTTTGAATTAGTATTAAATAATCCCCATTAACCGGTAAACACGTTTTTAGCCCCAAACCCAAATCAAAAACACCACTGTATCCTCACCTAGAACCCAAATCACAAAACCTTCAATCCATTAAATTAAACTTAACCCACTTCCAGAATGATAATTAAACACCTCACAAACCTAAACCCATCCCAAAATCGCCCCCCCCCCCCCCCCCCCCCTCCCCCATCATCCAGTATTCTCCACATGGCACCCTCTGCACATACTTTAGCTAGCAAAAAAGGAAGAACAGAGATCCAATGGTTCTAAGTTGGTTACTCACCTCTCCAAGCAAGATTAAACGGTAAAGATGGGTAAAAAATAGTTGGCATCTACTGCAAATCACATGGGCAACTTTGACCTCGAGATTCAAACAAGACCACAAGGGATTTTCTGGCAATCTATAGCTTTAGGGTTTGTGATTTTTGTATTTTTATTGCATTCTAGAATCTCCCATAGCCTTGTATATAATGGTTTGACTTGTGAACCAGTATTCTTGTTCCAGTTTTCTTCAAGATGTAAACTTTTTTCATGGAATATTAAAAGTAGTGACTAGACCTTGCAACTTGTTAATTCTGAGTTCCATTTTTACTTTCCTGTCTTTTAATTTAATTTGGTTTCAAGGATTTTTGAAGTTAGTTTTCTTTTCATCAAAAAAAAATTTGGGAAGTAAAATTTTGCAAATTTTTTTTGAGATCCCTTAAGGCATATGGTGATCATGGCAACCTGAATTTGACAAAATCAAGTTGTTGTGAAGCATATGTGTTGAGGTTACTATATTACGCACTTACCCTGTTTGGTTTCGAAAAGATTTTCATATTGAGTTTTTCCTTTCTCACCCTACTCACTGTTCCAAAAGCCTCCTCAAAAGCTTCTTAAAAAAAAGCTTTTAAGGAAGCTTTTATGAGCTTGAAACTGTTCTCTGTTGTTTTTGGTTGTGCAGGTACCAAAGTGAAGTCCATTTGCCTTATTCTTTATTATTTTGGTTAGGTTCAGCTGTTGAACCTTCACAACCATTATCCCACTTGCAAGCAGCCATCTTCCCTCCATTTTGAATCTTGTGGAGTCTAACTTTTTAGGAAAAATAATAAAGAATAAGGCAAGTAGGTAACTCTGCCCCTGTCAGCAATTCTTTTGATATTTGGGTAATTTATGTTTGAGTACTGTTTAGTCCAAGTTTTGTGTTTAATTTATGTTGTTAGGCTGATTTGAATGAGTTAGTCTAGTTTTTAGGTTAGTTGGTCTATATTTGTCAAGTTGTTCTTTGCAAATTTCACCAAAAAGCTTATATAAGGGGTGTTTCACCCTTAGACTAAAAACATTAAGGACAATGTTTAGTTTTAGTATGGGGATAAATAGATACTTCACCTTTCTTACATCACCACGCAATCCAATATTCATCTTTTTGTTAACGTTTTGTTGCAAAATAAGGCTAAAAGTGGTCAAATTTTAAATTTTTTCTTGTTTTTCATAAGTGTTCAAGACACGAATGTAGGTTTTCTGATGGTGAGAATAAGAGTAATTTTTTACTCGACCTTGCATGTTGAGCACTTAGCTTCAATTCCTTAACTTTTTAGGCTAAGTCTCATTAAATTGAAGATGAGTAATGATAGAGTTCATTATAAGTTACTATGCTAAACGTAGAATACTCGTATTCTTTCAAAAACTCATGTGTTTTAATAATTTTCTTATTCTCCCCACTCTTATATACAAATAATTGCAATAAATAAGGTCGTACGATTTATAAAATATGTTAGCTTCTAGCCCAAGATCGTTTTAAAGTTACTTGTAATTAAATAGAGTACATAGCCAAGGCATAACTTATTGAAACGGAACGCGAAGATTGGCGAATCCAAAAAGGCCCTAACAAGGCATGAGGATTACCTTTTGTTGCTAAAGATCCAAAGAAGATGTGAAGAATCATTAATCCAAATCTAAATGAAGGATCAAGACACACGACAAAAAGCAATACTCCCAAAAAGGTTGCGGAAAAGTCTATCCAAAAAGGCTCTAACAAGGCATGAGGATAAATAAATCCAAGTCCTATAAGGAGGCCGATCGTTTTTAATCAAAAATCCTAAATAAAGAAGAGGATAAATGAAGAAGTCGTGGTCAAAAGTTGTAGCATCTCATATCAAGTTGAAGATGTATACCAAAAATGAAGAGAAGACCATAATTCCAAGATCGTCTCTCAAGATTTGAAGTTCGAAACACATGCCAAATATCGGTCTGAGAAAGGTCTCAAATCATGAAACGAGTTATGCCAAGATATGAACTTTAAATGATTAGAAGAAACGTTTTAAAAGATCGTGTCCTTTAGCTACTTATTAGTTAAACCATCCTATTTTATTTTTGGCCTAAATAAATATCGAAATAATTCAAAAATTTATCCTCGTGATCATTAAGACAAAAATAAAATATAAGAGATACACATTAGGAATAAGGGAGTTTAAGTACGTGATTAACGCATGTGAGTAGTGTTAGCATTACTAACATGTAATAACAATGATCTTGTTTCACGCGTAGCATAGAATTGGGTGAAAATCGAGGATAACAAACTAATCTCTTTGAGGCATTCACGTGTTCTTATTATATGATCCAAAACGTCTCATTTTGAGATGAAAACAATACATTATGTCTAAAACGCAAGAAGTAGTTAAATTAAATTTACGTTTCGATAAATTGTCATTAAAAATGAATTTTGGAAGTGCTATGATACTTAATTATAGCATTGTATGAGGGCACGACAATGGTTTAGTATGGGGGAGTGATGAGAATGCAATTATACATAGTCTCATCATCCAAATCGGGTTTAAAATGCTTGAAATATCATAAAATAACCCAAAATATGCTTGTGTTTGTTCATTGTGTATTTTAGGTACGTATATTGTGAATTCAACAAAAGATCACAAGATTCAAGCAAAAACGAACACGAGAAACGAAGCCGCATAAAGAACCGGACCAGAATGTAGATTTTCTAATAATACCCTTGAAGTTTGAAGATTTGTCAAGATTGGTCTCTCAAGAATTGAAGACTTGTCACTTTTATCCCTTTCAAAACTCAAAAATTACATTTGGGTCGTTCAAGTTTCAAGAATTTACACTTAAAGACCTTGAAGAATGCTTATTGTACTAGAATGGTCCTTGTCCAAAGTATTGTGATTCAATTGTGCCACAAATGACATGTTGGCGAAAGTCTTAACAAAGGAAAAGGAGTGTAAAGCTGCCAAGATTTGTTATGCAAGGTTTTTGAAAGACTAGGGGCCATACCTACCACAACCTTAAACCCTTTCTTCCACTACCCTGTTGACACGTCACCCACCAACTTACAAACCCAAAACCCATTCATCCACTCCACCAACCCGACCTACGTTTAATATTAATTCATTTTTTGAATTAGTATTAAATAATCCCCATTAACCGGTAAACACGTTTTTAGTCCCAAAGCCAAAATAAAAAATGCCACTGTATCCTCCCCTAGAACCCTAATCACAAAACCTTTAATCCATTAAATTAAACTTAACCCACTCCCAGAATGATAATTAAACACCTCACAAACCTAAACCCATCCTAAAATCGATAGCCTCTTCATCTAGTATTCTCCACGTGGCACCCTCTACACATACTATGGCTAGCAAACAAGGAAGAACAGAGATCCAATGGTTCTAAGTTGGTTACCCACCTCTCCAAGCAAGATTAAACGGTTAAGATGGGTCAAAAACAGTTGGCATCTACTACAAATCACATGGGCAGCTTTGACCTCGAGATTCAAACAAGACCACAAGGGCTTTTCTGGAAATCTATAGCTTTAGGGTTTGTGATTTTTGTATTTTTATTGCATTTTAGAATCTCCCATAGCCTTGTATATAATGGTTCGGCTTGTGAACCAGTATTCTTGTTCCAGTTTTCTTCAAGTTGTAAACTTTTTTCATGGAATAGTAAAAGTAGTGATTAAACCTTCCAACTTGTTAATTCTGAGTTCCATTTTTACTTTCCTGTCTTTTAGTTTAATTTGGTTTCAGGATTTTGGAAGTTTGTTTTCTTTTCATCAAAAAAAATTTTGTGAAGTAAAATTTTGCAAAATTTCTTTGAGAATCCTTAAGGCATATGGTGATCATGGCAACCTGACTTTGACAAAACAAGTTGTTGTGAAGCATATGTGTCGAGGTTACTATATTATGCACTTACCCTGTTTGGTTTCAAAAAGATTTTCATAGTGAGCTTTCAAGTTGAGTTTTTTCTTTCTCATCCTACTTACTGTTCCTAAAGCCTCCTCTAAAGCTTCTTGACAAAAAGCTTTTAAGGAAGATTTTTTGAGCTTAAAACTGTTCTTTGTTGGTTTTGGTTGTGCAAGTACCAAAGTGAAGTACATTTGCCTCACTCTTTATTATTTTGGTTAGGTTCAGTTGTTGAACCTTCAACAACCATTATCCCACTTGCAAGCAGCCATATTTCCTCTATTTAGAATCTTGTGGAGTCTATGATTGGTTTTCTTGGGCTTGAACAAAACCCAATTAGGTAACTTTGTCCCTTTCAGCAATTCTTTTGATTTTTGGGTAATTTATGTTTGAGTACTTTTTATTCCAAGTTTTGTGTTTAATTTGTGTTGTTAGGCTGATTTGAATGAGTTAGTCTAGTTTTTAGGTTAGTTGGTCTATATTTCTCAAGTTGTTCCTTGCAAATTTCACCAAAAAGCTTATATAAGGGGTGTTTGGATGGTGTGTTATAAAGTTGTGGGTGACAACACAGCCTAACCAACAGGCCTGGGCACTTTTTAATTGTCATGCTATGTTAGTTTTCATCCTTGATTTAAATAGTTAGGAGTTAGAAATTTTTTGCATTACTTGAGTAAATCTGCTTAGTTACAATAGTAGGGCCATTTTGGTTTGAGTTTTGACTTTGTGGTTTAGTTTTTGGTTAGTAGCTAGAATTATGTTAGATTCAAGGTGTGGTTAACTTGAATGAGGTATTTTGTGGAGTTGGGTTGTTCAATATAGCCATACAAATTCACCAATTTGCTAAGTTCATCAACATATCACCCCTTTTTCACCATCTGTTGTCCACCAGGGGTCTAGGGGTTTCATTTTGAGACTTTATGGCTTGGACTTGGGTAGATAAGTAGTACTTAGGTCCACATAGGTTGCGTTAACCAGTATTTAGGTTTAGGAGGGGTTTTGGTTGTCTAAATCTTGGCTTTTAGCCCACTGTTTTCCCATAAGGGCTCAACATCCACCTTTCTGCTTTAATATTCACATCAGCAGGTGCGAAGACTTGAATTCAACATTCTAGGGTTTGATTTTCGTTTATAGAATAGCTTTAGGTTAATTTGAGCCTTGGGCTATCGGGACTTGAGGTTCATAGATCCTTGGTGACTCAAACGAACCTATAAGCTCACTTTTTCTCGTATAAGCCCATGTGACAATCTAACATTTTCAGGTAGTGAATTATTTTCTCGTATAATATTTTGAAACTTATTTTTGTGTTGGTTGACGAACTCACAATTTACGGATTTAAATTTGGGCTTACGTGCATAATTTAGCGTCCTTTACGACTAAACCGGAAACCTTAGGATTACGTATTTACGTTTTTGAACTCCGTTTTTGATGAGACAATTTTTATTGGATTCGTTTTGTGACGTTGATTCATAATTTATAAAAACGTTTTTCGTGAAACGACCCGAGGGCACGCAAATCGAGAAAACTAGAATCGAGGAATACCCGTACATTAGTAAGGTGGGACAAAATACATTATCCCACCCCACTAATAAACATGGGACGGCACACATGACACCACATCTAAGGATGTGGCATCATGTTAGCTAAGTAGCTACAAGTGTAAGCTTTAGCTTAACACTTAAGCTTACTCTTTCCACTCAAACTAGCTAAAACCATCAACTACTCACACATACCACTTTCACTCATGCAAACAACCTCAAAATCCTCTCAACATCACCACCTTGCCATCCACTTTCAAGAACACACACCCCTCTTTGATCTTTTCTAGCCATGAAATACTTGTTAACTAGCTCTATCATGGAGTTACCTTGAAGCCTTGATCATTTGGTGGCCATTTTAACAACAAAGGAGGTGATTTGCTTGTCTCCTAGGGCTGATTTCTCAACTATTGTTCTTGGTGTTTGATGATCTTGGAGTTACTTTTGGTGTTCATCAAGTTCTTATCTTCCAAAAACAAGATATACTCTTGGTTGGTAAAGAAGATCATCCTCTCTATTTTCTCTTGTTATTTTTAAGAACAAATGTATTTTCTTTCTTGTTTTATATGTATATGATGAATATATGATGATAAAAATGTTGTGTGAGGATCAAGTGTTGATAAATATGCTTAAAAAGGTTAATAACCATAAGAAACAATGCTAAAATCATGCTTATTTAGTTGGCCGTATAAAAACAGTATATAACTAAAACTTGAACTGATAAACTTGCATGGTAAAATCCATTTACAGTAAGTACAAGATGTTATACACATGTGAGAGTTGGCCATGCAATGGAATCATTATAATGAGTGAGATATGATCAAAACAAGATGAGTGTGCTAATCTGAATAAGCTGTTTTGTAGGGACTGTTAAGCATAGATAAACTTAAAATGAGCAGTAGCTATAACTAAGTTAAATGTAGCACATAATATGAAGATCATGCCATTCAAAAAAGAGCTTCTAAATCATTGTATAACTCTAGATATGATAAAAATGGTGAATATGAAAATAAAAATCAGATTTTGAGAATTAATGTTTATTATTATTATATAAGCACTCAAATTTTATTGTATGAAATGTAAAATATAAACCCACTAACTTATGAAATTTATTTATATAAATATGTAAAAGGTTAAATAAATGGATAAATTATATAAATGGTAGTGGAATAATACTTATAAGTAATAAAAACTATAAACTTGATTTTTATGACTTTTTCGGCTATTACCGTAAAATTAACGTTTTTCGCCAATTAAAACTTAGACGATCAAACCCGTCTAATGTAAAGTTTCTAAAAGTCATATACTGATTTATAAGTAACTAATACAAGTAAAAACCGATAAAACCCGAACTATAGGACATACGGACATTAACGAGCTAACTGAGCATATTGGACTAATAATTGGACTAAAATAAGTTAAACACTTATAAAAAGTACTTATTGGGCTTAACCCATTTGGGCCCAACATGGAAAGTATAGATACTGATAATATAAGTATAAGATGAAACAAAACATGTTAAAGAACTTATACTAAGCTTATTGGACTTAAAATAGATAAATAAGCAAAACTAGTAAACTAGTAAAAAGTTACCAAAACGTAAACACTAAAATGAGTAAACAAGCCGATTATTATTTATATAGGTTTCCGTGACCGAAGCACGCCCATAGCCGATAATCCGCCTTTCATTATCAACGTGAGTTCATAGCCTCGCACTCTTTTAAATATTTTATAAAATGATTTGTAAACCCGCGAGGGAGATAACCTGCTAGATTTTTATAAAAATAGAACACAAGTAGTCCCGATGGTATGCTTAATGATATGGACCCGAATGATGCTATGACCCTATAAACGAGACAAAAAGGATTATTAGTAGTTAGGTTATGTCACTTAAAGTCCCATTAGCATGAATTGTGAACTACCGGGATTTGGTAGACGCTTATGCATTTGATAGTACTATTTGGGGACGATCACCCCAGTTTGCGCCTTGACGGTTGATCCCCGTCGTACCACATTGATTGGTAAGCGAATTTATGTATGAGAAGATTCTATAGCGTGATTTTTGTGACAACACGCTAACTTAGATGGGCAAATTGTTTGTCGGGTTCGCGGCCCGCTGTTTTCATAGTAAGGTAACAATGTCATGCGGATAGTAATAATCCAAATCAAATAAAATGTATCCTATACATAATGTAATCCAATAACGACGCTAATAACGATGAATATATTACCTATAATGGTAATATTGAGGCTACGGTCTCATGGACGGTTTAAGATGTATGCTTGATTTATATATTGCGTGACTAGCAATACGTGGACTTACTTCCGATATTATACTTGTGTTCTGATTTTAACGATTGTTTTATATAACGGTATTTATTAAACTCTATGAATTCACTCGGTATTCGCTGATATGATTTTTGCATGTTTTTATCTCAGGTGCTTGAAGGTAATCCGGATGGAGATCGACTCTGATGGCCCACATAATATTAAAAATGTTCATTCGATCTATGTTTTGTAAACTTAATGACCTGTATAATTTGGGACCTGTTGTACACTTTAAAACTTTTTATCGAATGAATGTATGTTAAACCTTGTACAACCATTTTTATACGTTGTCTATGATTGGAGTTATTGGTCTATCCCGTAGCACTCTGAAAGACCCTTCCGCTGTACCGATACGAAAATTGAGAGTGTTACAGTTTGGTACCAAAGCTCTCGTTATAGAGAACAAAAGATTTTAAAAACCAAGGTTTTGAACAAAACTTTTCAAAATTTTTTGACAATGAACATTTAAGAAAATATTTGAAAAATCTTTTGACTATAACGGTGCCAGAGATCTCCGACGTTACCAACAAGCCCTATTGAGAAGATATATATTTTGATATATATAATTTAATTTATATATATTTATATATCGTGATTTCATTATGTAATTATTTAACTAGTATGTTATCCTAATACGAGAGATATATATATATATAAATGCAGATTGTCATGGCTGACCCTAATATTCCTGTAGAAAACCATGCTATTCCTGAACCTAATGTAGATGATGATCCTTATTTAGATTAGTAGATTATGATATGGATGATTAGGAGGAACCATTTGAGGATCCCGAGCCCGATTTAGGACTAGGAGATCAGATTGCCCCTCAGGTTGACTTGGTAGAGAATGAGAATGAGAATGTTGGTATAGAGAATGATGAGGAGATTGGGTTAGATAATTTAGATGATGAGATTGACGAAGAGGATGTAGAGGAGGATGTAGGTATAGAAGTTGAGGTCGATGATGATGAGGAAGCCGAGCTTATTTATCCTTATGATGTTCCAGAGGGCGAGCCTTTACCCCCACCAGTTGATTTGTCTGATTCTGAGGTTGAGTTACGTAGGGATGAAATGTCTGAATCGTCTGAATCTGATTCTGAATCAGAGGAGGATGAGGATGATGATGCACCTGACGGTATTAATGGTATTGCTACTCGTAGACGTGAGATAGGAGAGTCGTCTAGTGCTCGAGAGGATACTCATATTGATGGTCTTGCACCATGGGCCTTGAGACGTGATCTAGATGCTTCCCGTGTTAAGAGTAGTATGACAGAGATTGGATTAGGTGTTGTTCAGACTCATGTTGCTTATTTGGATTCGAAGACTAAGGTTGGTGAGAAAGAGCGAGAATTGCTTAGTTTGGATTTGACTGATGTGGAACATGGTTTGAATGAGGCTTTTAGGAGGTTATCGGTGTTAGAAAGGGGTGAGTTTGCTGAAATGAAGAAAAAGGTGAATTCTATGGAGATTCAGTTGAGTGTGGCTCGTGCGATGCGTGAGAAATCTGAAAAGGAGTTGAATATATCCGTGGGTTGGAATAGTAGATTTTATGCTGACATGGTTGAAAGAGGAGTGATCCGTAAGCGCCCAGCTGAAGATGTGTCTAGTGATCGTCCGGCGAAGATATAGAAGACGATGGATGATGGACCATCTGGCGGTTCTCAGTAGACCAGTCTGTATTTAGTAGTGACCTTTGTATCTTTTGTACTTTTGTAGCTTTGACTGAACCGACTTGTTAGTAGTAAACTTGGCACGAATTTTGAGTATATATAGTGCTAGAACTTTGATATGGGATGTAACTAAGACAATACTTTTGTTTCAAATCGAATGAAATATGTATCTTGTCTTGAATTCCATATTGTGTCTTATTTGTATCTTGATTATGAATTCAATCCATATTATATGAATCCTTGTTATATGCACAGAATTCCATAGAGGGTTGCCGGAACACTTTCTGTGCTTAGTAGGGATAAGCCGCCGCTACTTTGGGAGGGATGACTTGTACCCGTGCTTCCTGACGGAACAGGGAGATGGTAGGTCTATTTATACTTTATAGATTTGAATTGTCATGCATATTTGTAGAACTTGACTAACCCATATACTTGTAAATGTCCGCAGAAATGAACCTACACGGACTAATCCGCTAGGGCGACCCAATGAAGGTGGCCGAAGGGTTCCGGCCTCTAAAGGAGAATGAGCTCCCCCTGCTGGAGGCGACCGCTGACCGCACTATGCCGCTGGAAGAGACGTCCGAGCCTAGATCGGATGAAGGAGAGCCCATCATCGAGAAATCCCCCTTGGATTTCCATAATGAAGATGGTGAAGAACCACTGTTGGAGGGGGCCGCGACCCATCAGGAAGAGGAGAATGACCCTAATGAAGACACCAATCAAGCTTCCGGGTCCGCCCCACCCATATCCAGGAAGAGAAAGACCACCAGGAGGGTGGCAAAGAAGATAGGAGATGAGGCCGGGGCCGCAAATGCTCCCCCAAAGAAACTGAGGAAAGATCATCCGCAATACCAAGAGGGGAGTGGTACTACGACTGCTCAGGCCGACCCCACCCCGAACATGGGAGGGCCAGTCTTGCGAGTCACGCCCGTGAGTGTCGTAGCTCCTACCTGCCCAGACCTTGCCATTGATACCTCGTAAGTATCCTTTCGAATATTTAGTTATGTCATTATACTTTGTGAAATATATAATGCTTAGACTAATTTTGTCATGTCAATAATAGGGCTAATCCGTCGGCCGTAGCGCAGGAGGAAGAAGTGGGAAGGAATCCATCCCCCATACCAACTAACAAACCCCCGTCCCCTGCTGCATCACACGCCAAGGAACCACACCCCGAGGGGCCAGAAGAAAACCTGCGCCTAGCATGGAATTTGTCAAGCTTGACAAGGTTGGAAGCAGAATCTGAGTGTTCAGAATTTATCGAGCACATTACCCCGCCAGTCCTCGCACAAGATTTAGACGAGTTGGATCATGAGGCCCTTCTTGAGCAATTTGACGTGTCGTCCACACCAAGTGACGGTAGGAGCCGCTTTGAGACGCCGTCTGATCAAGGCCCTTACTAATGTAAACCGGGCAGATAAGAAGATAGCCCGTCGTGAGGTGATGGTCGTGAAGAACGAGAAGACCATCGCGTCCTTGCAGGCAGCTCTGAATACAGCCGAGGCGACGGTAAAAGAGCAAGCTCATCACGCTGACACCCGAGAGAAGCGCATCGCCGAGCTCGAAGCCCTTGTAGCCGCATCAAACGAGAAGGTATACTTTTGAAATTTTTTGTACATATACTTAAAATTTGGGTATTCATTTGACCCAAGGAAAGTATATATCCTTGTAATAACTCAAAATTTTACATGCAGGTGTCTGCGGCCGAAGCTGCTACCAAGGCCGTGACCGTGCAATCTTTCAACATCGCCCAGGAGCGTGATGCGCTGAAGGATGAGTTGACACGGGCGCAGACCAACCTGGAAGAGCAGGCTGCCTCAGCGGATGAGAAGCTAAGCAAGATGGCCGTAAGTTGTGCTGAGAGACTATGTCCTCCCCTGCTATCCGCTATAGCTGGACGCAGGTGGATAATCGGGAAAGGACTGCGACTTGCTGTGAGCAGGGCACTGGAAGCTCCACACCTATTGCAGGCATTCGCCGGGGTCGTATCCGATGGAATCGACCGTGGTAGACATGAGGGCTTGGTCAAAGCTGCAGAACTGATAGGAAAAAATGAAGACATCATGCAGCATCCCTACCACAACCCCTTAGCCGCGGATAATATGACCGCGTCCATGAATGCCTTGGCAGAAATCCAACACCCTCTCCTGGATGAGCTTGAGGCACTTAGGGACGCTCCAAACGAGGAAATAATGTCCCGGCTGACTGCGGATCCTATCCCTTTGACCTTGGCCACTTATGATTCCGCATCCAAAACAATGAAAGGCGAGAAACTGCTTGTAGAAGCATTGGATGCTATTGCGGTCAAAGCCCAGGATGGGAAGGATGCTCGTGGGGAGGTCCTCCGTGCTTTAATTGAAGAAGGGAAGAAGGACATAGGAGAATTCCTACCCCCTTGTAATTTATCAGTTGTAAACACTTGTAATTTATTCGTCCGTGTATGTACACGGCTTAAGACATATGTGAAATGACTGCCTTTTATATGGAAGTCCGTGATGACCACGGCCATTTTGTTATTTATTTTTGAAACTTATGTATTTTCATTTTGTTTGACATTGTATGCCAATACCGCATGACATGTCATGTCTTACACAAAAAGGGAAAATACCTACAAGCCTATATTTTACTAGACATGCGACGTGCGTCTTTACTATGCGGAGCACTGCGTGAGTACAACATACGAAACTTACCACAACGTCTTGTGAGTAAGGCGTCTAGTAAGGATACATGATCCGTGCGGCTGGGGTTGCATCCCTCTTACGCGGCAAGTTGAATTAGTAGGTTCACTTAATCCTCTTACCCCGCCTGGAGGCGTATAGTACATGTACAGTAGTTTGAATGAATGCATATGAATGAAACATGGCACATTATAATACAAGTAAAATTCATACGATTGACAAAAAATTAAAAAATGATTTGCACGAAACAAGCCGTGGAGCTAGCTAGGCACCACGGCATTTTATTAGAATGTTTACATTTTTTGTTTGAACAATAATGACAAGTCCTAAAAAACAAGAAAGGAAACTAAACAAACATAAAAAGAAAAACAGATAGAACGCATGGTTCTTCATTAAAGCCACATATAGCGAAGCACCCATGCGGAAGCCGTAGCTTTCAAGGATAGCACCTTTTGAGATTGGAAATGTTCCATGTGCGTTCGAGGTCGCGACCATCCATGTCATGTAACTTGTACGCGCCTCGTCCTAAGGCTTCCGTAACTTCATACGGTCCTTCCCACTTAGGACCCAACTTTCCTGTATTTTCCGCTCGACTTGCTTCGTTAGCACGATAGACATAATCTCCCGGCCGAAAAGAAACACCTTTGACCTTGGCATCATAATAAGCCTTCATTTTAGCCTTGGACTTAGCCTAATTGATGGCTGCTATCTCCCTTTTTTCTTCCAACAGATCCAGGTTGATTCGCAGCTGCTCGTCGTTCGTGACGATGTTAACCTCCGCCGTGCGGATGGTAGGCATTCCTATTTCTGCTGGTATAACAGCTTCAGTGCCGTAGGCCAATGCAAATGGAATGTCTCCGTTGGCTGTTTTGATCATAGTTCTATGCGCCCATAGCACATGTGGTAACTCATCAACCCATTTGGCACTTCGTTCATCCAAACGCGCCTTGATACCATTTCCCAAGCTTCTATTTGCTCGTTCCATGAGGCCATTTGTCTGCGGATGCTTAACAGATGCGAAGCGCCGCTTGATGTTCAATGATGCACACCAGTCTTTGAATGGATTGTCTGTGAACTGTTTACCGTTATCCGAGATGATTTCTCCTTATAGGCCGAAACGGCACACAATATGTTCCCAGATAAACTTTTTAACTTGTTTGCCTGTGATAGATTTGACTGCCTTGGCCTCTATCCATCGTGTGAAGTAGTCCATCGCGACAATCAAGAATTTAACTCCCCCCGCAGCTACAGGAAATGGTCCTGCAATGTCGATTCCCCACTTATAGAATGGCCATGGGGACGTGATAGGTGTAAGCTCCTGCTGCGGGTGCCGCGGCACTGGCCTATGCACTTGGCAATCACTACACTTGCGAATCATGTCGCGCGCGTCTCTGTGCATGGTAGGCCAATAATATCCTGTCCGTAAGGCTCTAGCTACCACGGACCGTGGACCTGCATGCATGCCGCACAACCCTTCGTGTATGTCACTAATTACGTAAGCGGCCTGACGTGGTCCAACACACCGCAGCCACGACTGCAAGAAAGAGCGCTTGTAAAGGATGCCTTCTCGAAGTTTGAAGTGTTGCGACTTCCTCCTGATGTGTCGTGCTGCTTTTTCCTCGTCTGGAAGGGTCTCACTAGTCAAATAGTTGATGATCGGGGTCATCCATGTAGGTCCATCCTCCTCAACTATATTAGCGACCTCCCCTTCCGTTATAGATTTCTCCTTGAGTATTTCCACCAAGACTTGTTTAGACAAGTGAGCGAAGCTTGTGGATGCGATCTTGCTAAGAGCGTCCGCCTTCTTGTTCTCGCCTCTTGGCACCTGTTTGATGGAAAACTTACTGAAAGCCGCGATTAGTGACTTGACTTTTTCCAAGTACCTGACCATGTTGTCCTCCTTAGCCACATATCCACCTAGAATATGGTTCGCGACAAGCCGTGAGTCCACGTAGGCCTCAAGGTTGCGGACTCCCATTCTAGCGGTGATTTTTAAACCAGCAATTAATGCTTCATATTCCGCTTCGTTGTTGGTGGCCGTGAACTCAAAACGGAGGGCGTACGTGAATTCCATTCCTTCCGGATTTGTGAGGATGAGACCAGCTCCGGACCCATCCGTACACGAAGATCCATCCGTGAATAACACCCATGGTTTTGTTGGAGTCTCGTCTTGTTTAACGATTGGCCCTTCCTCATCCAGCTTCTCAATCAGGAAATCTGCCAAGATTTGGCCTTTCACAGCCGTCCTTAGCCTATAAGATATATTGTGCTCCCCCAATAAGATGCTCCATTTTTGTAGCCTCCCTGCCACATCCGGTCTAGAAATGACCTTCTTGATTGGTTGGTCCATAATGACTACAATTGGGTGTGCCTGGAAGTATCGGCGCAACCGCTTTGTAGCAAACACTAGTGCTAACAACAATTTTTCCATAGAGGAGTAATTCATCTCCGGTCCTTGTAATGTTCTGCTTATGAAGTAGACCGGAGTTTGCACTGTATCTCTATCTGTCATGAGTACCGCGCTTATTGCGCCATGAGTGGCTGAGAGATACATAATGAGTTCCTCCTTTGGCCGGGGAGCTACTAGCATAGGGAGAGATGCAAGGTGCTGCTTGAGTTGGCCAAAAGCTTCCTCGGCTTCCTTTGTCCACCGGAAGTCTCCCTTCCTAATGCACTTCTTGAGTGTCTTAAATAGGGGTAATGACTTCTCTGCGGATTTGGATAGGAACCTATTCAGCCCGGCCAATTTTCCATTTAAGGATTGCACCTCCTTCTGTGTCTGAGGAGATGGCAGTTGTATCACTGCGTCCGTTTTCTCTAGGCAAGGTTTGATGCCGTTTGGATCAATCAAATATCCCAGGAACATTCCCTCCGTTGCCCCAAACGTACACTTCTTTGGATTTAGCTTCATGTTAATCCTCCTCAGTGTGTCGAACGTCTCTTGGACATCCCGGAGAAGTGCATCCTCCGTATGACTTTTTATGACTAAGTCATCCACATAGACTTCCAGGTTGCGGCCTATCTGTGATTCAAAAGCCTTATCCACAAGCCGCTGGTAAGTAGCACTGGCGTTCTTTAGTCCAAACGGCATTTTCGTATAGCAATACACACCCTGGCTTGTATGGAACGCCGTTTTTTCAGCATCCTCCTCCGCCATCTGGATCTGATGGTATCCTTTATATGCGTCTAAAAAACACTTAAAAGGATACCCACATAGGGATTCCACCTTCCAGTCAATTTCCGGTAACGGGTAACAATCCTGTGGACAGGCCTTGTTCAGATCCGTGAAATCCACACACATGCGCCAGCTGCCGTCATGTTTTTTTACCATGACCGGATTGGATAACCACTCGTGGTAGTATACCTCGCGCATGATACCTGCGTCCACTAATTTCCGTACTTCCTCCAATATAATTTGGCTGCGCTCAGGCGCCTGGCCGCGCTTCTTTTGCTTGACGGGTTGGTACCATTGGCAGATCTGGAGCTTATGCTCTACTATCGCACGTGGCACGCCTGTCATATGCTTTGGCTCTCATGCGAATATATCTAGGTTTGCACTTAAAAGAGAGCACATGGCCCTTTTGCCGCTATCCGAGAGCGCCCCTCCTATGGATATCTCCTGTTCCGGGTAGTCAGGGTGAATTGCCACCTTCCAATTGGGAGGCGGTGATCCATCCTTAGGTGGAGCTGGTGTTGTCACGGTATGTCACACCCCACCATGGCGGAATATGGGGCGCGACGTATGGATATCATCACAACATGGCGTGTCTATAGAGATAACTATATGAAATAAGAAATGTCATAAAATGATGACACAAAAGTCATGACAATATCTCATCAAATGCAGGAGTCTAGGTAAGTAGGTAACAGTCCTACCCCTTACCCAAGACAAACATGTAACATAACCAAAACAAACATATGAGTGCCACTGTATCACTTATTAAATGAACAAATAAAACTAAGAAGGAAACAGGGATATCCTTCTATATGCATTCCTACGCTCTCCAAATCCTAGCCACTTAAGTTCTCATGCCTACCAATAACATCACCTGAAATAGACACTAAAACACGTCAACATAAAGTTGGTGAGAGTCATAGGTTTAGACTCCAACGCTAAATCAGTTATAAGCTGTGAATAGCAACCATCAACACAATAACATATGTACAATGCGCTACAATTATGTATTAACAACTAGCATTCAAGATCAATCATTCCAAACCAAAATCAAAGGCTCCTACCTTGCCAAACAACATGGTACCATAGATGATCACACTATGTACCTATCCCAAGGCCACTACCTTGTCAAACCACAAGGCCACTACCTTGTCAAAACTCAAGGCCACTACCTTGTCAAACCTCAAGGCCACTACCTTGTAAACCATAATAACTGAGATGACACGTGTCCCCCGATCCAAATCATACACAATCAAAAATCACATAGCAGTTAATCACATAATGTACACACAAGTCCATCTCAAATCACAAACACATTCACAGCATCAATTTAGAAAATAACTCAACAGAGTGTCTCTTCCATCCCATCTGGAAGTCAAAATCAATAGTAAACATGGGACTATGAAACTCACCTGATTGCTTCTCCAAAAGTCCACGCACTAGCAACAAGCTAACAAACCAAAAACATGCAATCAATACATGAATCAATCACTAAGATGGCTCATCAACCTATGATAAACATCTAGCCCACTCCCATATAAATACCCCATTTATATGCTCTAAACACCCCATTACCCTTCCCTAACAAGTCCTTAACTTGTTTAAGTTTAATAACTATCCTGTTCATATTTTACACAAAACAGTCCCAATTATAGGTCTCCAAACATTAAGTCAAACGTCTACTTAAACATACTCATGGTTTCTGTAAAAGGAATATTCATATCCTTACATATATAAGCTAACACCTCCCACTTGCCCTAACCTTAAAGCTACTGTTAAGGCCCCGATATATATATATATATATATATATATACTTTTGTCATTCCAGATTTCCTGATTTTAAACATAGTAAAAGTTTGTTACAATTAAGGGGTCTTACCCTAAACCACAACCTTAGACCAAGTGCAGATACTTACTACAATATATAAACCATCTCTCATGTTCGTGATAAGATCCCAATGCAACCCTAAGTACCCCAAACAACCCAAAACTTAAAAAGAAAACAGGCTGAATTCAAAACTGTTTTGACCTCTGACTGTTATAACCTATTTTTGACCCACTTCCCAACCTCCAATTTAGTTCTCGTTTCTTGCATTGGAAAGCCACTTCAATTAACTTTTCAGGGATACTTGGATCGCAAAATAAGAGTTTGTAGAACTCCCACTATGATCAAAACAATTGACTCAAAATTCTGCCCAGTTTTTAAAAACGGGTTTAATCAAATTAACCTAATTAATTAACCCTAATCCCACTAATTACAAGCCCTAATTTATGTAATCATTATAACATCATTATTATAACATTAATTTACTGTTTTTAAATTAAACCCTAACCTAAATCCATCATAAGATGATTAAGACATCATTAAAATAATTAAATTGAAAAGGGATTAAAGACTTTACCTTTGATTTATGAAAACCCCAAAAAAAATTATGAAGAACCCTAATTTTGGGGAAACTCACGAATTTTCTTTGTCCCAGGAGAAAAATAATGAATTTTGGTTGTTAATAAAACAATATATAGGGTGTGGTAACCCATTCCTAGCCCAACCCAAAAACCCCTTTCCTTTTTCTTGTTTTTTCCTATTTTTCTTTCTTCCTTGCGTCCAAACCGACCCAACAACCCTTAAAATTCGTTTTTTTTAATTTTTATTATTAATATATGTATTAATAATATTACCTTAATTTACCTTATTTTATCTCAGCTCCTAAAGCCTCCAAAACCTCAAAAACGTAAAACTAGTCAGTTTTTACGCGTTTTACCGTAAAAGACGTAAAATATACACTTTTATAAAAAATCTCAAATTTTGAAATAAACTTTATAAATAAGTCCTAAATGACTTAAAACCATCCCAAAAAATATTCATATGACTAATTACCTCTTCCGAGACCTCTAAATGCTAAACCGTAAATCGTAAAAATACGATTTTCTATAATACATATACGTATACGTAAAACCACTAAATAACACCATTTCACTTCATAGTCACTACCATGTGAACTCATGAACATGAAATCATCACACACCGTTTCATTCACAAGGTACCCCGTACCGGAAACGATATCCAAACCACAATCTATACACACCAATAAGCACATACACATGTAAAGACACGCAACTAGCACAAAATAAAACTAAGTGACGAACCTCAAAACCAGGGTTGTCACATCACTCCCTCCTAATAGAAATCTCGTCCCGAGATTTACTCCTCAGGATCAACCACACAAACAACAATCACATGAGGATACTTGTTCTAAACGAACTCCTCTCATTTCCATGTGAACTTTAGTTAAAGTTTCCAAAATACCACATATACAAACAAAAAATAATTAAACTCACTGCCAAACTCTTGACCTCTCAGTCAATAAATCTCACAAATGATCTTTGATAAAACAAAGACTCTTATTAACACAAGTCCTGAATAACCGTACATGCAAATATGCATTCACAACATTTACCAATCTCAATACATGAAATATATCATGTATACCACTCATTTTCCCCAGGTAATTCTATACTCATAAGCTACTGGTCCGATCTTTCCAAAGATCATAAATGGATTTCCATTTTACCAAAACATACCACCTGTTACTATGGGTGAAACTCCCTACATAACCTTGTCACTAAATCTAGTGGTTTCCTCCTTTTCTACATAGCATCCCATGTTGCTCTCATCCTTTCCACAAACACCATTACCACATTAGTAGCCTCTTTTACCAATTCTAGTCCACAATGGGGACAACTCACCCTATCCTTTCATATAGTGCCTCAAATGGCATTTATCGACTTCTAGTATGATAACTATCATTATATAAAAAACTCAGCCATCGCTAACGAGTTTTCGAACTACCTCTAAATCAATCACCCATATCCAATCATGTTCATCAACTCCCTTCAGTCCGTACCCCAAACTACTTAAAAATTCCAATTTCCTTAAAAAGTGACCTATGACGGTCTTTCACATATCCATTAGTTATTCCCTTGCCATAATCCTTCATAAGGCATTCCATACATATTAGGTTAACTTTTACACAAAACCTCCTATTTCAATCGCATCTGTACGCAATCCTTCCAACTTCTCAACTATGTGACTTCCCATTCCTCTTGAACTATGAGATGAATTAGTCAGTCTATCGACTATCATCCAACTCTCGTCGTACTTATTCCTCTACCCCATTATGTATCCCTTTCACCAACTTCGTCCTTACATCGCTCTTTCTAAGTTACTCCTATCTACGTAGAAAGTATAGTCTACGTCCCTTTTCTCCATATGATTGTCCAAGCCACGCAACATACATGTTGACGCGTTCTCTGCTTTAGACAACTCAACTCGTGCAACCTATATCCTTTATCCAAACCACCCTAATACGTCATCCATATAGTTCAAGTTCGTCTCAGCTTCACTACATTCTTCTTATTCTATGTCTCATCAACTATGCTTGCCTTTCCCAGATGGTACTTGGCCTTGCAATTTTTTTCATCACTTAACTCCACCCCTCACCTTTGCCAAATGTTCAATCAAGATGATTGAATATGTGTTGGAGACGTTCATGATCCGTATAGATCATTCTCCACGTCTCGTACACCAAATGCCTCTAGCATTCTAGGCAGATATAATAGTCCAGCTCCACTAACTAAGTCTATCCAGTTCTTCCAAATCTTCAGTTCCTGCAACGTATAAGCGGTCGCCTTTCTTTGTCGTCCTCGTACGCGTCCAAGTCCTTGCTCCACGTATCGTCATGCTTCGCGAATTCATCCAGTCCTTCCGATAATGCCAAGATCGGCTCACTATCCAATCCACCTCTTCAGCCTCCAAAATGCTTCCTCGTCCTTCTTCACTTCGCCCCTTGCTGGTTCCATGATATGCCATCATCTCTAACTACTCATCATGGTAGACTTAATACTAAGACTCACACTTGAAAATCTCACGTATAATTCCACTCCAAAACCAACACATACTTCGCCTCACTCTCCTTCTTAAACTTTGAGTAGACCAAGATGTCGTCGATGCTCCCGATGACAACTCGTTTATACACGTTCATGCACAATCGGTTCATTGACTCCATGAAAATCGCTAGTGCTTTGGAGAAACAAAATGCATAACCGTAAACCCAAAGCGTTCATACAACATCCTTAGTAGTTTCAACTATGTCCTCCTTGCACCCTCTCTTAGCGGCAATACGAATAAATTCCTACCTCGTTCTACTTGCAAAATTCTACACGCATTTTTAAGATCGGTACTTCCTCTCATCGGACCACTCAACCTCTTTCCTCATCCAATCTACTACTAAGCAACTCAACTTCTATCCGGCATTCCTTGCAATTTCTAACAGCTCTTGTTTTTAAATCACTCCATCAACGATTTACCTTGGAAAGGCACTAACTGCAACTCCTCTCACTTCTCCTACTTGCTGTATTTATGGTTCTACCTCACAGTAATATGCAAACCTACTAAATTTAGGAATTTTCTTTTTTTTTTTTTTTTTTTTTTGGAAAACTTACATGCCCTACGAACAATCAAAAATACCTTTGAGGTATTGTATCCCCTTCCAACACTCTCTATGGCGCGTTACTGGTGCTAGTATCTCACAAATCTCTATTCATCTCCTTGGTACTCATAAGAGACCCCATGACCACATTAGTTCGTCTACGAACTTCTTTCCTCCCCACTAAAGGCATTCCGACCGTTCTCTCATGGTCACCTACTTAAGCGTGTAGGCGCGACCAATTCTTTCATAGGACTACCTCAACGCTCCTGAACAATACGAAACCAAAACTACATCCTGAATCCTCCAGATACGATCAAAGAATCAAACTCACGGATAACTAACGACATTTCACGTGCACTAGTTAAAACAAGTCAAAAACCATGAGACTTAAAAGAAAAATCAAACCCAAAACGTGTATCATTTCAAAATGACCCATGACAACGAAAAAAATAATCCAAGAAACACCCAATGGCAACCAAACATATTACGCCCCGCGACATATTATTTAAACCGTGCAAACGATCGACTTTTCCAAAAGAATATATATCTTTTTTTATTATTATTTATTGTTACCACCCACATCTATGTGACTCAAACAATCTACAAACAACCCTCTTGACGAACTCAAAACTCAACTCAAAAACTAGGTATCCCGTGCATCCCAAATCATAAAAAATAAACTACTATTCAAACTCAACCTTTAACCCGACACTTGTACAATAATTTCGGCCAAGATACTGACCTCCCATGACTATACATTCTGAATATTTGAAAAGTACGTTCCGAGTACATAATTTTTTGCTTTTGAATCACTCAAAAAGCTCTAAAAACGAACAAGTTATGACCAATCAGTTTTATACTAGTTGTTTTTTTTAAAAAAAACTAAAGAGTAGACTTAGTGATTAATGTACCCCTTTTAAATGACAGATATAATTGTATGTGAAATCTTCATAAACTCAATTTAACCTTGTATTAATAATTATAAATGACATGAATCGGTTAAACCCAATTATATAAACTATGTATGTAGAAAGAAATTTTACTTCGCTTTATTTTAAAGAAAGTCTTTTAGAATTTGAAATAAATAAGTGTTGATTAAAAAAGAAATCTTATGTTACATCTTGTTTCAAACACGACTCCAACACCTTACCCTTATTTTACCGAATACAACCAACTATCTAACCCTATAATAGATTTCCAAGTCCCCCTTTTTCTCAATATATACCGACCAAAAGAAATGTAAGACCCAACACAACAGATTTCATTATCTCAAAAGAAATCCCAAGTTATTTCAATAGACTTAAAACCAAGAACACCATTTTAAAACGTACACATGAAATACGAAACTCAAAGAATACGCTACAAGACACGCTTCAAAAGATTCAAAACGTCGTTGAAACTCCATCAAACTCGAGCACTAATAAATTGTTTAAACACGAGAGAGCACTAGGTACGTTCAAGTTATAACAACTACTGAACGACCGTAAATCATAACATAACATCTACTAGTATATATACATCCGCATATCTATACCTATTGAATCCCCCAAACATGCTCGTTATCATACACGTCAAGTCAATCAATCGCTTTATACGCTCGTTTTTCCATACGAGTAATCACCATCTCACCGGGCCACAACAAGGCATAAAGCCCACCTCCAGAACCAAACCATATCGTGTGACCCTAAAATCACACAACACAACCATAACCCAAAACATATAACACAAAAAGAACCATAGCCATATCGTAGGCAGCCATTACATAAACCCATATATATATACGTATACCCAAATCCACATCTCATCATATACAAGCATGTACTAACCCTCTTTCATGCAATCATACTTGAGAACCCATTGAAGTTGTGGTACTTGTATAACTATGTTGGCCACCATACTTATACAATTACCCTTTCCCCAATGCACTCCCTCCTATGATGACACTTATAAGAATCAATACAACACATAACACATAAATCCATCTACTCACATAAGCTCATAACCACATAAACAATAAGGTCCAAAACTCCATCTATTAAAATAACATAGTAATACTCTTGGAATACAAAAATCCATAGTCTACCTAAAACAGCATAGACTAAATCCAAAACGAAAACATAATCAGTTATAAATCATGTCGCCCGTAAGAGTGGAAACTGCTTAAAACCCTTCATATCCACCTATTACTAATAACTCGAACCACCACATGATTCTTTAGGGAACATGACTTAAACATCAAAAAAAAATAATATCTCTCGGGTACATAAAATAACCCAACAAAAGATAGAAAACTACCATGTACCAAATTATGTACTATAATGTACAATTTAAGCAAAATACAACAATGACTAGTGTGGACGATTATGGTTCAACCCGCACTAGTCACAAACCCGAAAAGAAAATAAAATGTGACTAAGTATGAACATACTACGGTTCAATTCATACTAGTCAAAACATCACAATAAATAACATCCAAACACATCATTTATTATAAAATGCACATATACTCCTATGACGCCTATATGCAGGGACCCTTAAGCTATAGACTAGGCTACTCGACTAGGCAACCTAATTCTCTATAACCATTGTCTCTGATACCATTCTGTCACACCCCACCATGGCGGAATATGGGGCGCGACGTATGGATATCATCACAACATGGCGTGTCTATAGAGATAACTATATGAAATAAGAAATGTCATAAAATGATGACACAAAAGTCATGACAATATCTCATCAAATGCAGGAGTCTAGGTAAGTAGGTAACAGTCCTACCCCTTACCCAAGACAAACATGTAACATAACCAAAACAAACATATGAGTGCCACTGTATCACTTATTAAATGAACAAATAAAACTAAGAAGGAAACGGGGATATCCTTCTATATGCATTCCTACGCTCTCCAAATCCTAGCCACTTAAGTTCTCATGCCTACCCATAACATCACCTGAAAGAGACACTAAAACACGTCAACATAAAGTTGGTGAGAGTCATAGGTTTAGACTCCAACGCTAAATCAGTTATAAGCTGTGAATAGCAACCATCAACATAATAACATATGGACAATGCGCTACAATTATGTATTAACAACTAGCATTCAAGATCAATCATTCCAAACCAAAATCCAAGGCTCCTACCTTGCCAAACAACATGGTACCATAGATGATCACACTATGTACCTATCCCAAGGCCACTACCTTGTCAAAACTCAAGGCCACTACCTTGTCAAACCTCAAGGCCACTACCTTGTAAACCATAATAACTGAGATGACACGTGTCCCCCGATCCAAATCATACACAATCAAAAATCACATAGCAGTTAATCACATAATGTACACACAAGTCCATCTCAAATCACAAACACATTCACAGCATCAATTTAGAAAATAACTCAACACAGTGTCTCTTCCATCCCATCTAGAAGTCAAAATCAATAGTAAACATGGGACTATGAAACTCACCTGATTGCTTCTCCAAAAGTCCACGCACTAGCAACAAGCTAACAAACCAAAAACATGCAATCAATACATGAATCAATCACTAAGATGGCTCATCAACCTATGATGGACATCTAGCCTACTCCCATATAAATACCCCATTTATATGCTCTAAACACCCCATTACCCTTCCCTAACAAGTCCTTAACTTGTTTAAGTTTAATAACTATCCTGTTCATATTTTACACAAAACAGTCCCAATTATAGGTCTCCAAACATTAAGTCAAACGTCTACTTAAACATACTCATGGTTTCTGTAAAATGAATATTCATATCCTTACATATATAAGCTAACACCTCCCACTTGCCCTAACCTTAAAGCTACTGTTAAGGCCCCGATATATATATATATATATATATATATATATATATATATATATATATATATATATATATATATATATATATATATATATATATATATATATATATATATATATATATATATATATATATATATATATATATATATATATATATATATATATATATATATATATATATACTTTTGTCATTCCAGATTTCCTGATTTTAAACATAGTAAAAGTTTGTTACAATTAAGGGGTCTTACCCTAAACCACAACCTTAGACCAAGTGCAGATACTTACTACAATATATAAACCATCTCTCATGTTCGTGATAAGATCCCAATGCAACCCTAAGTACCCCAAACAACCCAAAACTTAAAAAGAAAACAGGCTGAATTCAAAACTGTTTTGACCTCCGACTGTTATAACCTATTTTTGACCCACTTCCCAACCTCCAATTTAGTTCTCGTTTCTTGCATTGGAAAGCCACTTCAATTAACTTTTCAGGGATACTTGGATCGCAAAATAAGAGTTTGTAGAACTCCCACTATGATCAAAACAATTGACTCAAAATTCTGCCCAGTTTTTAAAAACGGGTTTAATCAAATTAACCTAATTAATTAACCCTAATCCCACTAATTACAAGCCCTAATTTATGTAATCATTATAACATCATTATTATAACATTAATTTACTGTTTTTAAATTAAACCCTAACCTAAATCCATCATAATATGATTAAGACATCATTAAAATAATTAAATTGAAAAGGGATTAAAGACTTTACCTTTGATTTATGAAAACCCCAAAAAAAATTATGAAGAACCCTAATTTTGGGGAAACTCACGAATTTTCTTTGTCCCAGGAGAAAAATAATGAATTTTGGTTGTTAATAAAACAATATATAGGGTGTGGTAACCCATTCCTAGCCCAACCCAAAAACCCCTTTCCTTTTTCTTGTTTTTTTTTCCTATTTTTCTTTCTTCCTTGCGTCCAAACCGACCCAACACCCCTTAAAATTCGTTTTTTTTTTTAATTTTTATTATTAATATATGTATTAATAATATTAACTTAATTTACCTTAATTTATTTCAGCTCCTAAAGCCTCCAAAACCTCAAAACCGTAAAACTAGTCAGTTTTTACGCGTTTTACCGTAAAAGACGTAAAATATACACTTTTATAAAAAATCTCAAATTTTGAAATAAACTTTATAAATAAGTCCTAAATGACTTAAAACCATCCCGAAAAATATTCATATGACTAATTACCTCTTCCGAGACCTCTAAATGCTAAACCGTAAATCGTAAAAATACGATTTTCTATAATACATATACGTATACGTAAAACCACTAAATAACACCATTTCACTTCATAGTCACTACCATGTGAACTCATGAACATGAAATCATCACACACCGTTTCATTCACAAGGTACCCCGTACCGGAAACGATATCCAAACCACAATCTATACACACCAATAAGCACATACACATGTAAAGACACGCAACTAGCACAAAATAAAACTAAGTGACGAACCTCAAAACCAGGGTTGTCACACGGTTTGACACTCGGATGCTGGTACAATTGTGTTGTAGATGGTGACGATTCCTCCATTAACAGGGAATTTGATCATTCCGTGTGCCGTGGAGGGTACCGCCCGTATAGCCAGAATACCTGGTCTACCTATGATCCCATTGTACGGAGAATGTGAGCGTATCACCATGAAGTTTATCCACGCCATAGTGGAGTGTTCCTTGTTCCCAATGGTTACAAGCGGACGCAGTTGCCCTATCGGCCAAATAGTGTCCCCACTAAAGCCCGTGAGCGGCGCCGTGGCCGGTACTAATTGGCTTCTGATTTCTGGGCGTAACTGCACAAAACAGTGTTCATACGGTACCTCTGCTGACGACCCTTCATCCACATACATGCGACGAACATTGTGTGTATCAATGCTGATCTCAATAGTGAGAGGAGCATCAATCACATCACTTGCTGTGATGGGAGGGAATGAGATTTCCCTGCCGCGTGAAAATTTTTGGCCAACTTTCTGCCTCGTGCGGCGTTGTCTGGATTGGATCGTGTATATAGTCGAAGGTTGGTCCCTTTGGGGATCCTTCTTATCATACTTTTTGTTGTCTTTTCCATCCTTCCAATCCTTAACTAAGTGCTTGAGTTTACCTGATTTGATAAGTGACTCAATGTGCTTCTTGAGCTGGATACACTCCTCCGTACCATGGCCCTTGTCATTATGGAACTCGCAAAAGCGATTTCCTTGCCGACGGTCCGGCGGAGTTGTCATTGGGGGAGGCCTTGGAAAGTTTGCCCCTTCCGTCAACAAGATCTCACGGTAGGACATCTTTAGGGGGGTAAACTTATCGTCCGGCCGCCCTCCTTTGTTATGGCTCTTGTAGTCTGAGCCTTTGTTATTGTTCTAATTGCCATGACCGCCCGACTGTCTCCGAGATTGGTCGTTTGACCGGTACCCATTTCCTCTGGATGGGTAAGCCGCGACGACAGCTGTTTCCCCTTCTATGAAATTTTTGACCCTTTCCATGAGGTCATCATATCTCTCTGGACGCTTGTCATTGAGGCGCCTGATCAATTCCCTGTCTGTTATGGCGTGCATGTAGTCAGAGATCTTCAGGAGCTCCGGCATTGTTTTGGTGCGCGTGCACTCATCATTGAAGCGTTCAGTGAAGGCTTTCGTGGACTCCCCCGGCCGTTGTTTGATAGTTTCCAATGAGACTGGATCCCTATTATACTTCTTCCTCTGAGTATAATTATTCTTGAACGCAATGCGTAGTTCCGTGAAACTATCAATGCTTCGTGGAGGGAGTCCCTCAAACCAGTCACGGGCATTGCCGATCAGAGTCGAATTGAACATTTGGCACCATATAGGCATGGGCCATCGCTCAATCTTAGCATGCGTATCGAATATTTTAAGGTGATCATCCGGATCACCAGTTCCATCATAGGTCTTGACACACGCCGGCATGCGACGTTTGGTGTCCTCGGAGTAGTTCCGTATGCGGAGGGTGAATAGGTCTTCCCTGGGATCCGCCCATGGCCGGGTGAGCCTAGGGTCATCCCATGGTTCACACCACGGGCGGGAGAGATCCTCCGCCTCTACATCTCGATAATAAGGGCTACCATAATACTCATCATTGTTTGGTGGTGGTGGAGGGGTACGCCTAGGTCGGCGACGCTTAGGTGGATGGTCATCTGAGTCCTCCCTTGATGGGTCTGGAGATAGGGGTGGTGCCCCATCTCTTGGGCGAGGACCACTTTTTTGAGACGTGCCGGGAGCCTTTTTCCCCGTGTCCACCCTATCCCACACGCTTGTGCGGCGGGTGCCTTTAGCCAGCTCTCGATCTGGTCGCTCAGGTGAGTCGTCAGACCTATCTCCCCCTTCTTGAGATTGCGCAAGTTCCTGCATGAGGCGATCTCCTATGCGCTCGAACACATTCCTGGGTTGAGGAGTTTCCTCAAAGGTGCTCCGCTCCTGAGGCCGAGCTCTCCTTTTCCTCTGATTTTGGGAAGAGGTGATTGGTCCAGTGTCGCCAAAGTTGAGTCTGGACTGGAGGTTCCTCCCTAGATTCAACCTTGATGCGATGCCCGGGACAATCCTATCAAAGTTCTGCGTGAGAACTCGAGTGAGATCCTCCTCGCTGAGTGGTTGGACTTCTACTTCCTCCTCTGCCGTCGGTCTGCGCGACTCCTTGTTAGGAGGATTGGGCGCACTCCATGGGTCAGGGTTGTCCAGGGTTGAAGTAGGTGGGGGTGTTATGGAGATCGTGCTCGTCACCCCCAAGGGCTGAAAACCGCCACGGTTACCAAGTCCGCCTGCAAGGCGGCTAGGTGATTGATTGGGGATGAGTATCCCTTCCCCTTGGGACTTCCGATTTCCAGGATTCGTGTTCCTGGGGTTGGCTTGCGGATGCCCCTTCGTCATTGGAAATTCAGAATGAGGTTTTGCTCTAGCTTAGTGTAATGGGTCCCACGGATGGCGCCAACTTGTTGATGTAAAAGTTGGGTGATCCTTGCTAGACCCGAATTAGGCTTAATTCGGGTTGGCTGGGCTCCGGCTCCTGCACCAAGTGAATCGTTTGGTTGGGATCCTGCACACTAAACAACACGTGTTAGGCTTACCGAGGGAGTGTTTCCCACGATTAGACTCCGGCGTGAGAGTAAGTAATCGGTTAGGGCTTTATGTGAGTGGAGAGTATAGAACGTAATACCTTTGTGGAACCCTTGGGGGTTCCTTATATAGGCAGTGGAACCCTAGTGGGCTGCCACTGATACTTCGGCCCTAAGGAAAGGATAACTATCAGAATTAGAATGATTGTTATCTTCTAATTATGGTAGTGAATATCCTCCTCCTTTAGGGTAAACCTATTCCTAGACAGAATATGATTCTGTCTAACCCTATGTCGGCCGCACCGGGCCGTGGGCCGCACACATGTGTGTGGTCACTGTTCATCCAAGCCCAAAAGCCTGAATGACATTATCCCACCCATCTGTGATGGGCCGGATATGGGTAGTACCCGTGGGCCGGGTTCCTGACCCGGCTGGGGACTATACGTCATCACTTAATACTTTGAAATTGTGAAATTATAGAACTATGCCGCCCAAGAAGGCTGTGACTGAGGATGATGTACGTAGGATTATTACGGAGCAAGTTACCGCATCTATGAATGAATTTATGGCAAATTCTAGAAATGAAGCTGGTGGTAGTGGAGCTGGCGGTAGTGAAGTGGCGGTAGTGGAGCTGGCGGTAGTGGAGCTGGCGGTAGTGGAATTGGCGGTACTAATGTGAATGTGAATGCTAATAATGTGAATGCTAATGCTGGAGGAAATGTAGGAGGACTTGGAGCTAATGCACCTGAAGTTGGTGGTTGTACTTATGTGACGTTCATGAAGTGTGAACCTCTACCTTTTAATAGAACTGAAGGTGTTATAGGATTAAGCCAGTGGATTGAGAAGATTGAGTCGGTGTTTCGGATTAGTAAGTGTAAGGAGGAAGATAAGGTGACTTTTGTTATGGCTACTCTTAAAGGTCGTGTGTTGACTTGGTGGAACGGGATAATTGCTTTCATGGGTCTTGATGCTGCTAATGCTACTCCTTGTGTGACAATCCGTCAATTTATGGTTGATATTTTATTCTCAATATTTAATTGAAAATATTATTTTAATGTTATTATATGAACTCACTTATTTTTGGGAAGAAATTTGGATTTACGTCTTGAAGTAGCATCGACTACGTCTAAACCGGAGGATTCAACGTTACGTGCTTACGTTTACATACACCGTCTTTGGTGACAGTCCGACATTTCAAAAAATAAATTTATCCGCGAATATTATTTTGGAGTTTTAAATTTGTGTTGGTTCATAAACTCACAAATTTACGAGAAGAGATTAGGACTTACGATTTTATTTTAACGTCCTTTACGACTAAACCGGAAACCTTAGGATTACGTA
The DNA here is from genome assembly GCA_025667525.1 of Glebionis coronaria. NCBI lineage: Eukaryota > Viridiplantae > Streptophyta > Magnoliopsida > Asterales > Asteraceae > Glebionis > Glebionis coronaria. The sequence continues at coordinate 89,311 of JANFOE010000698.1, read as the reverse complement.
TTTACGTTTTTGAACTCCGTTTTTGATGAGACAATTTTTATTAGATTCGTTTTGTGCCGTTGATTCATAATTTATAAAAACGTTTTTCGTAAAACGACCCGAGGGCACGCAAATCGAGGAAACTAGAATCGAGGAGTAACCGTAAATAAATGGGGATGAGACAAGTGGGACACTTGCCCCACCCCCATCAAAACCGGCCACATTTAGTTGCTTACACCATGAGGTGTCACAACCTCATAAACAAGTACACACTTGTCCATTTTGCTTACAAGTTAAGCACACCTTGAAACAAAACCACTAGCTAACTCTTTTTCCACCATTTACAACATGCAAACCACCAAAAATTTCCTCTCTACTCTCTCTTTGAGCCGTCCCTCATCCCACTCAAAACCCTCATTTGATCAAAATCAACCACAAAATCTCATGTTATTCATATACATGTTGATGCCCTTTTGAAGCCCTATTGATTGGTGCAATTTATAACATCCAAGGAGGAGTTTCCATGAAGTGTTAGGGCTGATTTTCCACAAGGAGTCTATGAAGAATGGTGGTCTTGAAGATGGTCATGGCTATGCACAAGTTTCTCCATCAAAATCCATGTTTTGATCACAACCTACATCATCATGGTGGTATAAAGATTGTCCTCCTCATATTCTTGTTATTTTGATTATGTAAACATGTATTTTATTTCCTATTGTATATGTATATGATGATTATATGATGATAAAAATGTTATGTGGGGATTTGGTGTTGATAAACATGATTAAAAAGGTGAAAAACTATAAAGAACAAGGCTAAAATCTTGCTTAAAAGTGATGGCTGTATAAAACAGTAAAGAAACAGGTCATGGACTGATAAAATGATGAAGTAGAATCCATTTACAGTAAGCTTTATGTCTTGTACACATGTGAGAGTTGGTCATGCAATGGAATCATTGTAATGAGTGAGATATGATCAAAACAAGTTTAAGATACAAATCTGAGTTCACTGTTTTGGACGATTTTTAGAAAATACTTAGAAGATGATTCAACAGTAGCTATAGAAGAGTTAAATGTAGCACATATCATTTAGTTTATGTTATAAAAATTTGAGCTTCTATCTCCATATAGAACTATAGATATGGCAGTTTTGATGAAAGTGAAGATAAAAATCAGATTTTGGAAATTAAAGAATAATACTATTATATAAGCACTCAAAATTTAATAGTATAAAATATAAATTAAAACCCACTAACTTATGGATTCTATTTATATAAATATGTAAAAGGTGGAATAAGTGTATAAATTATAAAAATGGTAGTGGAATAACACTTATAAGTTATAAAACTATAAACACGATTTTTACGACTTTTTCGGCTAATACCGTAAAATTAACGTTTTTGTTAAATAAAACTTAGACGGTTGGACCCGTCTAATGTAAACTTTATAAAACTCATATACTGATATATAAACATAAATAACAAGTAAAAACCGATAAAACCCGAACTATATAACATACGGACCTTAACGGACTAAGTAAACATAGTGGAGTAATAATTGGACTAAATAAGTTAAACCCTTATAAAAAGAACTTATTGGGCTTAACCCATTTAGGCCCAACTTGTAAAGTGTAGATACTGATAATATAAGTATAACAAGGATTAATACAAGTTAAAGAACTTATAATAAGTTTATTGGACTTAAAACACGAAAATAGGTAAAACTAGTAAACTAGTATAAAAGTTATCGACATATAACACTAAAATGAGTAAACGAAAATATGTAAACCCACTTGATCATCATATGTGTATAATCATCATATGTATACATAATTGTTATTTTTATAAAAGTCATTGGACAAACGTCTAAGACCGAGTATTATTTGTCTAGGTTTCCGTGATTGAAGCACGTACCGTACATCCAAATCACCGATAATCGTCTTCCCACATCAACGTGAGTTCATAGTCTCGCACTCTTTTAAATGTTTTTATAAATGTTTTATAAACCCGCGAGGGAGATGACATGTTAGTTTTTATAAAATAGGACACCATTTGTCCCGATTGTTTGTTTATATGATTTGGACCCGTATGATTGAATGACCCGATTGTATGACCCGATAAATGATTAAAGGACCCGATAGATGAAATTAAATGGATTATTAAAGTTAGGTTATGTCACTAAAAGTCCCATTAGCATGAATTGTGAACTACCGGGATTTGGTAGACGCTTATGCATTTAATAGTACTATTTGGGGACGATCACCCCAGTTCGCGCCTTGACGGTTGATCCCCGTCGTGCCACATTGATTGGTAAGCGAATTTATGTATGAGAAGATTTCCATAGCATGACCTTTGTGACGACACGCTACTTTAGATGGGCAAATTGAGAATCGGGTTAGCTACCCGTTGTTGGTTTAGTAAGGTAACAATGTCATGCGGCTTATAATAATCCAAAACTAACGAAATACTACTAGACGCTCCGAATTACGATGTATTGCCTGACTAGCAATACAGGGTCATACTATTGATATTATGTTTATGTTTTGGTTTTCATAACCATATTCATATAACGGTTTTTATTTAACTTTATACAACGTCGTAAGACGTATTGTATGATGTTTTTACGACATTGGCTCGTATAATGATTTTTAAGGCTTTTTATAACCATATTCATATAACGGATTTATTTAATCTATACAACGTTGCAGAACGTATTGTATGACGTTTTTACGACATTGGCTCGTATAATGATTTCTTAAGGCAAACGCCTATATTATGATTTTGATGAAGATTTGTATAAAACGACTTTGGCTATTTTATGGCCTATAAAAATGATTTGTACAAAATGATTTTCAGTAATAATTTTAGACTGATATTATATTGATGGATTTTATTAAACTCTATGAATTCACTCGGCGTTATCGCTGACCTTTTCTTTTAACGTGTTTTGTCTCAGGTACTTGAAGGTAATTCTCGGGAAGACGACAAGAATTCATGGCCCGCACTTAAACAATATTTTCCATTCAAATGCTTTGTAAAACTTGTATTAAATACAATGACTTGGGACCGATGTAACTTTGATGTTTATGAATGGAAATGATTTATTATTAAACGACGCGATTTTTATGCGTTGTCTATGATGTGAGTAATGTGCTATCCCGTAACACCAACTAGTCTTCCGCTGTATTGAGTTGTATAAATTTGGGGGTGTTACAGTTTGGTACCAGAGCTCTCGTTATAGAGAACGAAAGATTTTTAAAACCAAGGTTTTGAATAAAACATTTCAAAATCTTTTAACTATAAACCTTTTTCTAAAAATGTCTAAAAATCTTTTGACTATAACGGTGCCGAAGAATTCTCGAGTTACCGACAAGGCCAGACTGAGAAGTGTTATTTTAATATATATGTAACTTGGATTATATATATATATATATATATATATATGATGTAATTTTATTACATGATTGTTTGATGATTATTTTGATATTTATACGAGGTATTTATACGACGTCGATTGTCACAAGTAACCCTAAATCACCTAGTAAATTAATTGAAGCTATTCTCGTAGGAATTCTAGCTATCCTAGATCTAAACCAAGTTGTGGATATTTATGATCCCAACAAATGGTTGATATTCGTAGAAATTTAGATATTAGTTGATTGTGATATTGAAAAAGAATTGGCGAGATTAAATCTGATATCGATGTCATGACGATCTTTCTTTATAGAGTGGAGTTTGACAAAACGTTATCACCTGGAAAGATGTCATCTGATTCGTTGTCATCCAATTCTTAAATTGAAATCGAAAGGGTGAATGTTGCACTTGAGGTTGTCATTGGAACCATTACCCAAAAGCCTCATGCCACTAATACCTTTCCGAGAAGTCTAATTAACTGATCGAGTCATTTCATACTAGTGACTCATTTGATAACTGTTGTTGTAAGAGCTATAGGATTGGAAACTAAGTGTCGATTATATTGAGCTTTTATTTCCCTATTAAGGCCTAAGAATAAGATTGAAAGTATGGGAGAATAAGTTAGAATGTCGAATTGAGTATAAAATTGGTTGAAACTTGAATAAAGTAAAATTTAACCCGTATGAAATATGAGATTGATAAGAGGAAGTCGTTAAGTCCTGTGATTGAATTATAAGGTTTTAATTGATTGTTAGTTCGTGTTAAGGGTTGTTCCTAGGCCATTGTCCACTAACGAGGATGTCTAGTGTCCAACAAATAAATTGAAGAAATCTTCTTCTGAATTGGGACCGATGGATCTTCCGGGACAGGCAAGACACCTAATGACTCTTGTAGATTAGTATTCATTGAGGTATCTTTTAAAAATAATCCCTAACTTAACTGAGACATCAGTTGGTAGGATGAGTTCTGAGAATTGTATGACATAGTGACGCGTAATGTGTTACGGTACAATTTTGACTTGTTTGTGATTAATGAAAAGACTACCTTTGATTGCTAAATTCTACATGTATCGATGTTGTCTATCTTTTATTGCTTCACCATAATGTTCGCATTAGTGATGCAACCATTGAACAAGTACTCATCTCGATTTGAGTTACGTTGTGAATTATTCTTTTAGAGTGCCATCGAGATCATGAACCTCATGATTAATTGGCTAAGCTCATTTCCTATCATATCATAGTTAATTCTTGGTGAACAAGCTTTCATCACTCTTTTGCAGATCACACATTGTTTTTATAAAGTTAAAACGGTATCCTTTGAGAAAATTTAATTTTCATCACAATAAGGATTATTCAAAGTGAGATTTATAAGTGATTGATATCAAAATGAGGTTGTTTATAAAGTACCTTGGAAAACTTAATTGTTTTCATAACAAAGAAATTCTTTGTAAATTTATTTTTGATTCTTATTTAAGAATTAAGCATGAAAATGTTTTTACAAATATGATGATAAAATTTTGACGAAGTGAGTATTGCATCGTTAATCTTGAAATTGTATATAGTTGCGCGCCTACATACAATTTGGAATGGACCATGCAAGACTGATTAGTAGTCACCATAAAACTAATGAATAAACTCTAAATTTTCTTTAAAGATCGTGAAAGATTAAAATTTTATGAGATCTGCAAGAAGTAAAAAAAATATAGGGACATATTGTTAGGGATGCCTACATATGTGCCTGTAGCATCTATTCCTCTGAGTTGAATTTACTCATCTGTGGAATTTGTCTTATTTGACAATTGATATTCCGTTCTTGTCCAATTATCCCGTAGTGAGATTCTTAGGAAAAGTATATGATTACCGATTGTTGATACCCGACTGGATGTATCGACGTTCCTATCATTTCTTATGATTTGATTTCATTTGAATGACCTGGGTAATGATCCGAGGAGCTTTCGAATGCGTACTCAAATTATGAAAACATGGGATATATTCATATTCATTAAATGTTTTCGTCTGTACCTGATTTGAAATTCTCTTGTGTAGATTATGCGTTAACCTTACTCTTTTAATGGTAGTTGTGTCTCCATATATCCTTGAATTTGTGAAGGATAATGAGTTATTATTAGTCTTTTGAGAAGTTCACATCTTATCGACGGCAATAAAACTAAAAAGTTTATAGTGCCAGTAGAATGAATTGATTGATTATGACATGACGACATTGTCTTAATTGATGGGAACTCGAATTGAATCCCCCTAAATGATAAGATGTTGATTATCAAAAGTGATTTAAATAATTCCCGATAGGTGGCTGTATCCTGCTTTTGGACTTAAAAGTATATCGTGAATGGTTATGAACTAGTTATAGATATTGTAATTTAGAAGAACCTAATATGAATTTATTAAAAGATAATTCTGTTATTTGAAACTTTAGTAAGTATTTGTTAATGAATTACCTAGACTTTCGCCATTAAGGCAAGTTGAATTTGGTATTGATTATATTCTCGGTGTTGCACCTGTGGCTTGTGCACTGCACGTCAGCACCATCTAAATTAAAGGAATTACCGTACAACTAAGAGAGTTGTCGGAGAAAGATTTTATTATACCAAGCCTGTCATCATGAAGAGCTATGGTGTTATCATTCCTTTTATTTATAGATTACTATAAACTGAGTCAATTGACAATCGAAAACAATATCCATAACTCGAAATGGAAGATTTGTTCGATCATTTACAAGGTTCTAGCGTATGTTTTAAAGATTTGATCCACGGCATGGTTATCATCAACTTCGCATCTGCGAAAAGATTATGTATTCCAATCACTACATCCGGTACTTGTAATGAACGTTATGAGTTTCACGTGATGCCGTTTGGATTGATTATACACCTGTAGCACTCATAAATTTGGTGAATCACGTGTGCAGGCTGTAATTTGATAAATTCATGCTCGTGATCATTAAGGACCATTTATTTGTTTATAGGAATAAGAATGAGTTAATAATTATTTATAGATTGCCCTGAATTGGCCGAACAATGAAAACCTGTATCTTAAATATTTAACATGTGATTAAAGACTTAATACTTTACATGATTTAACCATGTGATTAATAGATAATGGAATATAAATTGACTCTTCAAAAATTATGAGGCCTTTTAAGACTTTGGATTTTACCAAAAAGAAATGGAAATATGTTTTGACAAATGTTTTAACAAAGGATTTTTAAAGGGATTATTCCCTTATACACAAAACATTTAACTAAACTTCTGTTTAGGGGTAAATGTTTGTGTATACTTCTAGACAACTTAAGAAGAATTAAGGAAACTATATAACTTATGACTTGAAATTTGAAACGATAATTTACGCTTTCCAAACTAAGAAAACTTTGACCAAAGTATAAACAAAGGTTTTTCGAACATTTACGAATCTTATTAAATATTTTCGATAAATCAACAAAAATCTAATTAATTAAATTCAAATTTATTTTGAACATTTTATATAATTGGTCGAACTAAGAAATTTAAACTTTTAACGTTTACGGTTCATAAAAAATAAATAATTATTGTTAATTTACATATAATAATTATCGACGCTTTAGACGCCGGATTGAGAAAAACTGATAAAAATGATAGTTGAGACGAAACTGAAACTTAGAAAATATGAAGAAAGGTGAATGTAATTACTGACGCATAATATAGAAAGAATATCTGAGTGAATTGTGGTTATGATAATTATATCATCAGGAGAAAGTGAATATAGATACCGACACATTATATAGAAAAGATAAAGAATCAATTAAGATGTATTTCTTAATAACGACGGTGCAAAATAAATTGCCGAACGATATAAAAATAAACAATGCTTATAAGAAGGTTAACATAGATAATAAAAGGGGTTCGCGGCTAATGTGAACCATCAAAATTGAGAAGCCAATAGCGTAAAATATTTTAAAAAGGCCACTTGTGATTGCCCAAATTTAAAAGATTGTGAGGTATAGTTATGTTGGAATTTGTAAGTATAAGTATTCTATTTATGTCATTTATGAGTAAAAGTATCATTTTCTAAAGAAGTTGTACTGATGGCAATTATGAAGGCAGACATCGCCTCATACATTAGTAAACGTCTAGCTATTGCAAAGGTCGTCATCTGAATTTGATTCGATTTGGGTCATCGTCGACAGACTGACCAAATCTGCTAATATCATTCCCGTTAATGATAAATGCAAAAGAGTTATGTAAACATAGTGTGCCTGTATCGAACATCTTTATCAAGATCCTCGCTTCGCATCGAATTTCTAGAGATTTGCTCAGAAATCATTGAGAACGAACCTTGATGAGAGTACTATGTACCACCCCAATCGAAGGGACGAGGTAAAGTAACGATACAAAGTAATATAAGTGTTTTTTTATGTTTGAATGAATGACCTTTAGTAATAAGACCGTATAATCGTTTTCCTTTGGAAGGATTATCATTGATAATCATCGTATTAGGATTGAGATCGAATCTTGTTAGGATCTGAATATTAGAGCATCTGTAAGCAGGAGTTGAGATGAAGACACCCGACATACGCCCATTGTGAGTTGGACATGTCTTTTAGGTTTAAGGTTTCCTATGATGGCGAACCTAACCTTACAAAATATTCGACCCACGAGATCTGAAATGATTGTTGAAATTAGGATCTGATTATTGACTACCGGTAGTGGGCAAGAGGTTATGTGAATATGAAATGTAGATTTTGAAGTGCCAGATGGGTAGCGAAGTTATGCCACAATTTTTAACCTTGAAAAAAAAATGAATTCATGATCTGACAAATCATGGGATATAAGTCCCCGTTGTATGGGACCATTGAGATGATATAAAAGATTGGTTTGAAAGGCATATAAGCTGGATCTACCCTAGGACTTCAAAGACTGCGTGAATTATGTTTCGTATATCGAACTTGATGGAATATCTATCAAGTGAGAATCTAATTATTCTTAGTAGAGCTTAGATCGGCGAAAAGTTGCATTCATCAAAAACCCGTGAACATCATGGATATAGAAAGTAAGTCAACATTAAGCCTGATCTTATTCCCGTAGTTATGTTTGATGAAACTCGCGTATTGTAATGAATTGCACTTGTGAGAAAGGACCAAATGTGGAGGAAATACCCACATGGCTTTAACTCTATAAGAAGCGAGTAGTAAGGTAAGATGATCTTTGAGGACAAAGATCATGTTTAGGGGTAAATGATGTGACAATCCGTCAATTTATGGTTGATATTTTATTCTCAATATTTAATTGAAAATATTATTTTAATGTTATTTTATGAACTCACTTAAGAAATTTGGATTTACGTCTTGAAGTAGCATCGACTACGTCTAAACCGGAGGATTCAACGTTACGTGCTTACGTTTACATACACCGTCTTTGGTGACAGTCCGACATTTCAAAAAATAAATTTATCCGCGAATATTATTTTGGAGTTTTAAATTTGTGTTGGTTCATAAACTCACAAATTTACGAGAAGAGATTAGGACTTACGATTTTATTTTAACGTCCTTTACGACTAAACCGGAAACCTTAGGATTACGTATTTACGTTTTTGAACTCCGTTTTTGATGAGACAATTTTTATTAGATTCGTTTTGTGTCGTTGATTCATAATTTATAAAAACGTTTTTCGTAAAACGACCCGATGGCACGCAAATCGAGGAAACTAGAATCGAGGAGTACCCGTAAATAAATAGGGATGAGACAAGTGGGACACTTGCCCAACCCCCATCAAAACCGGCCACATTTAGTTGCTTACACCATGAGGTGTCACAACCTCATAAACAAGTACACACTTGTCCATTTTGCTTACAAGTTAAGCACACCTTGAAACAAAACCACTAGCTAACTCTTTTTCCACCATTTGCAACATGCAAACCACCCAAAATTTCCTCTCTACTCTCTCTTTGAGCCGTCCCTCATCCCACTCAAAACCCTCATTTGATCAAAATCAACCACAAAATCTCATGTTATTCATATACATGTTGATGCCCTTTTGAAGCCCTATTGATTGGTGCAAGTTATAACATCCAAGGAGGAGTTTCCATGAAGTGTTAGGGCTGATTTTCCACAAGGAGTCTATGAAGAATGGTGGTCTTGAAGATGGTCTTGGCTATGCACAAGTTTCTCCATCAAAATCCATGTTTTGATCACAACCTACATCATCATGGTGGTATAAAGATTGTCCTCCTCATCTTCTTGTTATTTTGATTATGTAAACATGTATTTTTTTTTCCTATTGTATATGTATATGATGATTATATGATGATAAAGTTGTTATGTGGGGATTTGGTGTTGATAAACATGATTAAAAAGGTGAAAAACTATAAAGAACAAGGCTAAAATCTTGCTTAAAAGTGATGGCTGTATAAAACAGTAACGAAACAGGTCATGGACTGATAAAATGATGAAGTAGAATCCATTTACAGTAAGCTATATGTCTTGTACACATGTGAGAGTTGGCCATGCAATGGAATCATTGTAATGAGTGAGATATGATCAAAACAAGTTTAAGATACAAATATGAGTTCACTGTTTTGGACGATTTTTAGAAAATACTTAGAAGATGATTCAACAGTAGCTATAGAAGAGTTAAATGTAGCACATATCATGTAGTTTATGTGATAAAAATCTGAGCTTCTATCTCCATATAGAACTCTAGATATGGCAGTTTTGGTGAAAGTGAAGATAAAAATCAGATTTTGGAAATTAAAGAATAATACTAATATATAAGCACTCAAAATTTAATAGTATAAAATATAAATTAAAACCCACTAACTTATGGATTCTATTTATATAAATATGTAAAAGGTGGAATAAGTGTATAAATTATAAAAATGGTAGTGGAATAACACTTATAAGTTATAAAACTATAAACACGATTTTTACGACTTTTTCGGCTAATACCGTAAAATTAACGTTTTTGTTAAATAAAACTTAGACGGTTGGACCCGTCTAATGTAAACTTTATAAAACTCATATACTGATATATAAACATAAATAACAAGTAAAAACCGATAAAACCCGAACTATATAACATACGGACCTTAACGGACTAAGTAAACATAGTGGACTAATAATTGGACTAAATAAGTTAAACCCTTATAAAAAGAACTTATTGGGCTTAACCCATTTAGGCCCAACTTGTAAAGTGTAGATACTGATAATATAAGTATAACAAGGATTAATACAAGTTAAAGAACTTATAATAAGTTTATTAGACTTAAAATACGAAAATAGGTAAAACTAGTAAACTAGTATAAAAGTTATCGACATATAACACTAAAATGAGTAAACGAGAATATGTAAACCCACTTGATCATCATATGTGTATAATCATCATATGTATACATAATTGTTATTTTTATAAAAGTCATTGGACAAACGTCTAAGACCGAGTATTATTTGTCTAGGTTTCCGTGATTGAAGCACGTACCGTACATCCAAATCGCCGATAATCGTCTTCCCACATCAACGTGAGTTCATAGCCTCGCACTCTTTTAAATGTTTTTATAAATGTTTTATAAACCCGCGAGGGAGATGACATGTTAGTTTTTATAAAATAGGACACCATTTGTCCCGATTGTTTGTTTATATGATTTGGACCCGTATGATTGAATGACCCGATTGTATGACCCGATAAATGATTAAAGGACCCGATAGATGAAATTAAATGGATTACTAAAGTTAGGTTATGTCACTAAAAGTCCCATTAGCATGAATTGTGAACTACCGGGATTTGGTAGACGCTTATGCATTTAATAGTACTATTTGGGGACGATCACCCCAGTTCGCGCCTTGACGGTTGATCCCCGTCGTGCCACATTGATTGGTAAGCGAATTTATGTATGAGAAGATTTCCATAGCGTGACCTTTGTGACGACACGCTACTTTAGATGGGCAAATTGAGAATCGGGTTAGCTACCCGTTGTTGGTTTAGTATGGTAACAATCTCATGCGGCTTATAATAATCCAAAACTAACGAAATACTACTAGACGCTCCGAATTACGATGTATTGCCTGACTAGCAATACAGGGTCATACTATTGATATTATGTCTGTGTTTTGGTTTTCATAACCATATTCATATAACGGTTTTTATTTAACTTTATACAACGTCGTAAGACGTATTGTATGATGTTTTTACGACATTGGCTCGTATAATGATTTTTAAGGCTTTTTATAACCATATTCATATAACGGATTTATTTAATCTATACAACGTTGCAGAACGTATTGTATGACGTTTTTACGACATTGGCTCGTATAATGATTTCTTAAGGCAAACGCCTATATTATGATTTTGATGAAGATTTGTATAAAACGACTTTGGCTATTTTATGGCCTATAAAAATGATTTGAACAAAATGATTTTCAGTAATAATTTTATACTGATATTATATTGATGGATTTTATTAAACTCTATGAATTCACTCGGCGTTATCGCTGACCTTTTCTTTTAACATGTTTTGTCTCAGGTACTTGAAGGTAATTCTCCGGAAGACGACAAGAATTCATGGCCCGCACTTAAACAATATTTTCCATTCAAATGCTTTGTAAAACTTGTATTAAATACAATGACTTGGGACCGATGTAACTTTGATGTTTATGAATGGAAATGATTTATTATTAAACGACGCGATTTTTATGCGTTGTCTATGATGTGAGTAATGTGCTATCCCGTAACACCAACTAGTCTTCCGCTGTATTGAGTTGTATAAATTTGGGGGTGTTACACCTTGGGCTTAAATTAAGAAGTGGATGACTTTGGAGTTTTGTCCTCGTAGTGTGATCATTAGGTTAGAACAAGAGTTGTTTCATCTGAGAATGAAAGGTGTGGACATTGATAGATACACAAATCGATTCCATGAGTTGGCCTTGCTATGTCCTCGATTGGTTGAACCCGAAGAGATCCGAATTGAGCAATATATTAAAGGGTTGACCAGGAATATCCGGGGGGACGTGACATCATCTAAACCACTGACCATTGATGATGCTGTTCGAATGGCTTACCAACTCATTGGACAGATAATTCAGGATAGGGAAGATGAAGCCCGTGTTTGTGAGAAAAGAAAGGGAGACGGTGATCGTGTAGATAGAGGTGATAATAGGAAGAATTTCAATCGCGTCAGAACCAGAGAAAGGGGAATGCAAATGCTCTTACCAACAACACACCACGCAACGATGATAGATGTCCTAAGTGTGGCAACAAGAGGCATGCTGGCGACTGCTGGAAGTGCCGAAATTGCGGAAAGCTTGGACACAAGGTTGAAAGGTGTAAGAAGGGAACCATTTGCTTCAACTGTAATGAAGAAGGTCATAGGAAATCGGAATGCCCCAAGTTGAAAGCGATTGTACCTGGAAGAAACCCCCAGGGTGGTATCTATCAACATGGAACAATTGAGGTGAAGAAAGAGGATCCGAATGTCGTTACCGGTACGTTTTTACTCAACAATCATTATGTTGTTGCTTTATTTGATTCGGGTGCTGATAGGAGCTTTGTATCCACTAAATTTAGTGCCCTTATTGACATTGAACCTGTTGAGATAAATACCAGTTACGAGGTGGAATTGGCTGATGGTAAATTAGTGAAAACTAATAAGCTATTAGAAGTATGCTCTCTAAATCTCTTGAACTATTCCTTTCCGATTAATTTGATGTTGATAGAATTAGGTAGTTTTGATATTATTATTGGTATGGATTGGTTGTCGTTGAATAATGCTACTATTTTATGTGGAGAGAAGAAAGTTAAGATTCCTCTTAGGAATAGGACGTTAGTAATTGATGGTAATCGAGGTGAATCCCGTTTGAAAATCGTTTCATGTATTAAAGTCCAAAAGTACATCAGGAACGGTTGTGAGTTATTCTTAGCTCAAGTGACCGGTAATGAGTATAGGGAGAAATGATTGGAAGATGTACCTATTATTTGTGAATTTCCTGAGGTATTTCCTAAAGATTTACCCGGACTTCCACCGATAAGGCAAGTAGAGTTTCGAATCGATTTAATTCCTGGTACTGCACCGGTGGCACGTGCGCCTTACCGATTAGCCCCTTCTGAATTAAAGGAGTTATCTGAGCAACTTAAGGAGTTGTCTGATAAAGGTTTTATTCGACCGAGCTCGTCGCCTTGGGGAGCCCCAGTCTTGTTCGTTAAGAAGAAGGATGGATCTTTCCGTATGTGAATTGATTATAAGGAACTGAATAAGTTGACAATTAAAATCGATATCCTTTACCTAGGATTGATGATTTGTTTGATCAACTACAAGGATCTAGTGTGTATTCTAAGATAGATTTACGGTCAGGATATCACCAACTTCGCGTCCGTGAAGAAGATATTCCTATAACTACATTTAGAACTCGTTATGGATACTATGAATTTCAAGTAATGCCATTTGGGTTAACAAACGCACCTGTGGTTTTCATGGATTTAATGAATCGAGTGTGCAAGCCCTACTTGGATAAATTTGTGATTGTGTTTATTGACGATATTCTAATCTATTCTAAGAATGAAGATGAACATAGAGAACATTTAAGGATTGTTTTGAACTTATTGAAGGATGAAAGGTTGTATGCTAAGTTTTCGAAATGTGATTTCTGGTTAGATTCTGTGCAATTTCTTGGTCATGTGATTAACAAAGATGGAATTCATGTTGATCCTGCAAAGGTTGAAGCCATTAAGAATTGGTCTGCACCGACAACGCCAACGGAAGTGCGACAGTTCTTAGGATTGGCTGGCTATTATAGGCGATTCATTAAAAAAATTTCTTTGATAGCTAAACCCTTGATTAAGCTTACCCAGAAGAATAAACCTTTCGTTTGGGGAAGTGATGAAGATGGAGCATTTCAGACATTGAAGCAAAAATTATGTAGTGCGCCAATTTTATCATTACCCGACGGGAGTGAAGATTTTGTAGTGTATTGTGATGCATCTCTTAGAGGCTATGGAGCTGTTTTGATGCAGCGAGAGAAAGTGATAGCTTATGCTTCTAGGCAATTAAGGAAGAATGAGGAGAATTATACTACTCATGATCTTGAGTTAGGAGCTGTAGTCTTTGCTCTTAGGTTGTGGAGACATTATCTGTATGGCACCAAGTGTACGGTATTCACCGATCACAAAAGCCTACAGTATATTCTCGATAAGAAGGAATTGAACATGAGGCAACGAAGATGGATAGAGTTGTTAAGTGATTATGATTGTGATATAAAATATCACCCAGGAAAAGCAAATGTTGTTGTCGATGCATTAAGTAGGAAAGATAGAGAGCCTAAGTTTGGAGGCTTAAGAGACTTGATTATGTTAGAATCCCATAAATCTAAGTATTTCATTCATCCAGGATCTGATAAGATGTACCATGATTTGAAGAAGTTGTACTGGTGGCCGAATATGAAAGTTGACATAGCTATGTATGTTCTTCAATGCTTGACTTGTGCTAGAGTCAAAGCCGAACATCAAAAGCCATCAGGACTACTTCAACAACCAAAGATTCCTGAATGGAAGTGGGAGCGAATTACGATGGACTTTATCACCAAGCTTCCTAGAACATCATCTGGAAACAACTCGATTTGGGTTATCGTCGACAGACTGACTAAATCAGCACACTTCATTCCGGTTAAAGAGCAGTTCTCACTGGAGAAGCTGACTCGTATATACCTTGAGAATGTTGTATGCAAGCATGGAGTTCCTGTATCGATCATTTCAGATCGAGATCCTAGATTCGCATCGAATTTTTGGAAATCTCTCCAAAGATCTTTGGGAACGAATCTCGACATGAGCACTGCTTATCACCCCCAGACTGATGGGCAGAGTGAAAGGACGATACAAACACTGGAAGATATGTTGAGAGATTGTGTGTTAGATTTTGGTAAGAATTGGGATAAACATTTACCGTTAGCAGAGTTTTCGTATAACAATAGTTACCATTCTAGTATTAAGGCTGCACCGTTTGAAGCCTTGTATGGTAGGAAGTGTAGATCTCCTGTATGTTGGAGTGAAGTTGGGGATACCCAGCTCACGGGACCGGAATTGATTCGGGAGACTACGGAGATGATAGTTCAGATTAAGAATAGGTTGTTGACTGCCCGTAGTAGACAGAAACGTTACGCGGATGTGCGGCGGAAGCCAATGGAGTTTAAAGTGGGTGACCGATTAATGTTTAAAGTATCGCCATGGAAAGGCGTGATAAGATTTGAAAAGCGAGGGAAATTGAATCCCCGTTATATTGGACCCTTTAAGATTTTATCTAGAGTAGGTCCGGTGGCTTACAAACTAGAGTTACCCCCAGAACTTCATGGTGTTCACAACACATTCCATGTATCTAATCTGAAGAAATGTCTAGCAGTGAGTGATGAGAAAATTCCGTTAGGTAAGGTTCGAATAGATGGGAAGTTGCATTTTATCGAAGAGCCCGTAGAGGTTATGGATCGTGAGGTAAAGCAACTGAAACAAAGTCGGATACCTATTGTCAAGATCCGATGGAATTCAAAGCATGGACCGGAGTATACTTGGGAACGAGAGGATGAAATGTGGAAGAAATATCCGCACCTCTTCGATTTCAATAAGAAACGGACATCCAAATGAAATGGATCACGAGGACGTTGATCTCTTTTAGGAGGAAAAGCTGTGACAATCTAACATTTTCATGTAGTGAATTATTTTCTCGTATAATATTTTGAAACTTATTTTTGTGTTGGTTGACGAACTCACAATTTACGGATTTAAATTTGGGCTTACGTGCATAATTTAGCGTCCTTTACGACTAAACCGGAAACCTTAGGATTACGTATTTACGTTTTTGAACTCCGTTTTTGATGAGACAATTTTTATTGGATTCGTTTTGTGACGTTGATTCATAATTTATAAAAACGTTTTTCGTGAAACGACCCGAGGGCACGCAAATCGAGAAAACTAGAATCGAGGAATACCCGTACATTAGTGAGGTGGGACAAAATACAATATCCCACCCCACTAATAAACATGGGACGGCACACATGACACCACATCTAAGGATGTGGCATCATGTTAGCTAAGTAGCTACAAGTGTAAGCTTTAGCTTAACACTTAAGCTTACTCTTTCCACTCAAACTAGCTAAAACCATCAACTACTCACACATACCACTTTCACTCATGCAAACAACCTCAAAATCCTCTCAACATCACCACCTTGCCGTCCACTTTCAAGAACACACACCCCTCTTTGATCTTTTCTAGCCATGAAATACTTGTTAACTAGCTCTATCATGGAGTTACCTTGAAGCCTTGATCATTTGGTGGCCATTTTAACAACAAAGGAGGTGATTTGCTTGTGTCCTAGGGCTGATTTCTCAACTATTGTTCTTTGTGTTTGATGATCTTGGAGTTACTTTTGGTGTTCATCAAGTTCTTGTCTTCCAAAAACAAGATATACTCTTGGTTGGTAAAGAAGATCATCCTCTCCATTTTCTCTTGTTATTTTTGTAAAGAACAAATGTATTTTCTTTCTTGTTGTATATGTATATGATGAATATATGATGATAAAAATGTTGTGTGGGGATCAAGTGTTGATAAATATGCTTAAAAAGGTTAATAACCATAAGAAACAAGGCTAAAATCATGCTTATTTAGTTGGCTGTATAAAAACAGTATATAACTAAAACTTAAACTGATAAGCTTGCATGGTAAAATCCATTTACAGTAAGTACAAGATGTTATACACATGTGAGAGTTGGCCATGCAATGGAATCATTATAATGAGTGAGATATGATCAAAACAAGATGAGTGTGCTAATCTGAATAAGCTGTTTTGTAGGGACTGTTAAGCATAGATAAACTTAAAATGAGCAGTAGCTATAACTAAGTTAAATGTAGCACATAATATGAAGATCATGCCATCAAAAAATGAGCTTCTAATTCATTGTATAACTCTAGATATTATAAAAATGGTGAATATGAAAATAAAAATCAGATTTTGAGAATTAATGTTTATTATTATTATATAAGCACTCAAATTTTATTGTATAAAATGTAAAATAGAAACCCACTAACTTATGAAATTTATTTATATAAATATGTAAAAGGTTAAATAATTGGATAAATTATATAAATGGTAGTGGAATAATACTTATAAGTAATAAAAACTACAAACTTGATTTTTACGACTTTTTCGGCTATTACCGTAAAATTAACGTTTTTCGCCAATTAAAACTTAGACGATCAAACCCGTCTAATGTAAAGTTTCTAAAAGTCATATACTGATATATAAGTAACTAATACAAGTAAAAACCGATAAAACCCGAACTATAGGACATATGGACATTAACGAGCTAACTAAGCATATTGGACTAATAATTGGACTAAAATAAGTTAAACACTTATAAAAAGTACTTATTGGGCTTAACCCATTTGGGTCCAACATGGAAAGTATATATACTGAGAATATAAGTATAAGATGAAACAAAACAAGTTAAATAACTTATACTAAGCTTATTGGACTTAAAATAGATAAATAGGTAAAACTAGTAAACTAGTAAAAAGTTACCAAAACGTAAACACTAAAATGAGTAAACAAGGATGTATAAACCCACTTGATCATCATCATATGTACAAAATCATCATATGTATATTGTTATTTTGATAAAGTCATTGGACAAAAGTTTAAGACCGATTATTATTTATATAGGTTTCCGTGACCGAAGCACGCCCGTAGCCGATAATCCGCCTTTCATTATCAACGTGAGTTCATAGCCTCGCACTCTTTTAAATGTTTTATAAAATGATTTGTAAACCCGCGAGGGAGATAACATGCTAGATTTTTATAAAAATAGAACACAAGTAGTCCTGATGGTATGCTTAATGATATGGACCCGAATGATGCTATGACCCTATAAACGAGACAAAAAGGATTATTAGTAGTTAGGTTATGTCACTTAAAGTCCCATTAGCATGAATTGTGAACTACCAGGATTTGGTAGACGCTTATGCATTTGATAGTACTATTTGGGGACGATCACCCCAGTTCGCGCCTTGACGGTTGATCCCCGTCGTACCACATTGATTGGTAAGCGAATTTATGTATGAGAAGATTCCATAGCGTGATTTTTGTGACAACACGCTAACTTAGATGGGAAAATTGTTTGTCGGGTTCGCGGCCCGCTGTTTTCATAGTAAGGTAACAATGTCATGCGGCTAGTAATAATCCAAATCAAATAAAATGTATCCTATACATAATGTAATCCAATAACGATGCTAATAACGATGAATATATTACCTATAATGGTAATATTGAGGCTACGGTCTCATGGACGGTTTAAGATGTATGCTTGATTTATATATTGCCTGACTAGCAATACGTGGACTTACTTCCGATATTATACTTGTGTTCTGATTTTAACGATTGTTTTATATAACGATTTTTATTAAACTCTATGAATTCACTCGGCATTCGCTGATATGATTTTTGCATGTTTTTATCTCAGGTGCTTGAAGGTAATCCGGATGGAGATCGACTCTGATGGCCCACATAATATTAAAAAT
The DNA here is from genome assembly GCA_025667525.1 of Glebionis coronaria. Taxonomy (NCBI): domain Eukaryota; kingdom Viridiplantae; phylum Streptophyta; class Magnoliopsida; order Asterales; family Asteraceae; genus Glebionis; species Glebionis coronaria. The sequence continues at coordinate 70,385 of JANFOE010000698.1, read as the reverse complement.
GTTCATTCGATCTATGTTTTGTAAACTTAATGACCTGTATAATTTAGGACCTGTTGTACACTTTAAAACTTTTTATCGAATGAATGTATGTTAAACCTTGTACAACCATTTTTATGCGTTGTCTATGATTGGAGTTATTGTGATATCCCGTAACACTCTGAAAGACCCTTTCGTTGTACCGATACGAAAATTGAGAGTGTTACAGCCCACATCCCTCTTTTGCTGATCTTATTGGTCATTCAGGCCTTTGATTTATGTTTTGAGGTTTGATAGTTGTTCACACTTAGTTTTTAGGTTAATCTAAGTCTAGGTCATCTAATTTTAGGTTTGCAATAGGATTTGGGTAGCTAAATTTTGCTCATAAGACTCGATGTTGATACTTAGGTATTGCAACCTTTTGTTCTTGCCTAATTTTCTTTGGATGTGTTGAGATTGGTTGATTTATGTGGCTTATTGTTGTTGTTTCTTGTTTTGAGTTTGACTCCTCACAACCAAAAGGTTGTGAGGGTGCCTATTGTGCCCAAGAAATCAAATCTCCCAAGCCCGGGCATCTAATATCCCCCATAACAGCAAAGTTACAAAGAAAAATAAAAGTTGCAGGTCTGTGAGTTTTTGAGCACAAATTTGTGCTTAAAACGTGTTAATTTGGCATTGTTCTTGTGTTTTGTAGTTTTTAGTCACTGTTAATAAATTTAAAAATGAAAAAATAAAAAAGAAATTTTTTGCAAAAACCCAACCTAGCCTGGGCTCGAACACGCGACCGCTCGAATGGGGGACTAGCATGCTTACCAGTTGATCTGGGTGGTTTTCTCTGTCAACCTTCCACTTTATCATTTATTTAAAGGGGTTTATTTATTTGCTTATCTAAATAAGTTCGAGAGTTTAGGGCTGCTTATTAGCTTATTCGTTTTGCACTTTTCTTCTTTTTCAATTTTATTAAGCTTAAGTATCTGTTTAGTATTTTTTTAGAAGTAAAATAAATTTTTTAACTTTATTAATTAATTTTTTATTAATATTTTTATTTTAAACTTTAGAAATTAATTTAAAAATAGTAAACAGTATATTTAATTTTTAGAAAAATATTTTTTAGACTGTATTTAATATTATCTAGGTTTACATTTAATAAAATTTGTATTTTGACTTTTTATTAATTTTATTAATTTTTGGGTTTTTAATTAAACTTTAAAAATTAATATAAATTAATTAAAAACGTTTTGCAAATTTTGTTTTCACTTTTGGTTTAATTAGATTTTTCTTAACTTGGATAAAAATTTTGGTAGTTTTTGTAGTACTTTTATTTTTAGTCGATTTTTACGATTTTATGTTTTTACCATCGTAGCATAATTTTTAGCGTAATCCGTCTTTATTTTTAAATCTTTCTTAACCAAAAACGATCACTAATCCAAACATTGTTATATACATATTGGCACACAACACACCTCCTTCGAGAACGAACTCGCAATATTCGTTTTTACGGTTTTCCTAAATCGTAGAACTTAATACTTGCCACTGTTATTTGTTTTTCCTAAAACAAGTGACTAGTTTACCTACATCAGCAAGGATTATCAACTCCATAAAGGTTCTGCATGATAAAGGCATTATTCCTTATTCCAATCAATAATGGTGTTAGCATGATACTTGGATTGGTGATTCTTCTTTAAGACTTTGCTTTCCTCGGTTGTTCATCTTGAAACAGATCCCGACAGCTTTGTTAGGGATCGATGGATTAATGGCTCATGGTCATGGTCATGGTCTAGGATGATTATTAGAGATTCTTTACACTCTCAAATTCAAGTTCTTTCTCACTTTTCGCATAGCATTCAAATTTCTTATGATATACATGATGTTTATTAATGAGGTATCGGTGGGACCAGTTATTCTTCCGTTAAAGATACTCGTGCCCATATCAATAATTCTATTTTCCCAGATGCTCATGCTCCTACTAGATGGATTTGTTATATCCCAAAAAAAGTCACCATTATCATTTGAAGAGTTTTGCAAGATCACTTTCTTACACAATGGAACCTAAGTTGGAAAGGTATTGAATTTACCTCTCTTCTATGCCCTATTTGTAACCAAAGTACGGAACTTATAAATCATGTTTTATGGAATTTCTCGTTAGCTTATGAGATTTGGCATAAAGTCTTTATGTGGTTGGATCTCTCCTTTCCTTTTATCAATTTGTTTGTTGCTAGTGTTGAATGCGTAGAAGATCATCGAATTAATCCTTGCGCCAAGTACATTGTTTCAATCTATTATGGGTGTCACAGCTTGGTCTATTTGGAAGTTTCGCAACGGGTTCATCTTTAGTCACAAGCTTCCTGTCCGGAAAGTCAATTTTTTTATCTTTCTTAGGTTTGGTTCTTAAATAGATATAAAAAGTTGAATATTACGTAAACTAACACAATCCAAAATGCTTTATCAGCTCTTTTGTAATTCGTTTTCTAACTTCTTGCTAGTCTTAATAAATTGTGTGTTAAAAAAATTCAATCTCCACAACGCAAAATAATGATTCACTTCTCAAATCACCATGTCTGTCACAATTATATATTCCAAATCAACATCAATCGCACTCAAGTACTAAAACCACACACTAACTACTATTTGTAACTTAAATTGTCTAATTACTCGCATCTTAATTCACATCACACTCTTTAATCACTTCTCTAAACATTAAAACATCATATATGGAGTGCGTGGATACTGAATTCAGCCAATAGTCTACTTACGTAATCCAGTTTGAAACAATACTCCAAGGTGGTTTTTTAGCTAGTTGATAGAAAGCAGTGTCTTCGCCAGCCATCACTCTTTTTGAGCTTTTAATATGTCTCGGGCTGAGCAACATTAACCCACCTGTTCAACGTACTTTTTTAAGGTCTCATCTATAATGGTGGTCGGATATGGGCGGAAAGCAGTATTAACGTGCTTCTATTAAGGTATCAAGGTGGTTTTTTAGCTAACTAATTCAATATCAATCTCAATCACCCGCCTAATAAATCAATATTTGATGCCCTTATAAGGTAAATCCCTTAAATCACGCAATTTATGTTTATCTATATACCCTATAAAGGGTGTATCCTATTTGTTGAAAGTTGAATGTTGAAAATTGAAAACACAAACATAGCAATGTTGAACAATCGTGTGTATTAATGTTGACAGTTGTATTCACTAATTAAGGTATTAATGTTGATAGTTGTATTTACTAATTAAGGGAACAATATTAATAGGCTTATGAAAATCAAAACAAAGATGAGAACAACTAATACAGAGTATCACTTTTTCATTCATTCTAAAGCCCCACCACCGAACCAATACTTTGTGAATACCTCACCTCTGCTAAGATCCGACCACTACCGAAATACAAGCATCGAGACCAAAGCCAACTAAACAGGGTTTCAAATCTTGAGGTATTTTTAATAATTTTATTAATATATCTCTCATTATAAATTAAACATTATTTCTATTTTATAAATTTATAGATTTTATTTTTAGATCCAAGCTTTTTGTAAAACTTGTAACCTTTTTTTTTATAGCCGTCACTTGGCTCAGGAGAAACCTTTATGCCACCAGGAATCGCCGTCGCTAAAGTTGTTTTCAGAATACATTTCATCATATAATTTCAAGTTTTGAAGGTATCTATTTTAAGATACTAGACGAATACCCGCGCATAGCAGCGGAAATTCCTAGCAACAACTAGTTAACGATAACGATATTTCAGTACTTATATTGTGGTATATGCATATAGTTTAAAAGACTAACTATGAATAGTATGTTATGCACATGAGATATAAGATGTAAAATAGGTATTGGTGAAATAAAAGTGTCGAAATTATATTTGAAGGGTGAACATGTTTTGGAATCGTAGGATGCATAGGTTATTTTCGATTGCAAATTGGCGTATACTTTGTAACTAATAAGTTAATATTACTGAGATTGTTGTTTTGATAGTACTATTTGTTTGCTCCATGAAATTAATTGTGTGAGTAATATTTTTTCAAATAGAAACTATGTACATCAATGTGCGTTGAATGTAAAAATGGTTTATTGGTACTAGTATCAACTTCACGAGTGGCAATAGCGCATGTATAAGTTAACTATATATGTTGGTGGAAACCACAAGAACATTGTGCCAAACTTGATTTTTACATGTTGTAGTCATAGTCCTCATGTAGTAAAAGATAGTTAGTAAGGAAAAACAAGTTTACATATGTAGCATTAGCATTTATATGAGATTTGAATAGTTTAATACTTTGAAACACAGCTGTGAACATATGCCTGCTAAATATTGTCATCGTGTGATAACGTGTGTTCAAAATTAAGGTTTACAGATGTTTACTCAAGGAAGGGGGAAAGAAAAAGAAGCAAATGTAAAGTAGATCCTTTCAAAGGCAGTAGAAGTTGCAGCCAACGGAGACTAAGGTGGCAGCAGAGAAAGCGATGTGGAGCCAGCTTGACTTGCGACTGTGGTATTTTTACTTCAACATTTTCCTACAAATGTGCAACTATGTATAACCCTAATTGTCGTAGATTATGTTTTCGATGGTTAGAATGTAAATTTTATGCGTAGTTTAATTTCTTGAAACGTTTTCCTTCGCATTCGCACGCGGGTTGAAAACCTCGTTGTTTTTCATTTGTCGAAGTTTTACTTTATTTCTACAATTTTTTATACATTTGTTCAATATCGTATAGAATTTGTAATGACTATTGACATGTATATGAATTTTATATAGTGATGATTTGATTTCCGGTTTTATTTTGATAATTTGTTAATTAAATTTAGCTAACTTAAGGTAAAAATGTTTTAAGTTCTGGCAAGTTTGAACCAACACACGAAAGTAAATTTGAAACCACACGCTTTGATATATGAATTAGGGACCTCCATACTCATTACGAGAAAGCTTCTTACCGTGGAAGAAGTCTTACGAGGATCACGGGCCATGCAAGAGACTTGTCGAAATGTTAGAAGTATCTGAGCCTTAATGTTACTCGACCTTACATCATTTCGTCTTATTTTTTTTAGAAAAAATATGTGTTAGTGTACCGTGTGAAATGAGATAGGTAAGTATAGAGGCACGACAATCAAATGTTTCTTTGTGAAATGAAATGGGTGAAAAGGCTCGTGATAAGACTTTGTTGAAATAGCAAGTTAGTTATATGTATATCAGGAATTAATTGCGTCATGAGATGACCAAGCATATTTAAGCCGACTTTACCACAATATCGTTATCGTTAACCGGTTGTTGTTAGGAATTTCCGCTGCTATGCGCGGGTATTCGTCTAGTTATTTTATTAATGACTCAAACTACAAATCGAAAATAACTCAGATTGGCAGAGATTTGAAATTAAAAAAGTCCAAACGATAAAATTTTCAAAAGAATTAAGTACATTTTTGTCCTTATGGTTTGCCGGGTATAACGATTTTGGTCGCAACATTTGAAAAGTAACGGATTCAATCTTATTTTGGTTGACCCGTAACACTTTTAGTCTCAAACGTTAGTTTGACTAACTTTGACTGTTAACCGTGGCGCCATTAGCGTCTTTTCATTCTTTATTAAAAAAATAATATAAAACCCATACATATCAAGTGATCCTTCTTAGAGTGTTGGGAGCCGTTGGCACCAGAATGTGGTGCCAAAGGTGCCACGCAGGATTCTGGGCCTTTGGCACCAGATTCATGTTGGCACCACATTTCAGGGGTAACCGTTGGCAACAGAGTTTCTGGTGTCAACGAAAATAATAATTTTATTTCACACAAAATAACTTAAATAAAAAATTCATTAATAAAAAAAACATTACGTAAAAAAAATTACAATAAAATACATAAAAAACATAACAATAAAAAAATACGGAACATAAAAATAAAGAAAATACATAACGAAAAGAAATAAACTAGTTCTCGGGAAGTGCATACGATGCACGAATTGCATCTTTTCGCAATTCGATGATAGCCCGATCCGATGCACTCATCTTGGTTGTGTCGATTTGAAGAGTTGCGAATTCTTGAGCCACCTTCTGCGTGTGGAAATACTCAATTTTTGCGTTTGACTCACGCTCCATGATATCCAACTTAGCTTTTTGTCTCACGCTCGTATTGCTCTTTCATCATTTGTTGATAAGCTTCCGGGTTTGAACCGGAACTAGCCGATGAGTTGGTGGATCGTTGACTTTTAGCAACACGATACGCCCTGGTGGCCTCGGGACGGCGTCGGGACCGAAGAACTCGGGACCTTCTTCGATAACACGAAGACGGTGTCGTCTTTCTTGAGTCGAATAGGGGTTCTTCCACTTATGCTTGTCTTTCAAAAAAATCCAAGCTGACTTTTGCTTAACAATTGCCCCCCCCCCCTGTCATCCTTTATACGCTAGCTCAACCCGTGCCATAAACCCCTCATCATTCTCCCCACTCATCATTTGCATCTCGTCATAAAGACTATTCCACTTCTTAATCGCACGATTCAACGGGGTTCATTTTCCCGTTAACATGTTTTTTGTGCGTTTCAGGAATTTTTTTGATTTCACCACCTCATTGTATGCTTGTTCAACCCGCCACCAAAAAGTATCCTTTGTTTGACTCACACCAACCTTAGGATCCTCCGAAATCTCTATGAAGCACTGGGATAAAAGCAACTCCTCGTCATCGGTCCACAAATGTCGAGCCGCATTGATGAGACTGCAATTATACATAGTCTCATCGTCCAAATCGGGCTTAAAACGCTTAAAATATCATAAAAATACCCAAAAATGTGCTTGTGTTTGTTCATTTTATATTTTAGGTACGGATATCGTGAAATCAACAAAAGATCACAAGAATGAAGCAAAAACGAACACGGGAAACGAACACAAAGAACCGGACCCGAATCATGATTTTTCATTGAAGTCCTTGAAGTTTGAAGAATTGGAAAGATTGGTCCCTCTACTTTTGAAGACTTGTCATTTTAAACCCTTGTAAAACTATAAATTACACATTAGGTCCCTAAAATAATGATATTGTACATTAACGGTCCTTGAAGAATGGTCAAATTACAAGAAATATCCTTGGTACAAAGATTTATAAACTTTTTGTGGTCAATTTGCAAAAATAAAAAGTCTATTTACAAAGGAAGTTGGGATATTGGCTGTTAAACATGAAATGACAAGGAAAAGAAAGTCTAGGGGCCAAATTGGGGAGACAATGAAACATCCACTAGCCAGTTACATCACTCCACGTCACCCCACTCAAACTTATTAACCAATCACCACTGTCCCAGCTGCCACGTCCTTACCCACTATCCTAAACATTTATTAAAACTGATTATTAATTAGTTTAAACAAATCTTCCCACCAAAACACTTTTTTAAACCCAAATCAGATTTAATCCCTCTTTTTAAACCTCCAAAGAACACAAGAACCCTAATCCGATTAACCTATCAAATCATAGGGTTTTACCCCCAAACCCTCCAGATTGTTAATTAACTTCATCCTAATCATAACCCACCCACCCACCAGATTCCCTTCACACTCACCCAAAGTGGACCCTATTGGTCCCCTACTTCACCATTTTAGGCAAAATCAGAATTTTGCAGCAATCAGACGTTCCAAAACGTTTTTCTTGGTCCCTAAGTTCAAATAAACGTCCCAGATCACTCAGTCACAGCTGACATCACATGGATAGACTTTGACCAAGATTTTCAAATTTTCAGCAAAGGGCAATTTCGGATTTTCAAGAAGATTAGGTTTTAGGGTTTTTCTCTCTTGTATTATTTTATTCTAGTCTCTAGATCATTCTATCCTGTAGTATTTAAGCATATCTGACTTGTGGATTTTGCTGGTTCTAATATTTTGTAAAATTTCTATTATTAATGAAAATGAAAGTAAATGTTTTATAAAAATATTGATTTCCTTTTACTGCTTTTCTTAGATTAAGTGCAAGTGTAGTTTTGTTAAAAGGAATTTGGTTTCATAGATTTAGTCTAAAAATGTTTTGTTTTTGAAAGGAAAAGGATTTTCAGAAAACTCACAACCAAACTCATGAGAAAGTGAAAGTGGACTCATGAGCTTGGTTTGCTGATTTTGATTTGTTCATCATTAGTTTGATTACACTAGTGTGTTTCAAAAGGTTTTGTGGTTCAAGAATTTCTCCAAAAATCTTTCTTTTTTACTGATCCTCCTAACTGTTTGGTTAAGCTTCCACCACAAAGCCTGACAAGCTTTTGGGTGAGAGCTTACACAAACTTGAAGTTTGTTTCTTGGATTTGTGGTGCTTGTGCAGGGTCTCAAGAACAACAAGTCTCATACTTCATTTCATTTCATTTATTCATTTGTGAAGATATATGCACCTTAATGGTCTGTTGTAGACCATTCAGCAGGGTTTCTCGACATACCCTCATAAACTCACAACCTTCTCAAGAATCCATGTAGGGAAGGCATCAGCTCAGGTGGCTTGAACCTTCTACTTGTACTTTTATTAAAGTTTGCTTGTTTATGTCATTTGGAATCAGTTTGAAGTGATTAGAGTAATTGGTGTTTGTTAAATCTTTGTAATCAGTCATTAAGGTGTGTTTGGGTCTGCATGTTTAAATGGGTGGGTGACAACCCTAGTTTAAATGGACGCCTGATATATACTAATTTGGTGATTCAAGGATAATAGCAGTAGTTTGTTTGAAGTTTTAAAGGGTAAAAACAAGAATTGCTTAGTTAAAAAGTGGTATAAAAGGGCATAACAATTCAGTAGGCTGTAATATCTTTGATTTTAAGTTTTAGACCACTAAATCTTTGTATCTGATAGACTTAGGTGTTATATAGGGTTTGCTACTAGTTTGTTGTGATTTGGTGGTGTTATCACCAAGTTTTGAGTGCTTGAAACTTACCCAATTGCCAACTGCATCAGCAAATACCCACAGACCCCTATTATGCTTAATCAATAACTTATTTGTGGCCTTTGTGTGAGATTTTTGTTAGTGACCTGTGTGTTTTATTGCATAACTTGACTCCCTACACTCCACTAAGTGTAGGGGTGCCCTTGTTTCCAATTAGAACCCAACAACACAAAAGTTATAAGTCAATTTATGCCCAGACACGTTTTTCTGTTAAAACAGTGGGAACCAAGTTCCCCCTACTAGTGTTCTCATTCCCACTGCTAGGCTAAAGGACAAAACAAGTCCAAGTGTCCCTTTCAGTTTTTCATTTTTTTGTCTTTAGTGACCCTTTTTTAGGTCTTTTTCATTGATTTTAATTTTATTATTTTTGTTATTTTATTTCTCAATTTTCCATTTAGTTTAATTTTATATTACTATTCATCTTCCATTTTTTTAGAATTAATTGCATTTTTAATTAGTTTTTAATTAATTGTTTTTGTCTTTTAGTGCAAAATCTTTATATTTTTCAGTTTTAACATTTTTCCTAGTTTAAGAAAAAGATTTTAAGATTTTTAGTTTAAAAAGGTTTGTTCAGTATTTTTTAGAATTAATCTTAGTTTAAATAGTTTTAAATTAGAACGGTTTTGTCTTTTAGTGTAAAAAATTAATTTTTTTTAACTTTTTCATTTTTCTACTATTCTGTAATAAAATTTAGGATTTTTCCAAAAGTCAAATTAATTTTAGCATTATTTTAATATTTTTAATCATTATTTTAGTTTAAAAATTGTTTTTAGCATTTTAAAAAAATAGAAAAGTAGTCTTTAAAATTTAGGAAAAATACTTTTTAGTCTTTAAATAATATAACTGAGTTTTTAGTTCAATAAAATAATATTTTGGGCTTTTTCTTAATTATATTTAATTTTAGGGCTTTAATTAGCATTAAAAATGGATATTTAATTAATAAAAGGTTTTAAAATTTATTTATTGAATTTTTATTCTTATTTATATTATTTTAGACTTAGTTTTAATTTTTAATTAATTTTTAGCTTTAATTTTTAATTTTGTCACGTTTTACGTATTTACTTTCGCGTTTTACGTCAAATCGTCGTAGTTTAATCGTAGTCGTAGCTCGTCTTTAATATTTCCCTCTTTACCCAAAAACGACACTAATCCAAAATTTGAGTTTACATAATTGGAACTCATAACACATACACCTCCTTCAAGAACGAACCCGCATTTATTCGACTTGTCGGTTTTCCTAAATCGTCGAGTTTAATACTTGCCGCTCATACGCGTTTTTCCTAAAACGTGTACGAAAATCCTACATCACGCATCATCTTCATCGTCGTCCTCCACATCAACCACCTCTTTCGCCTTCTTACTAGTCTTAGCCTTACTAGTCTTAGCCTTACGACGAACTTTCTTTGACATTGGTGTCAGGACTTGTTCTTTATCTTCGTCTTCGATTAGGTGATGGGATTGTTGGTCGGATTATGGTGTAGGTTGTGGTTGTGATCGAGTTCGTGGTTGTGAACCCATTTTGGATTGTTGAATTTGTTGAAATTTCGCCCATTGATCTTTTCGGTATTTCATGTAAACTTCATTTTGTTGTGGTGGGTAAAACGGGGTATAGAAGTTTTGGGGTTGAGAAGACGCACCCGAATTCGAAGATGAATTGGGGTTGTAGTTTTGGAATTGGTTGGAGGGATCGTTAATCATGTTGTTAGTCCAATTGGGATCCATTTTTTGTAACAAAATTGAAAGAATTTAGGATTGAAGTAATAGATTAGATTGTAAAAAATAGGTGAAATGAGGTATAATATATAGTGATTTTAGGAGTGTTTTTTGAAAAAAAAAATTTAAAAACCCAATGGCTATAACCTAACGGATAGTTTAAAAAAAAATTAAACACTCTAGCCAACGGCTTGTATTTTTGAAAAATCAATTTTTTTTTTACAAAAACCCTCCAACGGCTAGAATACCTAAAAAGAAAAAAAAAGGCTAGTTGGCTCTGGCTGTTATCGTTCCATTTGGCGCGAGCACCGGAGTGGTGCGCGAATGAAAGGGTGGCGCCAAAGGGCTACCAGCCCTCCCACCAGCTCCCACTCCCCCAACTCTTAACCTCCTAGTCCTATATATCATCCTTTCATTTTTTTTTCTAAAACTTAACAACACTATAGCTCCTCTTTTTCTTCAACAACTTAAAAAAAACTGAACATACACACATTATTCCCACAGACATACAACCTGTTCTCTCCACTTCATGAGTATCCAGCTGATTTTTTTTATCAGTCCAACATACCCCATCCATACTTATTGAACCAAAAACTAATAACCACCTCCATTACTTCATCAATTTCACTCCAACCGACTGATCTTTTTTCTTATCAGCCCAACCCCACCCATCTCTTTTTATCAACCAAAACCTCTTGTTAGAGTCTCTTTAAACATCACAGATAATCCATCCCCATTGCGGGTCTTTATATCAAAAATCCAAATACCATGAAATCATTATATGCCCAATCGAATCTTCAATTAAAACCAATTCATTTCTTTGGCCACAAGAAATAAATTTAATCTTTCTTCTATTCGATTGCGGGTTTCGGTGATGGTCGAATGATTTGGTGTGTTTCTGGGTTTTGTTTTGTAAAACAAACGTGGGTATGGTGATTAGATGACTTGATTTGATTGTGTTTTTGATTGGCACATCCAAAAATCTTGAAATAGTTCAAGATTTGTTTTTTTGGTTATATAAATATCGATTTTGAGATCTGTGTTGTGGGAGTTTGAGATACCAACATTTGTGTTGGTTTGGATGTGTGTTTTTTCCGTATGATGTGAGAATGATTTTGGTGATAAACGGTTTTTGGAGATGAGTCATTTTGTTGTAAGGTTCCTAAAAGAACGTAGGGTTGTATTAGTATTATTGTTATATTATCATTATTTTTTATTAATATTATTATTATTGTTATTATTAAATAATAAATAATAATAATAAATAATAAAAATAATAATAATAATGGAAGCACGGGTATTTTTGTCATTGCACATTATTATGCGAAGGCATTTGAGTCATTTTATGTAAACTAATATTTGATCTTATTCTAGTTCGTATTTCCCAACTCACGACAAATTAAAAGTCCAATTAACCTCAAGTTTTTAATTGTTTTTGGTGTTAATAAAAGTTTTTGGTTTCTATGTCTATTTCAACAAATCACGTAAAAAGGGTAAAATAGTATAACTACGTATCCATAAAACAAGTTGCAATTACCACAATTAATGCAAGTATTACAAGTCTTAAATGCACAAATGTAAAATTTCTTAAAATGTAAAGAAATTAAAAGTACAAGGACCAAATATGAAAATTCAGAAAGAATAGGGACCAAAAATGTAAAATGTATCAAACTATATCAACAAACTAACAAAATTCCAAAACTGAATAACCAAAATGTAACAAACCAAAAATATAAGGACTGAATATTACAAACCCTATAAAAGTCTAATTACCAAATCTGATTAACAAAGTATTAAAGCTTGAGGACTGAAATGCAATTAAAACTAAACTATTATCAAAAACGGGCTACAACAATCCAATAAGCTCGTTTGAGCTTATTACTTGACCAAAACAGTTCTAACTTTTTGCAAAACACTTAAAATTGAATTTAAGCTAGGCTTGTAAAGGGATTAAGCTGAAAGCTAGTAAAACTCAAGAAAGCTTATTCCAATAAGCCCAAATTAAGCTATAAGCTGAATAAGACTTTCACACTTGGATTTTCTGATTGAAAATGATTAAACTAGTTATCACAAGGTTGGAATGTCAAGAAATTTTGAAAATTGTTAAGCCAATAAGTTGGAATCTTAAAATAAGCAAAAAGTGCTTATGGTTGACTTTCGTTGACCACAAATTTCCAAAAAGCTGAATTTCTCAAAAATCACTTAAAACATGTTTGTGAACAGGTTTGTGAAAGAAAAATGCTAGTTTGTGAAGTAGATTAATGGGAAATGGATAAGCAGTTTGACTTTATCACAGAGAAATGAGTTTGCTCAACAGCTTATTATTAAGTTGATTTCTACCTCAAATCTTAGAACTGTATAATCTCAATTGGCAATTATGAAAGTTCATATATTGAGCTTTATCTAGAACCAAAAAGTAAGTTTTAACATTCACTAAAAAAGAATTGACAAGGGTTCAAAGATTGCTTGTTCAAAATTACTAAAAATGACCCAAAGTTTTTCTTGGCTGTTTGCCTGTTTGACTTAAAATCTTACCTCAAAACTTTGCAAAGAAACTTGTACAGACCTATTGAGTGTAAATGAACTCTAATCAACAGGTTTCAAAAGCTAACTCACTAGAACAACATTGATCCAAACACTAGTATTTGACTGATAAGAAAAGTTTGCAAAAGCTTTTAGAGCAAAAGTTTATGAAATCATTAACCTCTTATCAGAACTTGTTTATTACCTCAGAGTTAACTATTAACCAGCAAAGAAGCACCAACTTTACACTATAGAACTCAAAATAACTAACTCATGAAAATTTAAGCTGATGAAAACCAAATAAGCTAGGTTAACTGAATTAAAAGCTGTGAAACTACAATCTGTCTATCAGATCACATCAATCTCACCAAAAGAACACTAAATCAATCACAGTTCAGTAATTAAACTTGATATCTAGGAATTTAGCATGGCAAAGTATTTTAGTGGAATTAAAATGATAATTTGATTCCTTTTAGCTAGAAGCCTCCTCTGATGGAGTAGTTAGGCGCTGAGCCAACTATAATCAACAGAAACACCAACAATCAACAACCAGTGTCCATCAAATCATCATCATCAACTAGAACTCATCACCCCTGCAACAATCTGAACTTTTGGCTATGGAAATGAACTAGAATGAACTGAGATCAGCTACAAGCTTCCAAAACACATCAACTATCTCTATTGATCAGGTTTGATCAATAGAAACACACAGTAATAGGATAGGTAGGATAATGCAGTAAGATTGAAGAAGATTTGAGTAAAGGAAGGTTTTAATAATGGAAGTTGGTTTCAAAAGTTGTTACAAAGTCTAACTGATTGTCTCAAGTGGTTGTCAATCACTTGAGATCAGTTCTAATTACTTTTATAACTAGAAAATAGATAGAGCTAATAAGTGTGTGAAATTTCACACACTATATACAATACACAAATGAAGAACAACTGGGTCTATTTATAGAAGAATTTTAGAGTTTGTTGGGGATGAGTGACGTGTTGGAGCCAATCCCCAGCTTCCACGTGGCCTTGATAGCTCAATTGAATTTAGCCGTTGAAGAACACAATTGGGGTTTTTCATTTGAGTTGATTTCGGACTAATTGGATGGTTGGAGTGTAATCGTCTTGTGATTTATAACACTTTTGATGTAGAACACTTGATTTGAAACTCACTCCTTCTTGATATTGATTCTGGGCTCATTCAAGTTTGAATGTGACACGTGTTGAATGTTTATTGGGAGAGAGGGTGAGACGCGGATCGTTATCCAAAAGGTGATTTTCTATTGGTTGAGACAATAGATAGTGGGAAGCACTGTAGTGATTTGGTATTTAATGGGAGGCGGCTGTTAGTGGCCAACTGGCGTCTATGTGGTGATCCATGTGAACAAAATAGAAGCCCCTTATTGGTTGGTTGTGTATATACTCGGATCAATAACAAAGTTACTAGAAAGTTTACATATTTAGTGGCAGATTCATAACTTGAGCTCCAAACTTCATAGACTTGACAATTTTGGCCCTTTGACTTTTAAACTTGCACAATAATGATCCTTTGATTATTTGACTTGATAGTTGACCATATTTGACTTTGTTCTTAGCTTTCTCATAATTGCACTTTTAGTCCTTCATCTTTGAAAGTTGTCAAGAAAGGTCCTTTGACTTTGATTGGCTTGTCACTTTTCATCCTCCATTGTCTTTTCTTCATCAATAAATATTAAATTCCTTTGTTTGCTCCATAATTGTATCTTTTTACCTACATAAGCACAAACAATAAAACATACCCATAATACTGCTTTTATACATCAAAATTAGGTATTTTGCTTTGTGTTTTAGGGTGATTTGTGATATAATTGATATGAGATTTAAATCATATCAAATCCCCTACACTTGATCATGGCCATGACCTCATGAAATGCCAAATTTTAAAGCACCAATTTACACTTTTCTCATAAAATGCACCTTTGGCCAATATGGAATGCTTTTACACTATTATACACTATATGATGCATGATTTTGATTTTATACAATGAAATGCAAAGGAAAGCAATTCAATTTATATATTTTGGGATTTTCTTGAAATAGTTTTGATGGAAATAACTCATAAAGAAATCAAAAACATAGATTAAGGCTTTGGTACAATGAACACTTATCATCCTCAACTTTCACTTTCCCCATACCAAGCTTAAAAACAAGATCATTGTTATCCAAAAGTGAAAGTGCATCAACTCATTCATATAGATTAATTGTGTTACCATTATACCCCCACTTATTATGCCTCTAAGACCGGTTATTATTTGAGCAAATTTCTTGAAGGTAAATTTGTCATTATTTAAAGCGTGAAATATAAGAAGTGTAAAATCTCAAAATAAGAAAGCACGATTTTAATCGTAAGTAACCATCTTATCCATTACTCGAAAAACCAAAGTTGGTAAGATCTCGATCTTGATCTTAGGATCTTACGATTTTACGATACTGCAAAGCAAAAACGATCTGGATCTTACGTAGGATCTTTGCATGCTTAAGATCTTATAGGATCCCGATCTTGATCATAGGATCTTAGGATCTACTACGATCCGATCTTACTTTTTCTCGAGCGACAAACTAAAAAACTACAAATTTATAGGTTCTATTTTGTATAATCTAAAAAATAACATGTAAATCTTATTATACATTTCATAAATCATAATTTAGGAACAAATTTTTATGAAATATTCGTATAATTTTGTGTTTACGATGTATATTAATTTGTAAATTAGTAAAATATTACAAAGACAACTAAGAAAATTACATTATAGTAGGATCTTACGATCCCGATCCTACTTTCCGATCTCGATCTTTCAAATACGAAAACGATCCTAGGTAAGATCCCGATCTTGAAAACCTTGCGAAAAACCGCCCACAATTGATATAAGTCCGACTCAAAATAATAAGTCATTCGCCTTATGTGTAAGATCCTTATGTCATGCATTAATAAGTAGTTACACACTCGCTAAGGAAAGAAAAATAAAACCCAGGCAATAATTTATATCTGTCGCCTTTTTGGGACTTTGAATCTTCAATCCCGTAACTCGTCAAGGTAATATTAGATTGGAGCAACTATTAAATGTCGCAACCCTTGTGAGAGTAATATTGGAATTTAATAGCTACTATAATTCACACTTCACTGCCCCTCTTGGGAGTCTTGTATAATTACTTTTTTTCTTTTTTTTTCTCTTTTTTTCTAGCCACTCATTTTTTTTCATAAGCCGCTCTTATTTTTCTTTATTCCTCACAAAAAAAGTTAAAAAGAATAAAAGGAAAAACACCCGCTAAGTATTAAGCATGACATAAGTCTAGTACACATAAAACGTTCTAACTTAGAATCTTAAGACGTACTTATACCAACCACGAATGATTTGTCAAAAATGCATAAGAGCCTACAAACCGATTAAAACCGTTCTTGATTATTTATTAGCATATATACATGCGTTGACAACAAAGTAAAGGTTAGGAAAGGGGATATAAAAGCCACAATTAATTAATATGAGGTTTATCTAACCCTTAACACTTACTTCAAACTCTATCATCTCTTGTTCTCCACAGTTTAAAATCTCAAATAATGAGACTAGTGGATGCTTAGCCTAATAAACCAATGAAGGTCTACATGGTTAATGACACTAGCTAGAGTAAGCTTGGATAAGCAAACTCGGGTTGAGTCAAAGTATCCATGGCGGGCCTAATATGTCAAAGTAATCTAAATTTGTTAAACCATATCCTTTATTATATTTTTTTCCTTTTATATATTTGATGAAAAACAAAAGAAAAAATATATACAATGCAAATGTGTTATGCAAATGAAAAATGATTAATGCAAAAACTATGAATGCATATTTTTGGTGGCCAAAGTAGATCAAAAATTTGAAAAATGTTTGAAAAATTAATTTCCAAGTTATCATGAAGTCAATGACAAAGTTCTAGGTAACGTCACTTCGATAGAAGACCCCCTACACATAAGATAAACATTGTCCTCAATGTTTAAGAGTATTGGAGTAAACTCCCCTACACTTATAACATTGATAACTTTGCTTAACCCAAGCTAAGGAAAGGTCTACTATAGTGAATTCATTTTAAGCACAATGTTGTTTGAAAATCACAATAGTAACAAAGTGAACCCTTAACCTCCTAGTCCTATATATATCACCCTTTCAGATTTTTTTAAAACTAAACAATATAGTACCATATATCTCACTAAAGATCTCTTTTTCTTCAGCAACTTAAAAAAAACTGAACATATACACCTTATTCCCACAGACATACAACCCGTTCTCACCACTTCATGAGTACCCAGCTGATTTTTTTATCAGTCCAGCATACCCCATCCATACTTATTGAACCAAAAACTAATAACCACCTCCATCACTTCATCAATTTCACTCCAACCGACTAATCTTTTTTCTTATCAGTCGCACCTCACCCATCTCTTTTTATCAACCAAAACCTCTTGTTAGAGTCTCTTTAAACATCACAGATAACCCATCCCCATTATGGGTGTTTATATCGAAAATCCAAAATACCATGAAATCATTATACGCCCAATCGATTCTTCAATTAAAACCAATTCATTTCTTGGCCACAAGAAATAAATTTAATCTTTCTTCTATTTGATTGCGGGTATCGGTGATGGTCGAATGATTTGGTGTGTTTCTGGGTTTTCTTTTGTAAAAAAACGTGGGTATGGTGATTAGATGACTTGATCTGATTGTGTTTTTGATTGGCACATCCAAAAATCTTGAAAAATTTCAAGATTTGTTTTTGTGGTTATATAAATATCGATTTTGAGATCTTTGTTGTGGGAGTTTGATATACCAACATTTGTGTTGGTTTGGATCTGTGTTTTTCTGTATGATGTGAGAATGATTTTGGTGATAAACAGTTTTTGGAGATGAGTAATTTTGTTGTAAGGTTCCTAAAAGAACGTAGGGTTGTATTAGTATTCTTGTTATATTATCATTAGTTTTTTTATTAATATTAATATTAATATTATTAAATAATAAATAATAAATAATAAATAATAAATAATAATAATAATAATGGAAGCACGGGTATTTTTGTCATTGCACATCATCGACTTTTCCTGCTATTGTACGCGTTCAAGATCAACGATATGGTCATATATGATTATACAGTATATAGTAACACTTACATTTATCACGATTAACGGATAATGTTTGAAATCCAACAAACCAAGACTGCTAAGATGATAAACGTAACATACAAAAATATATATATAACAAAAAAATTATATACTGTAACAAAAGAAAGTGTTGAAATATATGAAAATTATTTAAGCAAAATTGCAAATCACTGAATTATCGATTCAAAAGAATAGTATAAAAGTATTATCTCTCTTGATCTATGTTGAAAAGTTGATTGTGTATTGTGGCAAGTCCATAAGCCTTGAGAGGCTTATTGTGTATCTATTTTATGTGTTTATAGTCGTTAGGCTTTGTTTGTTTCTTTTGCATTGTGCAGGGACCAATGGTGTCATTTGGGAAAAAAATTTGTTGACTGGAACGTTATTCATTGACTAGGGTTATATCACTTTGTGGATACGCAGCTTCCTCATTAAACACACACAACTCATCTCACTCTCTCTCAAACTCACCCTCTCCATCACCAACTCTTTCTGCTACATCTTAATCATAAAATAGATAGATCCAAATTGATCTAGATGTAGACGTTTGGATCTTGTTAGCTAGTTATTTTACTTTTTTATTTGTTCTTGATGTATTGTGAGATAGCATCCGATTTGGGGACTATCTATTTCTTTTGTATGAAGAATAGCATCCATTTGGGGACTGTTCATTTTGGTTGTTTATTAAAAGGTTTGGGAAAATTACTCGTGTTTGATTTATATTTTTATCTGGTATCAGAGCATATGGCTCTGTTCTTGGGGTAAACTATTTAAAAAAATTGTTTCTTGGTTTATTATATCACAGATCTATACTTATTTTGGTTTTTCAAAAATTAGAGTTTCAAACTTTTTTGGGGTTTACTCAAATCTTGGCTTGGGTAATACCATTTTGGCCGTTAATGGATGATTGACGGTAGTAATTTTGCTAATCTTTGATATATTTCAAAAACCCTAAAATCAGAAATTAGGGGTTCTCGTTGGTAAGTTTTATCTTTATATATCCTTGTTTATCTAACCCTTTGCAGCTGTTCTTTTCTCTTTGGAGGTTGGATCTGTTGTTCTCTAAAATTTTAAAATTAGGGTTTGTGAAACCCTAATTTGTAATTTTTGGGGCTCTTTGTTCTAGTAACTCTCTTGCTGTGAGTTACTTTAGATTAGGGTTTGTGAAACCCTAATTACTGGTTATTGAGGTTCTTTTGGTTCTTGGTGGTTGTTAGTCTTATCCTACTACCTGTGTCTCTTGACTAAGTGAATCAAGAGCACAAGTAGTTTCATTGCTTCCGCATTATTAGCAGTGTAAGTAGCTTGTTCTCTTTTTATCATTGATCTAGTTAAGTGGGTGCAAACGGGTTCGGTTAACACCTTGACCCTCCATCTTGACTGGTGTGGATACCTGCTCTGGCCAACCCCAATCCACTAGCTAGTATTGGTGTTCTGAGGTTCAAGTCTTTTCTTCCTCTCTCTTACTTGTCTGTTGAGTTTTTTGTGTTTTTTCCTTTCTATTGTGGTTTGTGGTTTGCTTACTTGTTATTATGACTACTCCTAGTCCTGAATTGATTAGCTCTTTAAATGCTGGTAACCCTTTGCATTTGCAACCTAATGACCACAATCTTGGGACTTTAGTTAGTATTAAACTTACTGGTTGTGACAACTATAGACTTTGGGCTAATGCTGTTAAAATTGCTATACAAGCTAGAAACAAAATGGGATTTGTTGATGGTACTTGTGTTAAGTCTGCTTATGCTAGTAGTGCACCTCTTTCCAATCAATGGGATAGGTGCAATGCTGTTGTTTTATCTTGGTTGTTAGGCTGTAAATCTCAGGATCTTTATTTGAGTCAAGTCTATTCTAAAAATGCTGCTGAAGTTTGGAATGAGCTTAGGGATACTTATGACAAACTTGATGGTTCTATCTTGTTTAATTTAATTCAAAAAATAAACAACTTTAAACAAAATGGTTTGTCTGTGTCTGAATATTACCACAAGTTGAATTCTCTATGGAGAGAATTTGACATTCTGACCAAGTTTTCTCCATGCACTTGTATTGCTAGATCTGAGTCTAGTAAACACCAACAATTAATGAAGTTAATGCACTTTTTAATGGGATTGGATGAAGTTTATCAGCCTATTAGAAATTCTTTGTTGACTCAACCCATTTTACCTGATGTTAAGGATGCATTTGTGATTGTCTGTAGAGAAGAGTCCTATAGGGGTCTTAGTTCTAACCCCTCTGTTTCCAAACCTCAATTTACCTCTTTTGTTGCTAAAGCTAATGATTTTCCCAAAAATCAAAACAAATTTTCTAATAATAGAAATGAAAATCAGTCTTTTAATGGGAACAACGGGAGAAATAGAAATCAATCTTTTAATAGAAATAACAACAATGTGAACAATGGGGGAAACAGGAATAAGTACAACTCTTTGTTATGCACTAATTGTAAAATGAAAGGTCATACAGTTGACAGATGTTTTGAGTTGATTGGATATCCTCCTGGTTATAAAAAGAATTCAAATACTGGTAACAACAGGGTTCCTTTTAAAGTTAACAACAGGGTTGGTTCCAGTAACAGTGTTGATACTCAGAACTCTAACACTATCTTACCTTTTTCTAATGACCAAATTGCTAAACTTATGAGTTTAATTGGTGAAAAAGAGAATTCTTGTGGTCAAGATAACATGGCAGGTACTAAATTCAGTTTTTTTAATGGAAATGTTTTTTTTAATAATCATTTTTACAAGTTCTTTGTTGCCAAGATTAATCTTGATGGGTTCAAGATCAATTTTGGTTGGATTATTAATTCTGGTGCTAATCATCACATCACTAATTCCACTAAAAACATGACACATATGATTGGTATATCTGATTTAAACATAACTGTTGGAAATCCTAATGGGAATGTTGCTAAAATCACTTGTGTTGGTAATCTCAAACTTACTAATAATGTGGTCTTATTTGATGTTTTGGTTATACCTGATTACACTGTTAGTCTTTTGTCTGTTAACAAATGCATCAAAGATAGCAAGCTTCATGTTGGTTTTACTGAACATAATTGTATTATTCAGGATTTGAAAAAGGAAAATATTCTGGGGATTGGTAATGAGTGTGATGGCTTGTACTTGTTTGATTCTGAATGTAAGTTACCTCTAATTAAGAGTAACTTGTCTGTTGTTTGTTTTCATGCTTCTAAGAATGTTTGACACAATCGTCTTGGTCACCCATCTGATAATGTGTTAAAAATCTTAAAGAACTCTCTTAAAATCAATAAACCTGAACACATTAGCCCTTGTGAAATCTGTCACTTCTCTAAGCAGACTAGAGAACCCTTTCCCTTGAGTAACCATAAGTCTAAAATGGTTGGTGATCTCATCCACCTAGACTTATGGGGACCTTACCGAGTTACCTCAAAGGAAGGGTTTATGTACTTTCTTACCATTGTTGATGATTTTTCTAGAGTTGTTTGGGTTTACTTGATTAAATCTAAGGATGAAGTGTTTAACTACTTTGAGGATTTTGTTAATCTCATTTTCAATCAATTTAAAAAGAGAGTTAAGATTATAAGGTTTGATAATAGGACTGAGTTCATAAATAGTAAAATGGACATTTTTTTTAGAGAAAAAGGCACTGTGCACCAAACTTCTTGTTCGTACACTCCTCAGCAAAATGGGATTGCTGAGAGAAAGCACAGACATCTCCTTAATGTGGCTAGAACCCTTTTTTTCAGAGTGGCATTCCTTTATAGCTTTAGAATGAGTGTATTTTAACTGCTACCTACTTGATTAACACACTTCCATCTTCTGTCCTTGCTGGTAAATCTCCTTTTAGTATGCTTTATGATAGGGAACCATCCCTTTCCTATCTTAGATGTTTTAGGTGTTTATGTTTTGCTAGTATTTTGAACAATCATGATAAGTTTTCTCCTAAATCTGAAAAGTGTATTTTAATTGGGTACTCAAGTACCAAAAAGGCTTATAAAATTTTGAGTTTAGAAAACAGAAGTTTCTTTTTTTTTTAGAGATGTTAAGTTTTATGAAAATGTTTTTCCTTACAAAATAAGTTCTAAGAATAAAGTTTTGAATAAAGATGTTGATAATAAAACCTTTTTTGATTTTTTTGATTCTAAACACCAAAATGTCTCAAGACCCAATAATGAAGGAAGGGGACCATCTGATGATGCAGGGACGGTAATTATGGATCATTCTTCATCTGATACTATAGAGGAGCAGCCAGTTGGGAATGATAACCATACTTCATCATCAATGGATGACACTTTATCTATTTCTGAGGGAAACTTTCAAAACCATGTTCCCATATTTGATTCTAGCAATAGGATAGATGATGATAGTCCTCCTATTAATCTTAGAAGGTCTAATAGAGTCCCTAAGTTTCCTGATAAGTTAAATGACTTTGTTTTGGATGACAAAGTTAAGTATGGGTTACATAAATATGCTAATCATACTAAATTGTCTGAAGTTAATAGATGTTTCATTTCTAATCTCAATAGGACTGCTGAACCTACTTGTTTTCTTGATGATGTTCAAAATGTTAATTGGGTGCATGTTATGAACAATGAGATGGAGGCCTTGTATTTAAATGACACATGGACTCTTACCACTCTGCTCATTAATAGGAAAGACATACCTTCTAAATGGGTTTATAAAATCAAATATAAACCAGATGGGGAAATTGAAAGATATAAAGCCAGATTAGTGGCGAAAGGTTGTGGGCAGAGAGAGGGGATTGATTATGATGAAATTTTCAGCCCAGTTGTTAAAATGAGTACTATTAGGTGTGTTTGAAACTTATCTGTGCAAAACACTTGGAATATTTTTCAAATGGACATCAACAATGCCTTTCTATATGGTGATTTAACTAAAGATGTTTACATGATGCCTCCTCCTGGTTTTTTTTTACAAAAGTGAAAAAAGAGTTTGTAAACTAAAAAAGGCTCTCTATGGTCTAAAATAGGCTCCTAGAAAATGGAACATAAAGCTTGTTGAGTTTCTTAGTAATGTTGGTTAACAAAGAACAAAGATGGAATTTCTCTTGTTTTGCTTGTTTATGTGGATGATATCATTGGTACTGGAAACAATGATAGTGAAATTGAAAAGTTTAAAATGTTGTTTAGTCAAAGTTTCAATATCAAATATTTGGGTGAACTAAGGTACTTTCTTGGAATTGAAGTTTTAAAACTTGACAGTAGCTTGTGCCTAAACCAAAGAAAGTATTGTATTGAGCTTCTTCATGAGTATGGTTTACATGGTTGCAAACCTGTGTGTACTCCTATGACTAAAAATGGGATTTTGGCTCATAAAGAAAGCATTGATGATAAGTTTCTATCCAATATCACCAGTTATCAAAATATTGTTGGAAAACTAATCTATCTTTGCAATACTAGACCAGACATATCTTACTCAGTTCATTGTCTTAGTCAACATATGCATGCTCCCCTTCAGTCTCACTTTGAGGCTGCTCTTAGGGTGCTTAGATATTTAAAAAATGCTCTTGGTGCTGGTTTGACTTATTTTAAGTCTAATTCCAATACCATAAAGGTGTTTTCTGACTCTGATTAGGCTAAGTGTAAAATAAAAAGAAGGTCAGTCTCTGGATATTGTATTTTCATATGTAATAACTTGGTGTCCTGGAAAAGCAAAAAGCAGGCCACCCTATCCAGGTCCTCTACTGAGGCTAAATATAAGTTCATGGCATCTACTGTGTGTGAAGTTATGTGGCTTAACAAAATCCTAATGGACCTTAATGCTCCCTTTAGAACAATGATAATTTTATAACTAATCAAGAGGGTTGTTTTTTTCTAGAGAGAGAAACTAGAGAGAGAAAATAAAGAAACTTGTATTAATGTGAAAAATAAGTAAACAACCAACACCCATTTCCATGGTGGAAAGGGGTTTATATACCAAGTCACTTAATGGACTCGGGCTTCCGGCCCGTGAACATGCTCATGGGTCGGGCTAATGTAAATAATAAACAAACTTATACTACGAGCCTATAAGTATATTGTTGGAGTGACCGAGTCTTTATTAATACAAAAAACGTATTTCCAACAATCTCCCCCAAAGGGAGGTCACTCCAAATTTACAAAGTCCTAATCTAGTAGGTTAGATCTTGTTCTTGAGCTCGTAGTCCACTTTCTCTTTTCTTCTTTAACTTTTCTTCTTTTTGTGAATATGTGTTGAATAACATCGGGCTTTTGCTTGGAACATGTTCTTTTGGCCTTTCACGTGCAAACTTTATCTTCTTGTGATGTTCGCCTCTTCGTGACTTCATGTCCCACACACCTATCCTTTGTTGAATTCTTGAAAGTTTCAGAGTCGATACAGTGGAAGACTTTTATGTCAGACTTTCTTGAATTTGCTGAAATATTTGATGCAGAAGGAATAGGTATGTGAGGACGACTTCAACTGGTACACCGCAACGCCACCGTCTTCTAATGCAGAAACATAATAAGACACGAATAAAATGGCTTTGACATGTTATTCTAATTCGGTAGCATTTTACCTCCGGTCGGTGAACACCGTTGGACGATAATAAATATCGTACTTGTGACAGGTAGCTCTAATTAAAGATCTCCTTGACAAGATTTCGCGGGTAAACCCGTTCTCTTTATACAACCGTCCAAAGCTGACTGCGAACATAAAGAGTGAATCATTTGGATTAAAAATCCTTATGATTGAAGCCGTCAATTCATGAAACCTGGAACAAGTGAATTTCAATTAAGATTTTCACCATCGTTGCTTTCCAGTTGTCACGAGCTTGATTCAATTAGAATCTTGCTTGTCACCTACCAAGTGCTGTTTGATGTTAACACTAGAAGGATTTCCACTCGTCACTGTGAAAACTAAAGAGTGTCACTCTGAGTGTTCTGGCAAGATCATACGATAATGCGTAGAGGCCTGGAACGAGTTTAAGTTCAATTAAGAATTAAACTACTGTTTCTTTCCAGTTTTCACAAGATTGGTTTTTAAAGAACCGCACGTGTCACCTACCATGAGCTTGTTTGATGTTGGCTCAAGCAGGATTTCCATCTTCATTGTAGTACTTGCGTATTACTCGGATGTTCTGGCAATATTACGAGAATACTGCATAGGACTCATAAAGATCTCTTACTTTTCACAGTGTGTGAAGAAGCAAGGAATAAATGGAAAGTGTCCTAATAAGACTTTTGATGATCTTGTGGCTCAGACTCGATAGTGCGTTTTGATTTAGTGAGCGATGGCTGGAGAGGATTTCCACCTATTCAATATCAGTCTATTCGGAGTGAATAAACCAATAGATAACGTGTTGAGCTTCGTGTGATTAAAACAAACATCTTTTGAGAGATATTTGAGTTAGCTGGGAGGGGTTGTGCATGACATCACTGGGTCCATGATATCTTGTCTTCAATGTTGAGAATCATTTAAAAATGATCCCAATAATAGATGTGTTAACCCGGTTTCTGTCCTAAGTTGTGAGGAAGGCTTCTTTCTTTTCACCCTTTGTCTTTACATTTCTTTTTCATTCTTCAACCCCTTCAGTACTTACCAATACATCATCACTAGCACCTTGTTGTGATTGTTCCAGTGCTAGCGTCAGTAATTAGTCGGTACTCTGCTACTTCACAATCATCTCCAACTTTCCTAGGACTTCTAATTCTATCTAGGGAATTGTCCTTGGGAAGATTCTATCGGTTCTGATTAATCATTGGACTAATACCTAATCCTACCACCCTTTTGTCACCATATCCGTCGTGAATTAAGTGTGTTTTAGGTAAGTATTGTCACCATGAAAAATCCTTGAAAATCACTTAAAGCACTTGTGATATTATAATCAAAGTTTTTGTGCCTTAAGTGTTTTGTTCATCAAAAACGCTCCCCCTTAACATGTGCATTACACATATTAAGTTGAATTTTCTTTTAAGTCTTTTTCATTTTATAGCCAAATATCATTAAGTCTTCATAATCCCATTTTCTCCCCTTATCCAAAATGTTAACCATTAATATTTGGGATATTGAATGGATTAACCGGTCTTTGGGTAAAAATGAAATCAATCTATGGCCATAGAACATATTAATGCTCCCCCTCAAGTTAATGAGGTTTAATTGTAGTGCTTGAGTATGATAGATTTTGAAAGATTTAGAATCTCGTGAGAAATTCTTGAAACATAATCATACTTTCACACTACAGCAAGCCACAAAAGCACAATATTCACAATATTTACATATTCACAAATTAAACAATATGGAGATGACCTGAGGTAGTACGACTCATTAGATGGATCTTTGCATCATCTTGTGGTGCGCTCCATACGGTCTTGCACCAATGAATCGTTCAAGACTTCTTATAAGATGTCGTTCCCTCAGCTTTTCATCAATCTTCTTTATCGCATAGGTAGCACTCTGTTGAAAGCCCGTGTGCCAATCTACAGTGACCTCTGGAAGAGTCTTATATTTGTTGAGATGCACCAACTTATCCCTAATATGGGTGAGAGTCCCGTCACTGAATTTGTTGATCTCTGGAATTCTCATGAACTTCATTAGAGCACGACCATTCAGGTAGAAAATGTCGGGCATCGGGTCAGTGGTGCAAGTGTAAGGAGATTTGTCTGTATGCCTCTGGAAGACTTTAGTACGTGGTTTTGAAAGATTGAGCTTCCTTTGATAACTTTCTAATCCAAGTTGCAGATCTTCAACTCTTTTCTTGATGACAACTCGACGTGTGTACATTCAAAGAGCTGAATTCAGGGTAATTAGTTCTTCAGACTTCAAGTGTTTGAGGGTGTTGTGAGTTAGCAAAAGCAGCATGTCCTCATGTCTTCGAGACGAAGAAGTGGAAAATCTCCTTCCTGGATAGTATAGACTTTTTCATCTTCTCTAATGAGTCTGATCTCTGTCAAATGTTGATAGCCTGTTTTGGGTTCAATCCTAACTCCTTGGATGCTTTTGATTCGAATTAGAGAGAAGACTTGAGAACCTGAGTTGTGCACACATGCATAGTTGTAGGCGCGTCGCACTCGCTCATCCCAATGTGAAGCACCCAAATCGGCATATCGATCATATTCAGGATATTTTTGTGGAACCTAGAGACGATTAACTTTTTCTTCTAACCAAGGTATCAAATCCCAAGTTGCAGCCTTTACCAATGTTAAGGAAGTCGCATACTTGTTTGCTCCCTTGACCAAGTATTCGAGATCCTCACTGACAAAGAATTCAAGTGCAATTTGATCATCATCTGCAGCTGTAGTAGGAGGAGGTTTTTCAGACGCATGAAGACCATACCTTTGAGTAGTTCTCAATGCTTTCAGAAGTTCATTTGCATTGTACTCGTTTTCCGAACTGCTGAGCTTGGATTTAACACGAAGGTTGGGATTTTTGAGTCCTCTCACAACCATTGCTTGAGTTATGTTAGCCATATGTGTACTCCAAGAATTTTGAAAAATCTATTGGATTGCTTAGGAATTGGGAGAAGTCAGCTTCATCAGCCTTTGTCAGTGGACGAAGTGCAGTATCGTTGGACACCCTAGGTTGTACGGGTGCATTTTCATCTTCCTCGAGTGTATCCACCCATGCTGGTTCACTTGACTCTGGAATATCAGGAACGGTAGTAGAGACAGGAACATCAACAACAGGTACTGCTACTGCTTCAGTGTCTGGTATGTCTTGGACTGGATCAGAAACTGGGATATCTGGTCCAGGTTGATCGGGTTCCATCAGATGTTGTTGCACTAAAGGTGTAGTAACTGAAGCAAATAGGACAGATGTGACAGGAACGAATGTGGTTGCAGGAGCGGTTGTGGCTGGAGTATGTGATGAGGCTGTATTAGCATCTACATCATGAAACTTCTTGGTGCGTCTGCCTTGACGAGGTGTAGGTTTTGGAGTTGATTTACTCTTGGTAACATCATCTTTGGGAGATTTTTCATCTTTGGACTTGTCTTTATTAGACTTGTCTTGCTTATCTCCACCCTTTTTCCCTGTATCATCGTCCCCTTCTTCTTGATCATCACCATTTTTGCCGTCACCATCACCATTATCATCATCATCACTGTGTTTATCACTTTCTTCTTCGTCATTAGTGCCTTCTTCGTTATCACTACCTCGTTCTTCATCACTTACTCCTTCGTCATCACTACCTTTGTCTTCATCACTCCCTCCTTCGTCATAACTACCTTTGTCGTCATCACCCTTGTCATCATCATCATTGTCATCATCATCGTTGTCATCATCAACATCATCGTCATCATTGTCGGATTCATCTTCTTCTTCATTTAAGATATTATAGGGAACTACAGTACCATGTTTCTCGAATATCTTAGTATCTTCATCTATAGCCGTTTTAAGAGCTTTGTGAAGGATCTTTTGAGCTTTGGTTTTGTTGTAGGACCCGACTTGAATCATCCGAGCATGTAAGAGTTTCTTTAACTCATAATCCATGAACCTTTGAGCCATGTGAAAATCTGACTTTTTAGTGTCAGAAGACTTGATCATGACTTTGCTTGCGGCAATTTGTTTCAACTCGTCTCGCAGATTGTCAATAGATTCCTTAACCTTTTCATCGAGTGATTCAACAATTGAATCATTAGCTTTGGCAAGAACCTCTTTCTCATCTCGGTACCTTCTTTTGAGGTCTTGAAGACGAATCACCTTTGCTTCATTTTTGGCGGATTCATTTGCTTTGAGTTGAGTTAGTTCTTCTGCATGAAGTTTGCGAGATAATTCTAACTCTTCTTGGAATTTAGCAATTGTGTCTTCTTGAGCTTTTCTTGTGGATTCTTCACTTTGCTGTCTACGAGCTAACTCCTCTTTAATTCGACTCATCTCTTCTTGTTGAGCTGTCATGAGTTGTTCTATTTGAATCATGAACATTGCTGGTAATGATGGAATCAACGATATCGGTGCTGCTAGGGTTTGTTGTGTAGGAGCAATAGTCATGGTAGTGCTTGAAAGTGAAGTGGAGAGAGGTCGACTTGGTAGAGTCAGAGGAAGTTGAATTGATGCCGGTGGGGTCACTGTAGTAACTGGTGGAGGTAGAGTTAAAACTGGTGGAGGTACTGTAGAAACTGGTGGAGACACTGTAGAAACTAGTGGAGGCACTGTAGAAACTGGTGGAGGCATTGTAGAAACTGGTATAGTGATAGGTGTGTAAACACTCATCCTTTTTACCACTTAATTACAATAATAACCGAGCCAAAACGTGTATTTTATGTCATTTATGTCGGAATTATGCGTGGTTTGTGTTTTTGTTGTGATTTAGGACGAAAAGGTGAAAAGTGGAGAAAACACGGGCATTCACGGGCTTTTATCGAAGAAAAAGACGAAAGACGAAGTCAAGAAGTCAAGAGTGCAAAAAGAACGGAAGTCCAAGACCAATTCTGAAGACTTATCGAAGAAAAAGTCAAAAGACGGAAGTTTACTAAAGCCGAAGAACTCGAGTCTTATTTATGAAGAAAAATCAAGACGAGTTTAAAGAAATCCCAAGACAAAGTCCAAGTATTAAGAAGATTAACAAAGGATTAAGAAGATCAAGGACTAAAGCTTGCAATTAAGGAAAAGATGAAAGAGGGGAGGAAGCTTCCTAAGCACTCCCTATTCCTCCCCTATAAATAGATTAGATGTTAATCATTTCATTTTGTTGGATAGCTTGACAAAATATTTCTTCCATTTTCATTACCTTGCACATTTAAATACATGTCATTTAATTTCTTGTCCAATTTAAATACTTGTCTTGCACCTTAAATTCCTTTAATTTCAAGTAAGTTTTTCTTTTAATTCTTGTCAATCTTTACTTTTTCTTGTTAATCTCCTATCTACCTTTCTTTATTTGATCTTAATCTTCATGCTTTATTGTTTATGTTCATGTTCTTGATGTTTATTGATTTATTTAAGTGGGTTTTGATTATTTTGATCATTATTGTTAGTTTTGTTGATTTGGATTGTTGATTTATGATTAGTAGATGTTTTGTGATTAGTTTGATTTAATCTTTTGGTTGATTTTGATTAAGTTTGATTAGATTCGTGTATACTGTTCTTCCCTTGTTCTTCGCTTTTGCTGCTAATGATCTTCCAGGTATTCCGAATCAAAGTCTGTGTTCCGAATCAAGGGATTGTGCAATTTTATTCCGGATCAAAAGTCGTTCATCCGGAATATTAGATATTCCGGATCAGTTGTGCTCATTCGGAATAATACATTATTCCGGATCAAGCATCTCATTCGGAATACCAAACATTCCGGATCAGCCTTTTATTCCGGATCAAATCCACATTCCGGATCAAGGTGCTATTCCGGATCAACCTCACATTCCGAATCAAATAATATTCCGGATCAGCAAGTTCATCCGGAATAATTTATTATTCCGGATCAAGGAGTTTATTCGGAATATTAAGACATTCCGGATCAAGGGTTTTATTCGGAATAACATTCTGAACGAAGGGATTTATTCCGGATCAAGCAGAACATTCCGAATCAAGGACTTTATTCCGGATAAGTGACATATTCCGGATAAAGGATTTATTCCGGATCAAGGTTTTTGGTGAATATTCCGAGTGAAGAAGAATCATTCCGAACGAAGGTGACATTCCGGATGAGTGATTATTCCGAACGAAGGATTATTCCGGATGAGCTGTTTTCAGGTTCTTTCTAGTTTCTGTTTTTAATTTTCAAGATTTATTTTTCCCGCCTTTTTACTGCCTTAGATTTAGCCTTGCCTTAGTTTTAAGTTTTATTTGCGTTTTAAGTTTGCCTTAGATAGATTTAAGTTTGCGTTATTTACTTTTAGTGCCCTTTAATTTTAGTCACGCTTTTAAATACTTATCATTTACTTTAAATTAGATTTAGATTTACTTTAAAGTCATTTACTTTTACGTTTTTCACTTTTAATTACTACAACGACACAACTTTTGTTTCACCAAAGAACGACTGAGTCACATAGTTAAACCATTTTTCAATTCGAAGAGACTGGAACAACGATATTTTTAATTAGGTAAAAACCTAGTTATCATATAGGCACTGTAGAATTTGGTAGAGGCACTGTAGACACTGGTAGAGGCACTGTAGAAACTGGTAGAGACACCGTAGTAACTGGTAGAGACACTGTTGTACTTAAGACTTTGGTAGTCTCAACAAATGCTGTCGTATCAGTAGACCCGGTAAAGTCCATGTCCTTCAATCCGTCATGAGGTTGTTGTTCATCATGAATATCGACATCGTCATTGACTTGGGCAGATTTCTCACGAAGAGATATGTAGTCATCCGGCTTCTCAAATTCAGCAATATCATGAGGTAGTAAGTTTTCTTTTGCCTTCATTCCTGAACCACTACCCCCTGTGTCTTTCTTACTTTGCATTATTGCTTTCTTGACATTTTGTCTTTCAGTTTTGCGAAGCAGTTCTTCTTCATTAATATCTTCATCTTCATCCTCAAGCATTAGCTCCTTCCCACTAGACTTGGCAACAGTTTTCTTCTTTTTCGGCTTAGGTGAAGCTGTTTCATCTGATGGTTCACCTTGTTTGCGTTTTCCTTTGCCTTTGGGTTTTGATGAAGAGAAATCTCCCAATGCAACTCTTTCCTTTTGAAGTTCCATTTCATCCAATAATTGCTTGTATGCCTCACTTGCTTTGAGTTCATCAGTCAACATACGAGTAGGAATAGCGGTTGGAATACCTGAGTAAACACCGGTGTGTCCATCGTTTTTTAAATCCGCAAGAGTAGCATCGTCATCGGGATTATGATGAGGACTTTCTTCACGCTTATCGATTGAGGCATCAAATTGCATGAA
This sequence comes from Glebionis coronaria, assembly GCA_025667525.1. Lineage (NCBI taxonomy): Eukaryota > Viridiplantae > Streptophyta > Magnoliopsida > Asterales > Asteraceae > Glebionis > Glebionis coronaria. The sequence goes on along the minus strand of JANFOE010000698.1, from coordinate 38,368 downwards.
GTGATGAATAATAAGCTTAATAAAACGTGGGAAAGGAAAGTAACCTGTCTTCTTCTTGGTATTGTGGAAGAGTTGATAAAGAAATTCCTCCCATAGTAACTCTGCATAATTCACATTCTTACCCTTATAGATGCCCCAAAAGATACAATCAGTTGAAAGACGTAAAGAGTCATATCCAGTTGATTTAGTAGTAAGACACCGAATGAGTATTCCGAAAAATGCTTTCCATGGTTGACCCAAGTTAGCTGTAGTAAACTGAGACACCACTCGTAACTCAGGATCACCGTATCCAAGAGAATGATACATCTTCACATTTTCATTCTTGTCCGGGTCGACTGTAAACCTTTGACCTGTAGGTGGCACTGGTAATCCGAATATTTGACAAAAGATAGGAATTGTGAGAGTATATTCCTTTTTGTTGATGGTGAATGTGAGCTTTCTGTCTGATAGCCGTTTCTTTGAAGCCCAAAATTCATACATATAATCGGTTGGAACCGAAGCCGTACCCCATAAAGCCTTCTTTATTGAAGTTCGATCAAAAATGTCTGTGGCCACTTTGAAAGCATAGTGAGTTGAGGCATAATCTTCTTTGTCTTCTTTCAGTCGAAAGTTGTTTGGTATAAATTGTAGAGCCTTGGCGGCGTCAAGTGCCTGATTAGCTTTGATTTGTTGCTCGGTAAGTTGAGACATGTTTTCTGCTTAAGACGAACAAACATACAAGATTGATATACCCAAATATATATATCATGATGTATCTATGCCTAAGAAATCAAACATATACCATAGACAACAAACAATACACCATCTTCGGATAAAACCACATTCTTTGGATAAATGCACTTGACATTTTCGGAATAAATGACATTTTCAGAGAAAACTCTCTTTTTCTGAAAACCTGACATTTTCAGAGAAAAAAATATCTTTTTCGGATAAAAAGACTTTTTCAGAGAAATCATGTTTTTCGGATAAAAAGACTTTTTCATAGAAACAATCTTTTTCGGATAAACTGACTTTTTCAGAGAAATCAACTTTTTCGGATAAAAGGACTTTTTCAGAGAAACCATCTTTTTCGGAAAAACAGACTTTTTCAGATAAATCAAGTTTTTCGGATAAAAGGACTTTTCAGAGAAATCATCTTTTTCGGAAAAAACAGACTTTTTCAGATAATTCAACTTTTTCGGATAAAAGGACTTTTTCAGAGAAATCATCTTTTTCGGAAAAATAGACTTTTTCAGATAAGTTTTTCGGATAAAAGGACTTTTTCAGAGAAATCATCTTTTTCGGAAAAACATACTTTTTCAGATAAATCAAGTTTTTCGGATAAAAGGATTTTTTCAGAGAAATCATCTTTTTCGGAAAAACAGACATTTTCAGATAAATCAAGTTTTTCGGATAAATCAAGTTTTTCGGATAAACAAACTTTTTCAGAAAAATGCATGTTTTTCAGATAATAGCACTTTTTTGGATAAAAGCATTTTTCAGATAATCACTTTTTTCAGATAAACAGTCTAAGACAGATTACATGATCATCCTCAAACTCAAACTTTGAAGATTCTTAGAGCAAATGTGAATGAATCTAAAGCATCCTACACTAAGCCTCTATGTTCTAAATCTTATGGCATACAAAAAACCTCTCTATCAATTAATCGGAAAAAAAATCTATAAACCCTAATTTTGACATTTGGGGATTGACAAATTAATCAAAGAAGCAGAAGAATCATGCACAAAATTGGGTTAAAGATAGATACCTTAGATGTTTTTAGCAAATTCAATCAAATAAAAGCTTAAGGAAATCAATCAATGGCGACAAATATGGTGGATGTGTTTGAGTGAAACAGAGACACGATATAAAAATGGCGAGGGGGGGCGTGTTATTTGTTTGACTTAGTCCAAAATAAGCCTTTTCCTTTTTTACGCATTTAGTCCTCCTATTTCCGTCTAGTTCTGTTTATTGATTATCCTATTTAGTCACACACAATCCAAACCACACAATTGACCTCCTATGTCTTAGCACTCATTAATTATATTATCACGAAAAAACCTAATACCGAGTCACATAAATCACGAAAGTTCACGAAGCACAACGAGTACACGCGAAGAATGATTCACCATAAAGCAAGTAACCAATTAATTTTTCTGAAAGACTTTTGAAGACCGATTTGATGATGAAAACAATTTGACATTTTCTACCCCTTAAATACAGACCCGTTTTCTATTTAAAGAGTTGTAGTCTTTGTATTTAAGAGTACTGATGAAAGACTTTTTCGTTTAAGATGATATTAAAACAATTCGTGGTGGCAATAAGATTTCTCTTATTTTAACAAAATAAGTGCACTGAAACGTACACTAATTTGTGTTAGACCAAGTTGTAAAGTAAACTTGATCCCTTTATGGTTTTAAAGTAAACCATACCCGAGAAAATTAATTACCTTCGTGAGCCAACGTCTTCGTATGAAATACGTGACTTGAATGCGAAAAGCGGGTTGCAGTCTGAAATAACTACAAGCCATATGGGCATGTTTTAAAATATGTACAACTTTTATACAGACTCTATTTATGGCGCCGTGTCAATTTTAATCGACATTTATAAGGCCGTAAATATTACCGTACTAAATGACATGCCCGATTTTAAAATGAAAAATATTTTTGGATTTTCTTGATTTTATATATTTTATGGTTTTTGTATGTTTTATATTTTTTATTTTTCTTTTGGTGGTATAAATATATACGGTAATATACAAGATCACGATCAAAGGATACTCTAGAATAGTTTACCACCACTATTCTGCAGATTCTTCTGCCAACTCCTTAAGTGTCGCTGGTGAGAATGATTTCATGCCTAGCTTTTCGATCAAAAACTCGATACGTCCTCGATCTAAGGACTTTGTGAATATATCTTCCAGCTGATACTCAGTGTTGACAAAATACAGTTCGATCACTCCATTTTCCACTTGTGATGAAGTGGTAGCGTATGTCAATGTGCTTTGCCCGGGAATGTTGAACGTAGTTGCAGCAAAGGGCAATTGCACTTTTGTTATCACAGTACATCGGGATTTTGTTGAATCCAAGACCGTAGTCAGTTAATTGAGATCGCATCCAAAGAACTTGAGCACAACAACCGGACATAGCAATGTATTCAGCCTCTGTACTTGATATCGCAACGCTTTTCTGCCTTTTGGATGCCCAACTAACCAGTATATCTCCAAGAAGTTGCACACTGCCAGAAGTGCTACGTCTAGTATCTTGACACCCAGCATAATCCGCATCTGCATATGATATTAGTGCAATAGAGGAATCCTTCGGATACCACAGACCACGATGAAGTGTTCCTTTAAGATACCGAAAGATCCTTTTCACAACATGTAAGTGCTTTTCGGTAGGCCGAGCCTAATACCAAGCACACATGCATATAGCAAATTGTAAATTAGGCCTGCTAGCAGTCAGATAGAGAAGGATGTCGATCATTCCACGGTAAAGTTTAGGATCGACAGCTATCCCATCCCTATCCTCATCTAACTTGGATCTCTCCACCATTGGAGTATCCACGGGGTCACAATTTTCAAAATGATACTTCTTTAATGATTCAAGAGCAAATTTCGATTGATTAATGAAGATGCCTCTGGGATTCAGAGAAATTTTCAACCCTAAGAAAAATGAAATTTTTCCCATCATCGACATCTTAAAGCGTGTGGACATAACTTTCTCAAAATGGTCAGACAGTCTTTGAGTAGTGGCAACAAAAATTATATCATCAACATAAATTTGTACCAGTATCATGTCGTTGTCCTCCTTGAGAATAAATAATTTTGGGTCCACTTTGCCTTTGGAGAAGCCTTTTGAGATGAGATACGACGATAGGAGATCGTACCACGCGCGTGGAGCTTGTTTCAACCCATAAAGATCTTTCTTGAGCTTGTACACGTGATTAGTATACTCCGAGTTGACGAATCCATTCGGATGGCTTACGTAGACATCTTCCCTTAGTTCACCATTAAGAAATGTCGTCTTAACATCCATTTGGTAGACGATCATGTTCATGTGAGCAGCATAAGCAAGGAATAGTCTAATTGCCTCCAATCGTGCCACAGGAGCAAAGGATTCTTCAAAGTCAATACCCAAAGCTTGTTTGTAACCTCTAGCAACCAATCTAGCTTTGTTCTTCAACACTCCACCTAACTCATCGAGTTTAACCTTATATACCTACAACAATGTAAGGATTTCAACGTTTTTGGGTAAAGGAACTAATTCCCACACTTCAAGACGTTGAAATTCATTAAGTTCCTCCTGCATGGCTTCAATCCAAGATGATTTTTTCATGGCTTGTTGCCAATTTTTAGGTTTAGTATCGGAAATAAATGCATCAAAGTAGCAAAATAATTCATGTTCTTGGAGTTGGTGGCGTGTTAAGACTGGTCGATTGATGTCACCAACAATATTGCGGATTGGGTGATCCTTTGTCCATTTTGTGTTGTGAGTTTCAATCCGTGGTGGTCGGGAGTGAACGATTGCAGGAGCTTCCTCTGAGGCAGACGCACCGTTAAGGTTTTCAGGTATTTGTGAACCAAAGAAAGGAAGCTCTTGTAAGAGAGCAAATTCTAAATCGTGATCATAGTGATCCTCTTCAACATCATTAGGAACAAGTGGGGGTGATGATTCAGGTGTAGTTTGTGAATTGGTGGGGGATGGGGCATTTGGTTCAATAGTAACAGTAGATGCCTCGGACTGATTTCCATTATCTTGAGCAACAACTTCGGGAATCGGAGCTACTGCTGCAGGTGCTGGAGTGTAAAACCCGCATGCTTTTACCATGAATAGTGCCCTTAAGATCGTACGTCCTAGATTAAAACTTGCCTCATTTAGTATTGATCACATTCATGTGCTAATAATCAAGCAAGTGCATACGTGTATGACATGACAAGTATCGATTACGTACGAACTCATGATAAACAGTTAATAAATATGTCACGTGAACATAATTAAATCATGATCACCATTTAAAATACGAACTAGAATAATTACGTAAATACATATAATATAATTACGAGCGTTAAGATTACGATAAACGACATGATAAAATAAACAAAAACCCTAAAAGAGTTTTCTCTCCTCCTCTTTGGCTTCTTTTGTGCCGCCACCCATATCAACACCATAGGAGGGTGTTGATTGATTTTTGACATTAAAACAAGTGATAGAAACCGTGTTTGTTCATCATTCTTCAATCCACGTGTTTGGTATATCATTTCTTAACCTTTCTTTTTCATTTCTTTTAATCTTTGATTTTATTATGAACATGTCATTATTATTTTTATTTAAACATGATAATTAAACATTGATCTAACATGTTTTGGTATAAATTAAAATCAAAGGATGTTATAAAAGGGGTGTTTGTTTTGGCCGCATAGGGTAACCAACCCGAGGGGGGTTCGGTTTGCTTATTGCCGCCACCACCAAGACCATTTTTGGTCTTGGTTGGCTCATGTGGGACCCACGGCAGCAAGGGGGCACACGTGCCCCGAGTTTGGCTCGGGGTACGGTGTCGAATTCATGCCCGATTCATGGTTCGTTGGTTAAATCATGATCTATGTTACATGTTAATTTTATGAATCATGAACTTAGGATATAAATTAATTAATAACATGAGATATTAATTAAACCATGACTTAGGTTATTCTAATTATTAATTTAGCATGATATTAATTTAACCTAAGTATCTTATGTTATAAGTTATAATTAATTAATTATTTAAAACATGCCTATAATTAATTAATTTAGACATGACTTAGGTTATATTATTAATAATAATAATACATATTTTAACCTAAGTACTTCATTTCATTTTAATTAAAACATGTTATACTTTAATTAAAATGCTTAACCTATAGTTTAATTAAAATACATGAAATAATAATTAAACTATATACTATATCTTATTGACTTAAGAAACAAGCTTATAAACACTTAGACTTATATGTTAGCTTATGTAACCAGCTTAATTCTAAATATGGAAACTTCTATTTATAGAAACTTAATTAAATAAGGCAACTAATCTATTAATGGAAACCTTCTATATATGGAAATCTATCTATTTCAGGCAGCTAATCTAATCATGGAAACCTTCTATATATGGAAACTTATTTAATTAAGGCAGCTGATCTATTTTTGGAAACTTTCTATTTTTAGAAACTAATCTATTTTAAGCAGTAAATTCTATTTTAGGAAACTTTCTATTTTTGGAAACTTTCTATTTTTGGAAACTTTCTATTTTTGGAAACTTTCTATTTTTGGTAACTTTCTATTTTTGGAAACTTTCTATCTTTGGAAACTTTCTATTTTTGGAAACCTGCTATTTTTGGAAAGTTACTTATTATTACACAATAAGTATAATAATACATGAAATACCAGTAATACTTAAACGGAGTAATCAGAATACAAGCTAATCACAGTTTAAGGCTTTAAACAGTGAACCATGACCTAAAACATACCAAGTCAGCTAAAATGAGATATAAAACCCAGTACGTAATCAGTGAATCGATACTTATACACGTGTGTATTCATGTAGCGTTAGTGATCCAGAAGTAGGAGTCTTTCTTCCGTTCATTCACTGGACTTGAGGTACGGATTCCCGTCCTTTCAGTATGGACATTCTTTCCTTATTAGGATTTCCCCGTATGCAGCCAACTGTTTCCCCCAACATTTGTTTTATTGTTTTGAACTGCTTATGCTTAATTAGCATAATCTATAGCCATATACAAGCATGACCAGTTTCACCTAGTTATGGAGGTACCATAACCATAGCATTGGAGGCACCGATGTTATGACTTCCCCACGGCGGAGTGATTGCTCGTGGCGTCCCTTTCAGTTTTGGCCATATTATTATATCATGTGGGGCGTATGGGTGCATCCTAGTTACATGTTTTATTCAGTTTATCATGGTGAATGTGGTGTGTGCCTTGCATCCTTCACAAGGAGTTGATCCCTCCTACCCAAACCAGTATATGAATTAGAGGCATCCCCTCTAATCAGCATGATGAGGTCACCCCTCCAAGTATTCATGCACGTGACCTTTTCATGACCTATATGGGCTATGGTATATTTATGTTAAAACAGTTTTCATAAGATAAACATAAGGCTTTTCAAACTATAAAAACCAGTTTTCTTAATACTTAACCAGTTTACTCAGAACTTAGTCTTCCGCTGTTATATGTTACATGTTTATCCTATTTCATGCTATATTGTATATCCGTGCACTGAGCGTTTTGCTCAGCCGTTACTTTCCTTTCCATGTCCCAAAACGGCAGGTACCCAAGACTCGAGCATTTGGAGGACATGCATAGGATGGAAGCTGCCATAGACTTCTTCTCCTGTTTCCTTCATATATTTATGCTTGTTTAGTCTTTCATTCAGTTCATTTACTTTCTTATGTTTTGGGCTTATGTTTGGGAACCGATGTTTGATTCCGGTTTTCCCTATGGTCATGTATGTTTTACTACATATTACCTTGCATGCTTTGATGACACGCCATAATTACGCGTAACATTCCGTTTATCTAAATGGGGTGTTACAATTATGGTATCAGAGCCAAGGCTTCGACCTGTAGGCTCTAAAACTCGACCTGTGACTAGTGGGTAGTCACCAGGAGCTTCCTAAGCCAACGATTGTTATTCCACGTATTGATGTTTCAGCACGTTGTTGTTTTAACCATTATGTTTTCAGCACCTTTTTGTTTTAGCCATGACGTTTTCAGCACCTTGTTGTTTTCACCATGATGTTTTCACCAGTATCGTCTTACTAATATGGATTGAACAACCGTCATCCATACTTAGTTATGTGTCATTGTCTATGCATGATGTTCCTCGTGAACTGTGACGATGTGGACTGACCCCAGTAGTTCATAATTTTCACATAAAATTTTTTCTGTTAAGTTTTGACAATGATTTTTAATTATTATGTTTCATGCATTCATGTATTTATATCATATGTCATCTGTTGCAGGAATTTTGACTAAGTAATGGTTGGTACAGGACTGGCCCTATTTAGTCGCATGTGCTTTTATCGAAACTTTTAACTTTGGGACCGACCCATAGGCGTCCCCTCGCCATGTCTTTTGTTTTGGAACCGACCCATAGGCGTTCCCTCGCACATATAAAGGTTTTATAAACTACATTACGCATTCATGCACTGTTTTTCTTGCATAAAATTTTCTCATGATTTAAATTGGCATAAATTTTTTTTCATGTCCCATCATAAGTTATTATGTCTTTATGTCAAGTATGCCTTCATACTGTCATGGTTAACTTCAGTTTCATGCTGATTATGTTATACACTTCTTCGTAATAGATGGTTTCATGTTTCCTCATGATAATTCCGTCTTCATGTTGATTATGTTTCATGCCTCTTTTGTTATTTACGTTGTCCTGCAAGACATTGTTAGATTTCTTGAATCATGCTTTCATGATAGTCATGGTTGGTTTTCATTGATCATGCTGTCAGGCAAATCATCGTTGAATCTTGTGTAACCACACTTTAGCGTTTCTCTATGCAACCAGAATGATGTCTATGCTAATACTGCCAGGTTATCATGATGGTTTTCCTAACCGTTTAACCGGTTTACTTTCCTTAAATCATGACAAATGATCGAGCCCATACCGATCATTTCATGTGCATTCCATGTGTACTCCACGTACCGTATTTCATGTGTATTACATGTACCTTAATCCATGTGTATTCAACTTGCAATACTTCACGAGTATTCGCTAGTCGATTCTAAATCATCTCAGGCGTATGTTTACTTGCTGATATTCTACAAGGTTGTCGTACCGCTCATAGCTTGGAGATGTTACTGAAGGTTGATGCTGCTGATGTTGGGAGACGCTACGAGATGCTGATGCTGATGCTGTTCACAACCTGTAGATCCTAAAAGACGAAGACAAAGGCGTTGGAGCAAAGCAATTGGACGAGAAGATGCTTCACCATCAGACAATTCCCATCAATCATTGTCCCAAATTCATAGTTACATGTCACACGTCGTTCGGCTGTCATTTCAGCCATATGAGTGCAAACCAGTACCAGCCGGCCACTCAGCTAAATAGTTACATGAGTCACGGTCATGAGAATGACCGTCATGGAACCGACAGACAAGATGATAGTAACCACTACTATGACAGCAACTATCCTAGAAATCGCAACCGAGGCTCCGGCCACGAACGTGATCAGACATACAAATGATCAGTAGTCCAACCGATCCGCCAATTCTGGCATATTAACCTAATATTTGTAGTTCTAACTGTTTCACATCTCGAGACACATGTCAAGACATCAGTCAAGACACATGTCTCACGTATACTTTCTGAGGACACATGTCAAGATACCAGTCAAGACATATGTCACGCTTACATTTCTCAAGACACGAGTCAAGACACATGACTCACGTCTAATTATGGAACATTTCTAAGAAATTCAGGGTACCCTCCAAGGGTATATCTATGTTGTTGTGCCATGTATTAATCAGGCCACAAGAATTTCTAGACCATTATCGGCGCATCAATGAGAACTGTCACGTTGCCGATGTCACTTTCTTTTCTTTCACCATGGTTCATATATTCATGACCAGGAAGGACACCTTTCGTATTCCCACGTATACGAAGATTTTCCGTCAGCTTAATGATGATATCCAAGCTGCTAACGCATTTTCCTCGGACAGACACGAGATGAATTTATATCCTAATTATGGGCTATGAACAGCACACCATGCTACGATTCATAATTATGTACAGTAATGTTCAGGCTCCTGAATACTTTCAGCTTGATTTCCATCGGAATATCTATGTAAATTTTCTACGCTTACAAGCATGTGCATTGTTAGCCATGGTCGCTAAAATTTTCTAGCTGTCAGTAAGACACAACCACTTAACTCTTTTACGCATAGCCAGTTGATTATTCCAAAGTCTTCCTATACATTCCAAGAGAACCTACAAGGAGAAGGATGGTACCATGAGATTATGTGTCGACTACCGTGGACTTAAACAAATCACCATTCATGACCGTTATTCTCCTCCTCATATTGAAAACATGTCCAATCAACCGTATGGTGTTAATAACTTTTCCAATATCGAACTCACGATCATGCTGCCAACAGTGATGAGTGAAAAGCAGGACATATCCATGACTGCTATTCGTACACGACTCGGTCATGCTAGATTTATGATTTTGGATTAGTCTCATAAATGCTCCAACAGCATTATGGACTTAATAAATTGTATATCCATGAACTCCTAAACAAATTCATCAGCATTTTCATTGAGGATAACCTGATTTCATTTAAGCCTAGAGAAGAACAGGAAGACCATATCTGCATTATGTTGCAAATTCTTGACAAGAGAAATTTTACCCCAGAAATTTTCCAATATCAATTCTGTTTCATTACAGTGACACGCTGAATCACATGGGTTCCTACGGTTAATCTTACCATGACTCTGCTTATGCGTAAAGGAGAGAACCCTACACTACATTAGGTGTTCTAGGAAATCCTACGCTAGGAGAAGTCGGATTCAAAGACTCAGAGTTTCGCAACCTTCTATGTATCAAGTTTCTACGAAGCAGGATACAGCTACGTCCATATCTATGTACCTGACATACCAACAGGCTAAGATAGGACACCAACAAACTGGGATGTTTCATCATCTGAAATTGTGAACAAAAATGGGACAAGATCTCCATGGATGTTAGTTACCAGATTTCAGCAAACTCAGAAGAAGCATGATGCTATCTGGGTTATTGTCAACAGTTTGATCAAGTCTGCAGAATCCTTACATCCGTACGGATTTCAGAACCAACAGATTGAACGAACATGTTCCTGCCAAGGCTCATCCGATCACTTGGCAATCCCTCAGCTATCGGGTCAGACAAAGATTAGTAATTGTACTCCTAACTTACTTCACGTCTTCATTCTAATTCCACGACTTGCTTTCGCGCTCACGTCCATGACACTATTCATGTTCATGATCGTATTTTGGCTTACGATTTTACGTTCATTTCTTTTCTCATTCTGGGAAGTGTGCAAGAACTTGTGAGACCAGACCCAAGTTTAGTATAACTCACCATCATCAGATAGATGTTTCACGTCATATTCCACGTCTCACCTTGTAGCGCTTGGCGTTACCGCCATTACATTCTATGATCACGATATGTCTCACATGTCATGTTCATTCCACGTTCCTCATATCATGATCAAGATATGTTACACGTATCATGGATCACGATATGTTTACTCATACTACACTCTCCATATCTCCACGTAGCACGTTCAAAATGTTTCACGTATCATGTTCAGAATTTTTCACGTACTATGTTTCTTTATGTCTCACGCATCGTTTCTAATTATCAGTTCAGTCAGATTGTCTTGCATCGTATCGTTTCAGTTACCCTTGCACGTTAACTCTTTTTCCTCGATCGAATTTAGGGGATCTACCTTCCGTTGATAACCAAGAATTTCTTCGTATTCCAAGTCAAGGTCAGGAGGACCAAGATTTATCATTAGTGTCAGGATCTTCTGAAGGAACCGTTCCAAGAGGGAGGCCACTTGGAAACGGACAAGTTCATCCGGACTTCTTATCCATTTTTCTCTTATCGATTAGATATGTCCTTTCAGTCACGTCACATTCCATGTCTTTTCAAGACAGGTCACGTTCCATGTTCCCTTCTACCATGTCACCTTCATTTTCCGTTATTTTGCATACCTTTCCAGTTTGATTCGGGTATGTTTCGCTTCCAGTTACGTTATCTATAATTCGGGGACGAATTATTCTTTTTAGGGGGGAAGAATTGTAAAACCCGCATGCTTTTACCATGAATAGTGCGCTTAAGATCGTACGTCCTAGATTAAAACTTGCCTCATTTAGTATTGATCACATTCATGTGCTAATAATCAAGCAAGTGCATACGTGTATGACATGACAAGTATCGATTACGTACGAACTCATGATAAACAGTTAATAAATATGTCACGTGAACATAATTAAATCATGATCACCATTTAAAATACGAACTAGAATAATTACGTAAATACATATAATATAATTACGAGCTTTAAGATTACGATAAACGACATGATAAAATAAACAAAAACCCTAAAAGAGTTTTCTCTCCTCCTCTTTGGCTTCTTTTGTGCCGCCACCCATATCAACACCATAGGAGGGTGTTGATTGATTTTTGACATTAAAACAAGTGATAGAAACCGTGTTTGTTCATCATTCTTCAATCCACGTGTTTGGTATATCATTTCTTAACCTTTCTTTTTCATTTCTTTTAATCTTTGATTTTATTATGAACATGTCATTATTATTTTTATTTAAACATGATAATTAAACATTGATCTAACATGTTTTGGTATAAATTAAAATCAAAGGATGTTATAAAAGGGGTGTTTGTTTTGGCCGCATAGGGTAACCAACCCGAGGGGGGTTCGATTTGCTTATTGCCGCCACCACCAAGACCATTTTTGGTCTTGGTTGGCTCATGTGGGACCCACGGCAGCAAGGGGGCACACGTGCCCCGAGTTTGGCTCGGGGTACGGTGTCGAATTCATGCCCGATTCATGGTTCGTTGGTTAAATCATGATCTATGTTACATGTTAATTTTATGAATCATGAACTTAGGATATAAATTAATTAATAACATGAGATATTAATTAAACCATGACTTAGGTTATTCTAATTATTAATTTAGCATGATATTAATTTAACCTAAGTATCTTATGTTATAAGTTATAATTAATTAATTATTTAAAACATGCCTATAATTAATTAATTTAGACATGACTTAGGTTATATTATTAATAATAATAATACATATTTTAACCTAAGTACTTCATTTCATTTTAATTAAAACATGTTATACTTTAATTAAAATGCTTAACCTATAGTTTAATTAAAATACATGAAATAATAATTAAACTATATACTATATCTTATTGACTTAAGAAACAAGCTTATAAACACTTAGACTTATATGTTAGCTTATGTAACCAGCTTAATTCTAAATATGGAAACTTCTATTTATAGAAACTTAATTAAATAAGGCAACTAATCTATTAATGGAAACCTTCTATATATGGAAATCTATCTATTTCAGGCAGCTAATCTAATCATGGAAACCTTCTATATATGGAAACTTATTTAATTAAGGCAGATGATCTATTTTTGGAAACTTTCTATTTTTAGAAACTAATCTATTTTAAGCAGTAAATTCTATTTTAGGAAACTTTCTATTTTTGGAAACTTTCTATTTTTGGAAACTTTCTATTTTTGGAAACTTTCTATTTTTGGAAACTTTCTATTTTTTGTAACTTTCTATTTTTGGAAACTTTCTATTTTTGGAAACTTTCTATTTTTGGAAACCTGCTATTTTTGGAAAGTTACTTATTATTACACAGTAAGTATAATAATACATGAAATACCAGTAATACTTAAACGGAGTAATCATAATACAAGCTAAACACAGTTTAAGGCTTTACACAGTGAACCATGACCTAAAACATACCAAGTCAGCTAAAATGAGACATAAAACCCAGTACGTAATCAGTGAATCGATACTTATACACGTGTGTATTCATGTAGCGTTAGTGATCCAGAAGTAGGAGTCTTTCTTCCGTTCATTCACTGGACTTGAGGTACGGATTCCCGTCCTTTCAGTATGGACATTCTTTCCTTATTAGGATTTCCCCGTATGCAGCCAGCTGTTTTCCCCAGCATTTGTTTTATTGTTTTGAACTGCTTATATTTAATTAGCATAATCTATAGCCATATACAAGCATGACCAGTTTCACCTAGTTATGGAGGTACCATAACCATAGCATTGGAGGCACCGATGTTATGACTTCCCCACGGCGGAGTGATTGCTCGTGGCGTCCCTTTCAGTTTTGGCCATATTATTATATCATGTGGGGCGTATGGGTGCATCCTAGTTACATGTTTTATTCAGTTTATCATGGTGAATGTGGTGTGTGCCTTGCATCCTTCACAAGGAGTTGATCCCTCCTACCCAAACCAGTATATGAATTAGAGGCATCCCTTCTAATCAGCATGATGAGGTCACCCCTCCAAGTATTCATGCACGTGACCTTTTCATGACCTATATGGGCTATGGTATATTTATGTTAAAACAGTTTTCATAAGATAAACATAAGGCTTTTCAAACTATAAAAACCAGTTTTCTTAATACTTAACCAGTTTACTTAGAACTTAGTCTTCCGCTGTTATATGTTACATGTTTATCCTATTTCATGCTATATTGTATATCCGTGCACTGAGCGTTTTGCTCAGCCGTTACTTTCCTTTCCATGTCCCAAAACGGCAGGTACCCAAGACTCGAGCATTTGGAGGACATGCATAGGATGGAAGCTACCATAGACTTCTTCTCCTGTTTCCTTCATATATTTATGCTTGTTTAGTCTTTCATTCAGTTCATTTACTTTCTTATGTTTTGGGCTTATGTTTGGGAACCGACGTTTGATTCCGGTTTTCCCTATGGTCATGTATGTTTTACTACATATTACCTTGCATGCTTTGATGACACGCCATAATTACGCGTGACATTCCGTTTATCTAAATGGGTGTTACATGGAGAATCCTTACTAGGTGGATCAAAGAATTCATCAAACATAGGTTGAAATAACTCATCCCACTCGGGCCTTGTAGGTGGTATAAATGATGGAGAAGTAGGATTGTTGGGAGTTAATCCGGAACTAATTGTACCGGTTCCCATCTCATGAAGTGTGGGTTCAGAGCTGTGTTGCTCAGAAGCCATCGCTGTCAGCTCCTTAAAATCGGCATACAAAGTTTCTACTATTTTTCCAAGACGACGGTTATAAATTCGGTAAGCTTTCTTTGCTGGTGAGTAACCAATGAAAATTCCAATATCAGCCTTCGGTTGAAGTTTGCCCAGATTCTCACTATTAGTATTTGGATAACACAGTGCACCAAACACATGAAGAAATGAAATATCGGGTTTGTGTCCATGAAGTAGCTCATATGGAGTTTTACCATGGCGTTTACGAATGATGGAGTGGTTTTGGGTATAACATGCGGTTGCTACTGCTTCAGCCCATAAAAACAAAGGAGCATTCGCATAAATCAACATAGTTCTAGCAGCTTCCATTAGTGTACGGTTACGTCTTTCCACGACACCGTTTTGTTGTGGAGTGCGAGCAACAGAATTTTCATGTGAAATACCGACCTTTTCATAATAGTCTCGTAGAGTTTGATTAACGAACTTAGTTCCATTATCAGTGCGAATGCGGCGAACAGTAGTATTAAGACGTACTTAGATCATCTTTAAGAAAGTAATGATACAATTTGGTGCTTGATCCTTGGATGCTAAAATTTTTACCCATGTAAACCTTGAGAAATCATCCACCATGACGAGGATGTATTTTCTACCACTCACACTAGCCGTACGCATTGGCCCGCAAAGATCCATGTGCAAAAGATACAGTGGTTCTTGGTTGGTGTCTTCAGCTTTAGGTTTGTATGATTTCTTGGTGCTTTTCCCCAAAGAACACGCGGAACAAAAATGATCCTTGTCGAACTTAAGTTTTGGAAGACCACGAACAAGTTCGTTTTTAGCCAAATGGTTAATAGCATCAAAGTTAAGATGAGATAACCGGCGATGCCACAACCATGACTTGGTCTTAGATGCTTTGGAAAGAAGGCATACATGAGATGCGGCCATCATGTTTTGAATGGACAGTGTGTAGAGATTATCCCCTTGAGAACCTTTTAACAAATCATTTCCTGGAAGATCGTGAATAAAGCAAGTATGTTGTCGAAAATCCACCTCAAGGTTTGAATCGCAAAATTGTCCCACTGAAAATAAATTATGACCAAGTCCCTCCACATAATATACCCTTGAAATCGTAACATTCCCAATTTGATATTTACCGTAACCCATGATCTTTGCAATATGGTCGTTGCCGAATTTCACCGTTCCTAGAAACTTGCTGACGAAATTTCTGAGCATCGAGCGGTCTCCGGTCATATGCTTTGAGCATCCAGAGTCCAAGTACCCGAGGATGATTTGGACCACCTGAAAATATCACCAGACAAAGACGATGTATCGGAATCTAGTAGTTCCTCTGTGTTAGCAGGTACAGATATATTTATCTTAGATTTGCTAACCGAAGAATTCTTAGGCTTCCAGATTTGCTTCCTAAATGCCGGCTTAGATTCTAGTTGTCTAAGATCCTGAGGTACTTCTTCACTGGTAGGCACAATAGTGGGAGCAGACCTAGTTAAAGGGCGCTTTTTCCATTTCTTAGTGCTAGTGTTCCTATTTAAAGGACGCTGAGACCTAACTTCCATGGATGTGATCATAGTTAAAGGGAACGTAGTTCCATTAGCAGTGAAGGTCCTACCAGTGGGTTTCCATTGCCAACCAACTTGGGTGAATTTCTTCCCCGTTGGAATCCATTCAAGATTGTTCCTAATTGCATACATTTCATTCACGTGATCAACAAGGCATAAATCCTGATTCTTAGAAAACATGCATTCATTACAATTCCAACATCGCAAATTAGAATTCACATTTTGCTTAGGTTGCTGCAGAAACGCAGGGCCTTTAGTTTTAGTTACATGATTCTTTTTATTCAAATTTGAAATAATATTCCTAGGGTGAACTTCTACTTTCTTCTTCGCAGTCCTACTAGTTGGAGGCTTGATCCTATTCTTCTTGTCTTGAGATCCTTTAGCCTTAGTAGATAAAATTACTCCTGTAGAAGCCAATGGAACATTAGTTACAGATTTTGATTTAGCCTTGATGGGTGTGTTTAATATAGGCTTAGATCCCGGATTCTTATTGAATGGAGTCATGGCAATGGTGGTGGTTTGTTGTTTAAGTGGTGCAGAACCCGGTTGTCCTATGTACTTTAAGTGCTCTAAGCATTGTTGTACCCTCTCAATGTAAGCCTGAGCATGGTAATAGTCACTATTCCTAGGATCAAGTTCATAAAGATCATCTACCACTTCCCTAGTAAGATCCGCGTACTTAACTGCATGCTCCAGATATAACTTATATGATAGTGGATTGTCCTTATTTTACGGGTTCTTAGTGATCACCACCTTGTTGGTTTTTGGAGCACCTAGTTGGTCAACGAGTGACTTTTGCTCTGCCGCATTAATAGCGAAGCGATCTTCTAACGAACCATAAATTTGTGAATAACCCTGCTTTACTTTATCAAACTCCCCTAGCATAGAAGTAATTCTATCTTCTAGGGCATGATTTTTAATCTTTGCAGCCTCTAGTTCCAATTTCTCTGCTACAGATTCTCTCTTAAGTCTCATAATTTATTCCTCTAATGCCTGAACCACCCGAATCATCTTGTCACTAGTCTCAACGGAGTTTTCACAATCATTTTTTTAAGTGAGTTATAAGAATCTTTAAGCTTTAAAAATTCAGCGTTAGATTCATGACAAGAATGATTATCTACATTATTCACAGGTTCAACAATATTCATAGATATATCATACACATCATCACATTTATTCATAGTAGATGTCATCACAAAAGCAAATTCAATAGTAACAACTTGCATCACTTCGAGAGACACTATATGTTCTAAGAATCGGTCATATTCGGACAAAATCTTTTCTTTCTCAATTAAATGTTGTTCATAAGCATCATCCATTTCATAGAAAAATTTTCGAACTTCACCCATTTCGAAACTAAGATTTTCCGCGAGATCGAAAAATCCCTCTTTAATATTGTCTACAAACGGAACTATCTCTTTCTCAAACACCGTTTTCATGTGTTCGAAAGCCCATTCTCTAGCGGTTGGAGCCATTGAAGTCGTACATTCCAGGATGACCTTGTCAAACTCGGTTAGGTATCGTTGAATCTCTTCCAAGTTTAGCAATACCATACTTACCGGTGGAAGATTCTTAGGAATTTCCTTAGGTTCTTCCGAATTAACAAGTGTAGGAAGTATACTAAGGCTTTCTCTAGTAGGCATGTAAGCTGGTGTATGGATAAATTCCTTTTGCATATTAAAGCGAGTTCTAAGATCTATTTTTTCATATGTTGCATTAAGTTGTGCATAATCATACTCAGGATATGTAAAAATTACTTTTGACCGATTCTCTTCATGTAGTGACATGCTCTCAGATTCGTTTGAAAACACAATCGGATCTAAGACCAATCCTAACTTTGTTGCATCATAAAGTCGTGGGTTGTGGTTAAATGCTTGCTTTGCATACCTAGGGTTAGGTGGTAGGTCTATTAGACGCGATAGAGTGAATTCTTTAAAAGAAGAATGAAACAAGTGTACTAAATGTGAAGCAGAGTATTGTTTTAAAAGCAAAATTTCAGTGTTTTTAACTTTCTCACACGCCTTAATTTCCGTTTCAACCCTTTTAGACTCGAGATTTTCGAAATCCGTTGGTAGTTTTTGAAAATTATTAACGACTGACTCTTTTTCTTTAAGTTCTTTTGAAAGATTTGCTCTTAAACTCTCAATTTCTAGCAAATTATCCATTTGGACTTTCCTAAACCTATCAAATTCAGGATTGGTTAAGGTAGTGGTCACTGGAGTTAATTCCAAGGTTTTAACTTTTTCCTTATACAAAGCAAGCTCGGCAGATGATATCTGATTAATACTGAGGGTTTCAAGGACCGCATTATTCATTTGGCCAAGCATAGATGCCGACACCATAACCAAATCGGGTTGAGCAAACGAATTTGTAGTCGTAATAGCTCCCGGTTATGGTTCACTCAAAGTCTGGGGACTTGCATTGATATTGCTATCATTGTTTGTCTCCTCGTTTGAGTTACTAACCACCGGAGGCTGTTCTGGATACTCGGACACTTGCTTAACTTGATAAGGTACAATACTAGTATCCGTGGCAGTATTTGGTACCTCAGAAATTATGTCAGCTCCATAAAGTGAAAGATTTGCCTTGAGAGCTGCCTTGGCGGTATTGAGATCATCACAGTCAGAGTCGTATGCATCCAGATCATCACATTGATATGCGGCATTGTTTGTGATGGCTGCTGTGAGACCGTCAGTGTCCGCAACTCCAGGATCTGCGAGAAATGCTAACTCTTCTTCATCGATCTCGCATCCTTGGGCTTGAGCATTCACCAAGTAGATCTTCTCCGGAAACCATGTGTTATCCCTTTTCCTTTCAGGCTGCTTACACTCTCGAGCCATGTGCCCTTCCCCTTTGCAGTTATAACATATGATCATCTTCATTTTTCCAGTGTTATTACCCCTTGTAGAAGCAGTGTTAGATGGACGTGCACCAGTATTAAATGAGCTTGGTCTCCCCTGAAGTGGTTGCACCGTGACTCTGCCATCTTGAATTGTAGCTTGTTGTCGAGAGTTAGAAGAGTTCCTCAACTGATTGTTTGTTGGAGATGGTCCTTTGTAACCTCGTTTGTTCAACGCTTGAGTGATGTAAGCAGACATTTGAGCAAGTATATCAGTAGGATTTTCCCCTTGTCTAAACTCAGGGACAGGAATCTCATCATCACAATAGAATACTAGTGTTGGTTGAGCTACAAACTGAATTGAAGGAACACTAGCATGTTGTGAGTAATAAGGTTGAGGAGCCTCAGGTTGTTGATAGGTGATGACAGGGTTTGTTGGAGGTTGATAAGGTGAATATGGTTGTGAAGCATAAGGTAAATGATGTGAATCTCCTTGTGATGATGTGGCTGGTTTCTTGTATTGTTGCTGATAAGATGTAGTTGGTTGTGGCAAGATCGAATACTGTGGAAAGCTTGGCGTTTGATACAATGGTTGATAGGAAAATTGGTGTCCCAAAGCAAACGGAGAGTTGTGATATGACAACGTTGGATGATTTGCCATTAATGCCAATGGTTCTTGATAAGATCCCTGGGAGATGCCTTTTTGGATCACGTGCTTCTCGTGTTGCTGCAAGAAAGCATAGAGTTGATCTAAATTTGACTTGTGCAAATCTCGAATCATTTTAACATCGGTGACATATTGACTCCACTCTTGAGGCAACGTGTTCAAGAAGTTGGTGTTTAGTTGAAACTGAGCAATCCTTAGATTATACACGTTCATATCATTCATCAAAGTGGTGAAACGCCAATAGTAGTCATGAAGTGTTTCCCCTGGAATGTATGTGAATCTATCAAACAAATCATACAATTGAAACTCTCGTTCCTGCTTAGTTAGTGAAGTCCCTTATAACAAAACAGATAAGCGATCCCAAAGATCCTTTGCCACTGTGTGTTCACTTACCATTCGATAGATATCAGGTGGAAGAGCTTGAAGTATTGTCTGAACGGCCCTTTCATCTGCATCGGCAATGAGTTTGTTAGCATCCGGTAACTCATGATACAACCGTGGCCGCGTCACATTGTTGACAGTAACTTCTCCCCAATCGAGTGGACCTTTTTCAATGGATTGAAGCATAAGTATACCATTGGGTTTACCCATGATATAAGTTTTCATGCGACCTTGCCATGCTTCAAATAAATCTTTGATGAGCAACGGTGGGTGAGTATTGGTACCCGAAATGATTGAAATACCAGTAAGTGATGTCATTGTAGGCATGAATGAATGAGGATTCATTCTTTGAACACTTGATTGAAAAAGATTATCTTTTGATCGTTCAATGAAGTAAGGATGTGAAAAATGTTGTTATCGATTTAAATCGTGTGTTGATGTATCAGTATTGAAATCCACTAAGAATCCTAGAAAAATATTCTAAATAAAACCAATCACTAATCTTCGGAATAATCCCTTATCTTCGGAATAACCTTATCTTCGGAATAACCTGGATCTTAAGATAAATGATGGATTTTCAGAATACTAGGATTTTCGGAATAATTGGGTTTTCAGAGAATTAACCAATCTTCGGAATAATGGTTTTTCAGAGAAATAGACAATCTTCGGATTAAATGGGTTTTCAAAGAAATAGTCAATCTTCGGAATAAATGGGTTTTCAGAGAAATAGCTAATCTTCGGAATAAGTGGGTTTTCAGAGAAATAGCTAATTTTCGGAATAATGGATTTTTTTCAGAGAAATCTTCAATCTTCGGAATAAGTGGGTTTTCAGAGAAATAGGCAATTTTCGAAATAATGGATTTTTTCAGAGAAATCTTCAATCTTCGGAATAAGTGGGTTTTCAGAGAAATAGCCAATTTTCGGAATAATGGATTTTTTTAGAGAAATCTTCGGAATACTTAACCCTTTTCGGAAAAAAACTAATTTCGGACTTATAAACCCTTTTCCGAAAAAAGAATTTTGGAATTATAAACCCTTTTCCGAAATTTCTGGTACAGTTCTTGATATACAGTAACCAAATAATAGCCAAAAATTACCCAAAAATACGAAAAAATTTTGTGATTTCTACCAAAATAATCAAACCGAATGTTTTGTTTACAACTTTAAACCATAAAATCACAAAAAATTTCAAGATTTGAGATGGATTATCCTAAAACACTCACTAACCCAATCAAACACTAAACAACACGAATCAACATACCTTAAATCATCCCATGCTCTTGATACCAATTGTAGAACAATGATAATCTTATAACTAATCAAGAGGATTGTTGTTTTTCTAGAGAGAGAAACTAGAGAGAGAAAAGAAAGAAACTTGCATTAATGTGAAAAATAAGTAAACAACCAACACCCCTTTCCATGGTGGAAAGGGGTTTATATACCAAGTCACTTAATGGACTTGGGCTTCCGGCCCATGAGCATGCTCATGGGTCGGGCTAATGTAAATAATAAACAAACTTATACTACGAGCCTATAACTATATTTTTGGAGTGACCGAGACTTTCTTAATACTAAAAACATATTTCCAACACTCCCTCTTGTATTCCTGCTTGGTTGTTCTGTGACAATAGCTCAGCTATTCAGATTGCAGCCAACCCTGTTATGCATGAAAAACTAAGCATTTTGACAATTATGTTCATTTGGTGAGGAAAAAGGTTGCCTCTGGTCTTATTAAGACTATAAAGGTCTCTTCTGAAAATCAAGTTGCTGACATTTTCACTAAAGGTCTTGGGAGTTATCAGCATAATTATCTATGCTCCAGGTTGTGTTTGAGGAATTGTTGTTTTGGCTTATGTTCTTGAGGAAGGGTGTTGAAAAGTTGATTGTGTATTGTGGCAAGTCCATAAGCCTTGAGGGGCTTATTGTGTATCTATTTTATGTGTTTATATCCGTTAGGCTTTGTTTGTTTCTTTTGCATTGTGCAGAGACCAATGGTGTCATTTGGGAAACTTCTTTGTTGACTGGAACGTTATTCATTGACTAGGGTTATATCAGTTTGTGGATACGCAGCTTCCTCATTAAACACACACAACTCATCTCACTCTCTCTCAAACTCACCCTCTCAACCTCTCCATCACCAACTCTTTCTGCTAGAAACCTTAATCATAAAATAGATAGATCCAAACTGATCTAGATGTTGACGTTTGGATGTTGTTAGCTAGTTAGTTTACTTTTTGGTTTGTTCTTGATGTATTGTGAGATAACATCCGATTTGTGGACTATTTATTTCTTTTGTATGTAGAACAACATCCATTTGGGGGACTGTTCAGTTTGGTTTTTTATTAAAAGGTTTGAGAAAATTACTGGTGTTTGATTTATATTTACTAACTGCAACGCAACCAACTATTACAGAATTGATGAAAAATACAAACAGATAAGTAAACAGTTTACTTAGGGATGGGATTTCGACAACTAGGGCAACTTCGACTCAAGCTTAACCAGTCCTTAATGCAATCGGTATGAAACAAGTGGTTGCATGGTTGCACAAGCTGAATCGTTTCCTTCTCTTGGAACTCCTCCAGGCATATTGCACAATCATGATCACAATCATGATTCTCAAATCTATTCCTCTCATAAATTACTTCTTTCACGCTTTTAGGAAGAACATCACTCTGTAACGCGGCCTCATCAAGGTTGACATGTCTTAACTCCGTTACCACATTACGGATAACACTTGTTGTTGCTGGAGCTGGAGTTTGCGGTAATCTTCCTCTTTCAATATCCTGGATGCGTTGTTGTCTAGGTGGTCGAGTTTCACTACAACAATTTTGGGGTTTAGGGTCGAAATTTTCGACCCTAAATACAAAGGGTTTTCGACCCTAATATTTAGGGTCGAAATATTCGACCCTAAGTGGTCGACCCTAACTTTTGGACCCTAAAAACCTAGGGTCGAAAAACCCTTTGTAATTTAGGGTCGAAAATTTGGGGCCCACCACTTTCCAAAAAACATTTTGACCAAAAATTAGGGTCGAATCACTTTTTAATTTAGGGTCGAAATTTTCGACCCTAAATTATATCCACGTGTATTTTTTTATCTTTGTGAAATTTTTTTTTTTTTTATTTAATATCCACGTGTATATATTAAAAAGATTATAAAAACGTTTTTTTTTTATTTAATAATTTAGGGTCGAAAATTTCTTTAAATTTTAGGGTCGAAATTTTCGACCCTAAACATTTTATATTATTTTTTGTCCAGAAATATTTCGTGCAGGAAGGGGTTTAGGGTCGAAATTTAGGGTCGAAAATTTCGACCCTAAAACTTAGGGTCGAAAATTTCGACCCTAACTATAATTTAGGGTCGAAATTTCGACCCTACCTATATGATTAGGGTCGAAATTTCGACCCTAAATGGTTTCTGGGCAAAAAAAAAACTGCATTTTGCAGTTTTTTTCCAGATTTTTTTCCGGCATTTTTTCCGGGAAAAAATCTATATTTCAACAAATCCACAATATTACAAATCACTAAACAGTACAATACTACTAATTTACAATACGTTAAATAGCCAAAACGTTAGAATACATTTCACCAAATCCTTATTTCACAAATGTAACAAGTCTAATATTATTACACATCACAATAAATCCATGTTTCACAATTTAACAAGTCTTAAGTTATTACACAAAATAAAAAGTCTAAAACCAACAACTCCTAATCTGAATAGTCCCCGCTGGCCTGATCATTATCACCCGAATCATCCCCCTCATCAGCATCCGAGTTAATTAGCTCATTATCGGACATGTGGTTGGCATTCTCAAGATCTCGAGCCAACTCGTCGACGGTCCGAGTATCATTTTGATGAGGATTTAGGCTGACGGTATAGTTGGGACTTTCCCGAGAGTTAGAACTCGAGGGGCCAGTGGTGTTGACAACGGGTCGATTACAGTTAGTGAAACTGTTATTTTGGGTAATTGGAGGTTGGAGTGGGTTGAGTGGAGCATTATATGGAAATCCGGGAGGGGGAGGAATACCACGGAACTGGGGCATAACAGGGACCTGAGACATACCAGGGAACTGAGGCATACCAGGGATCTGAGACATGCCAGGCATAGAAGCGAATTGGGGTGGCGGTATAAAAGGGTTAGGAGGTCCGGTATACCCTCGACCCACATGTGAAGTATAATGAGAAATCAAATGACTTAGGCGGGCGTTGTTTACCTCAGCATTTTGTTGCGCCATACTAGCATACATATGGGCCAAATTAGCCCGTTGCTGCGCCTCCTCGGTTTGCTTCCTCAGCAGCTCTTTTTCTTGCTCATGAATCCTAAGTACCTCCGAGAGTTGTTCTCGAGTCACTCCCTCACTATAAGAACTACTCCCACATCCATATGAGGTACCACCACCCGGCAACTTCCTGCCCCTGCCGACGATATTTTGAGTGTTGCGGCTCGGATTTACTAGATCAATTATTTCTTGATCACTTTTGTACTGCTCAGCACCGCAAGAAATCGCTTCTTTTATGCACATCATTCTCGACTGTGAAAAAGAAAGAGAAAAAAAGAAGTTAAAAACAAATAAAAATATGTTATTAAAGCATGTATAAATTAAATTACTTACATATCTGTCTGCATTTTCCTCGGACATAGTGCCATTCTTGTTTGTGCGTGCCCTCTTCCAAGTTTGTATAAGGTCCTCGTCGGTCCCATGCTTGACTTTCTGTACAATATCAAATAAATTAATAACAAGATCTTTACCAAAAAAAATTAATAACAAAATATAAATAAACAATATAAAACTTTTAAATGATCACAAAAACTATAACGATTCTTACATATTCGTTCCTTCCTTGAGCGAATGATTTTTTCCCTTGATGTGTAGAAACTTTGTTTTTCGAGCGGTTAACTGCATTAATTTCACTTCTCCTCACTTGTTTCGGGTCGGACCAATACCGGCACAAATCACGCCACTCCCTTGCTGATCTGTTGGCCCATGTAGAACTCGATGGGGGCGGTACAAGCGCCGCTTCCTCGGCCGAATCATGGATAGAATAATAGTCATGCTTTAACAAGTTCCTATTTTTGCGCCAAAGTAGCCTCAACTTACAGTTAATTCCTGTTGTTATCCTTTCTCCCACCACATATGTTACCCCGCCATAAGTCACAGTATCATGACTATCCAACCAACCCGTCAGGTTGAAATAGGTCTACATGTAAACATATGCATTTAAATAAACAAACAATTTTCAACCAAAACAATTAATAAGACTAGATGTAACGCAAACAATTAATACCTCAAGTGTAGGAAAGATATGGGCTTTGAGGTGCAATGGTATCTGTTCCCACTCGCAAGTAAGTGGAAGTGGTCGGACTGTTTCCCCCATCAGAGAGGTCAACATCGCAGCATTATTGCCTAACGGATGGAAGCTATTAAGATCATAAACATCAAATGAAACTGGCAAAGGTCCTCCATGCGCCCTATGCTTCCTCCTTAGGCTCGTATTAACCGTAACCATATGTGGTATCGGTTCACCTGCAAAGATTAGTTATTGAAGTTATTGATTCGTGAAAATTCAAACACACTTAATTAACAATAAGAGTTGACATAAAATAAAAATAAATCACAATTTCTTACTTTCGCAATTGCCGGGTACGGACTTTGTAGGTCGTCTAGGTGGAGTACCATCACCATCCCCACCGTGTGATCTACCACCTACACACGCCATCTGTAATATAACAAGTACATGAACACACAATTTCGTGGACCGGTTAATGCTAATACACAAATTCATAAAAATTTACACATTTAAACATATAAGAACAATTTCATTAAAAAAAATTACACATCTAAAGATTAAATCATTGTTTCATTCAAATTACAACTTAAGATCAATTATCACAATCTGAATCATCGCTAGATAAAACTTCTTCAACAACATTATTAGGGTTCACTTCATCATCATCAGACATTTGAACATCATCATCATCAAGGGCATGTGCAACGTCATCATCTTCATTATTGATTGGATCATCATCGTCTTCATTAACCTGTGTGGCGGACACTTCTGCCAATTCGTCATTCAAACTCAAATTTGTATCCTCCAAACAAGTCAAACCAACATTCAGCGTAAAATTTGATGAACTGCTACCATGTATAACATCTTGATCGGACTCTTCAACGTCGCCATGATAAACATGTTCGACCACCTTCCAACCCTTTGGTTTTCTAGCAAGGTCTTCAAGGTAAAATACTTGTGATACTTGTGTCGCAAGAATGTATTGGTTATTTTTGTGAAATTCCTTATTAGTCAAAATATGATGTATGCCCTGCTCAATGTAAGAACGTCTATTGCGTTTCGTACAATTTGGGGGGTTAATGGTGTCAAACCATTTACATCGAAACAACACAACCTTGCGGTTCCCGATATAAGTGAGCTCCAGAATTTCTTCGAGTTGACCATAATACATCTCTCCATCAAGCCCGGCTGTTGAAACACCGCTGCATTGAGTGGTGTGAAGTTTATCGCGTTCATGTATCACAAACCTCACACCGTTAACTACGCAAGCGGGGTATGTACATGCACTAGTATGTCCACATGCCAAAGAGAATAACTCTTCATTACAGTCGCCTGTCGTTTTTTTTTCACGAATCTACGAAAGAGATACAAACATATTTAGATATATGAGCAATAACTCCAAGGTAATATATCTAATGTATTTACCTTGTGACTAAACCAGGTGGGAAACCTCGTTTCCACGTTATCAGGCGATTCTCTGCAAAAGTTCATGATATTAGGATAAGTCATCCCGAAAGAAGATTTTTTAAAATATAGATAAGGAAGAGACATACTCTTTGTAAGCCAAGATGTCTGATTCGATTTCAGGACTGTTGTTAAGTATATACCATACAACTGCCCGCGTAACATCTAAACTCATATGAATATCTTTGACTCTACCCATCAGTTTGCATGCGGACCGGAACACCTGGAATTTATCTTTTTGTTCAGGCAAACCGTCGTCATTC
Source organism: Glebionis coronaria (assembly GCA_025667525.1). Classification (NCBI taxonomy): domain Eukaryota; kingdom Viridiplantae; phylum Streptophyta; class Magnoliopsida; order Asterales; family Asteraceae; genus Glebionis; species Glebionis coronaria. The sequence continues at coordinate 11,106 of JANFOE010000698.1, read as the reverse complement.
CTGTCAAGACGGTTAAATCTCGTCTCGACATCCTCAGCAAGAAAACGCGAACAAAAAGTTAATGCTTCTTCTGCAACATAACCCTCCGCGATAGAACCTTCGGGCTTTGCTTTATTTCGGACATAATTCTTTAGCTTATTCATGTATCTTTCAAATGGATACATCCACCTGCAGCGAATGAGGGCACCTAGAATAGCCTCATCGGGTAGATGTACAACCAAATGAGGCATTATGTCAAAAAAAGCAGGAGGAAAGATTTGCTCTAAATTAATCATCACACTGATCAATTGGTTTTTAGCTTTTACCATGTCCTCCTCCGTCAAAATTCTAGAACAAAGCTGCTTAAAAAACAAGCAAAGTTGGATTATAGGATCTGCAATGTTTTTGGGCAAGTATTGTTGTACTCCGTAAGGAAGTAACCGTTGCATCATTATATGACAGTCATGAGATTTCATGCCCGTTATGTTGTCATAATTAGCAGTGACTTTTTGCTTAAAGTTGGATCCAAACCCATCAGGTAGTCTAACTCCTTTGATGAATTTACAAAAAAGTTCCCTGTTAGCTTTGGTGAAAGAGTACTTTGGATGAGGCTTCTCAAACTTCCCGTTTCCTTTTGGAACTAACCACAACTCGGGTCGAACTCCCAATTTTTCCAAGTCTTGCCTTGCCTTTGCCGTGTCTTTGGATTTATCGTTTTGTAACAAGATATTCAGTATTGCCTCAAGCACGTTCTTTTCGATGTGCATGACATCCAAATTGTGTTTTAGTAGAAGAAAGGGCCAATACTCAAGCTCCCAAAAGATAGAACGCTTAGACCAATTCAATTCAACATTTCTATCAGGAGGTGGGTTGCTTTTCTTAATTTTTGGATGCTTCCCCGGCTTACGACTCAAGAGGCTATTAATTTGTAACTGGATATCCATTTCGGTAAACTTTCTCGGTTTAGGCTTCCGTTCGGCTTTACCATGGAATTGCCTAGTTTTATTCCTTAGATAATGATTTGTTCTTAACCATCTTCTATGACCAACATAAACGATTTTGTTCTTGATAGCCATCGATGGAGTGTCCTTGTTACAAGTGGGGCATGCGTAGTAGCCTTGCCCAACCCACCCAGAAAGACTACCCCGAGCTGGAAAATCATTGATGGTCCATAAAAGCGCCGCTTTCATATCGAAATAAGTACCCGTAGCAGCGTCTTTCGTCCTGACTCCTTTCCATAAATCTTTGAGTTCTTTAATCAAAGGCGCCAGGAAAACATCAATATCTTTTGCAGGTGATTTAGGGCCGGGAATTAACATCGTCAACATTAAAGAAGTTTCTTTCATACACATCCACGGTGGTGTGTTGTATGCTGTCAATATGACCGGCCACATGCTGTAATTTTGACTCATAATGCCATAAGGATTAAAACCATCTGCAGCCAACCCTAATCGAACGTTTCTAGGGTCACTAGAGAAATCAGGTACCATCAAGTCAAAATGTTTCCATGCTTTACCGTCACAGGGGTGATTCAACTTGCCATCCTTAGACTGTCCAGTAGCATGCCAAGTCATCCACTTTGCTATGTGTTTTGTGTTGAACATGCGTTGAAGTCTAGGTTTTAACGGAAAGTAACGCACCACCTTGTTCGCAACCAACTTCCCCTTTGTTTTCTTGGGGTCTTTATATCTACTCTCTCCGCAGACTGGACAATCATCCCTCTTTTTGTTATCCTCTGATCCCCAATATAAAAAGCAATCGTTTATACAAGCATGAATCGATTCGTATCCTAACCCGATCTTCCTGTATGTCTTCTTGATTTCATAGTATGACGATGGGAAATTGAAACCTTGACTACGGGTACAAAACTTCTGGAGACAAGCTAGAATCTGGTTAAACCCGACATCACTAATTTTATTTAAAACCTTGATGTGTGCAATCTCTGTTGTAAATTCCAATGTAGTCAAATTGGTATGCGTGTGCAACTTTTGGGTGGACCTACTAAGTAACTCTTCAAAATCGTTATTAGGACCCGTTGTTTGATCAGGTGGAGTTTGAGTCGGAGGAGTTTGAGTCGGAGGAGTTTGAGTCGGTGTAGTTTCGACATTAGTTACAGAAATATCTTCTAAGAACGTATTCATGTCAAGGTGTTCAGGTGAATGTGATACTGGTGTAGGAAGCGGAAGAATCGGTTCACCGTGATATTTCCAAGTGGTATAATGTTCGTCCCACCCGTGTTGGGATAAGTGTACCTCAAGAGTGTGGAGGTCAACCAATCTCTCACAGTTACAACAACGTTTACATGGGCAACGGATCATTTGTGTGATGGGGTGCACAAATGTCTTACAATGCTCGAGGAAGGTGAAAAGACCATATAAAAATTCATCGGAATTACGATTGGATATAGTTGTCCAACTCTTATCAATTATCATAACTGCGTTGCAAATAAACATTATTCAAATAAATGATTTAATTAAACACATTAAAAACAAACAATCAGGAATGTTTTTTCACCTACTAGTGCACTATGGAAGGCAATCCTAACCCACTCTTTGAATGTTTCGTCTCATATATGAATGCGTATAACTGATTTACTATTCGAGAATATTTCGGCAGCATTTCCCCTCTACTCCCCAAATATGTGTTTTTAAAGACATATTTGTAGGAGTAAAGGAGAAACGCTGTCGAAATCATCTCAAATAATAAACCAGTTATACGCATTCATATCCTAAATGAGACAAAACATTCAAAAAGCAGTCCCAAAAATGGGGACTTTCCGAAATTAATTTCTAATAAATTAATTTCGGACGGGTTTTCTAAGGTTGATTAATTTCGGACGGGGCTTTTCCAAAATTAATCGACTAGAATCCTAAAACAATCCTAAAATTATTTACTACAAAAGACTAACAATATATAATATAATAAACATATGCATAATATTAATTACACACCTCGGTCACGGCTGAAATAAACAAAGATGGAAAGATAGAAAAAAAGGTCCGGATGAGGAACTTGTCCCGACTGTCCCGGTGCTAACCAAACACAAACATAAAATAAAAAAAATCTAAATTAGTTGGTTTCCGAGATTTTATCTAATTTGAAACAAACACTAAAACAATTTCAAAAAAAAACATTACCTTTTATACGACTGTGACTCGGGAATTCGGTTCTCGGCTGTGACTTGGGTCTTGGCTACGATAAACATATAAAAAAATTAAACTCGTGCCTATATATATATAAGTCCAAATTCCTTAATAAATATTAAGCCATATATAAGCCGTAATCCATTAAGCCTAAAAGAATTAAGCCGAAATCAACTAAACCTAAATATAATCCGAAATCAACTAAGCCTAAATCAACTAAACCTAAATAATCCGAAATCAACTAAGCCTAAATATAATCCGAAATCAACTAAGACTAAATATAACCCGAAATCAATTAAGCCAAAATAAGCCGAAAACAAGTAAAAAAATTAGCTCATACGTTTTTAATATAAGAAAAATAAACACCTACCTTTAGTATAAAGTGGCTACTGTTGTTGCTGCCGTGGTGGTGCTGCTGCCGCCGGCGGTGGTGGTTGCTATTGCTGCCGTCGGTGGTGGTGGTGGTTGCTAGCAAAAAAATTAACAATAACAATCACATTAACAATCACATTTAGCAAAAAATTAAACAAAATTAATATATTAAACAAAAAATCAATACCTTTATAATAATATAATAATAATAATTAAACAAAATTGTGGTGGTGGTGGGACTGACTGGGGTGACGGGGTGGAGTGTGGTGGTGGTGATGACTGGGGTGACGGGGTGGTGGTGCGAAGGATGGACGGGGTGGAGTGTGGTGGTGGTGATGACTGGGGTGACGGGGTGGTGGTGCGAAGGATGGACGGGGTGGAGTGGGTCGGATGGATGGTGACGCTTGTGGTGGGACGGAGTGTGGGTCGGATGGATGGTGACGGAGTGTGGGTCGGATGGATGGTGACGCTTGTGGTGCGAAGGATGGATGGTGACGAAGGTGGTGGGACGGAGTGTGGGTCGGACTGTGGTGGTGGAGTGGGTCGGATGGATGGCACGAAGGTGGTGATGAAGAATGAAGATGCGAACGGTGGTGTTGATGAAGATTGAAGGTGCTCCCGTTTTTTTTTTTAGTATAGAAGATGAAGATAGAATGAAGTGTTTTGGGTAAGTTGTGGATAGAATTTAGGGTCGAAAATTAGGGTCGAAAATTTCGACCCTAATTTTTAGGGTCGAAATTTTCGACCCTAATTTTCGACCCTAAATATAAACCGCGAATTTTTTAATTTTGGTGTAGAATTTTAAAATTTTCGTGAAATTTTTCGAAAATAAAAAGTTTTAGTGCCAAATTTAGGGTCGAAATTTCGACCCTAAATTTCGAAACTATAATAGTTTTAAATTTAAAATGTTTTAAAAAAATCAATAAATAGAGTTTTTAAATTACTAAATTATTAATATAAAATATTAACAAATTATTTTATTTATATAAAAAATTAATAAGTATCACTAATATATTTTATTTATGTAAATTTATTTTATAAATTACAATAATTACGTTTTAAAATAGTAAATTTCGAAACGAGAATAATTTTAATTTTAAAATGTTTTAAAACAGTAAATAGAGTTTATAATTACTAAATTATTTATATAAATATTAACAAGTTATTTTGTTTATATAAAAAATTAATAAGTATCACCAATATATTTTATTTATGTAAATTTATTTTATAAATTACAATAATTACGTTTTAAAATAGTAAATTTCGAAATGAGAATAATTTTAATTTTAAAATGTTTTAAAACATTAGTAAATAGAGTTTATAATTACTAAATTATTTATATAAATATTAACAAGTTATTTTGTTTATATAAAAAATTAATAAGTATCACCAATATATTTTATTTATGTAAATTTATTTTATAAATTACAATAATTACGTTTTAAAATAGTAAATTTCGAAACGAGAATAATTTTAATTTTAAAATGTTTTAAAACATTAGTAAATAGAGTTTATAATTACTAAATTATTTATATAAATATTAACAAGTTATTTTGTTTATATAAAAAATTAATAAGTATCACCAATATATTTTATTTATGTAAATTTATTTTATAAATTACAATAATTACGTTTTAAAATAGTAAATTAACAAGTTATAGGGTATCGTATTGCATGATATGAGCCAATAGGGTATCGTATTGCATGATATGAGCCAATAGGGGATCGTATTACATGATATGAGGCAATAGGGTATCGTATTACATGATATGAGCCAATAGGGTATCGTATTGCATGATATGAGCCAATAGGGGATCGTATTACATGATATGAGGCAATAGGGTATCGTATTGCATGATATGAGCCAATAGGGGATCGTATTGCATGATATGAGCCAATAGGGGATCGTATTACATGATATGAGCCAATAGGGGATCGTATTACATGATATGAGCCAATAGGGTATCGTATTGCATGATATGAGCCAATAGGGTATCGTATTGCATGATATGAGCCAATAGGGGATCGTATTACATGATATGAGCCAATAGGGTATCGTATTGCATGATATGAGCCAATAGGGTATCGTATTGCATGATATGAGCCAATAGGGGATCGTATTGCATGATATGAGCCAATAGGGTATCGTATTGCATGATATGAGCCAATAGGGTATCGTATTACATGATATGAGCCAATAGGGGATCGTATTACATGATATGAGCCAATAGGGTATCGTATTGCATGATATGAGCCAATAGGGTATCGTATTGCATGATATGAGCCAATAGGGGATCGTATTACATGATATGAGCCAATAGGGTATCGTATTGCATGATATGAGCCAATAGGGTATCGTATTGCATGATATGAGCCAATAGGGTATCGTATTGCATGATATGAGCCAATAGGGTATCGTATTGCATGATATGAGCCAATAGGGGATCGTATTACATGATATGAGCCAATAGGGTATCGTATTGCATGATATGAGCCAATAGGGGATCGTATTACATGATATGAGCCAATAGGGGATCGTATTACATGATATGAGCCAATAGGGTATCGTATTGCATGATATGAGCCAATAGGGGATCGTATTACATGATATGAGCCAATAGGGTATCGTATTGCATGATATGAGCCAATAGGGTATCGTATTGCATGATATGAGCCAATAGGGGATCGTATTACATGATATGAGCCAATAGGGTATCGTATTGCATGATATGAGCCAATAGGGTATCGTATTGCATGATATGAGCCAATAGGGTATCGTATTGCATGATATGAGCCAATAGGGGATCGTATTATATGATATGAGCCAATAGGGTATCGTATTGCATGATATGAGCCAATAGGGTATCGTATTGCATGATATGAGCCAATAGGGTATCGTATTGCATGATATGAGCCAATAGGGGATCGTATTACATGATATGAGTCAATAGGGTATCGTATTACATGATATGAGCCAATAGGGGATCGTATTACATGATATGAGTCCTTATCATCACAACCACCAGCATTGGAGGGATAACATTGGAGGGAAAACATTGGAGGGAAAACATTGGAGGGAAAATGTTAACAATTTCCCTCACTTTTTTAGCATAAAAAGAGAACCACACACACTCCTTATCATCACAACCACCAGCAGATCACACACACTTATCATCATAAACAAATTGTTATTATGTATATGTTGAAGCATGAAGCTTTTCCGTGCAGGTGTGGACATGGAGATGTAGTTCTTCGAGAATCGTGGACAACTAAAAACTTTGGTAGACTGTACTATGCTTGTCCACGTTCACGGGTTCAACCTCCAGTTTCATATGGATGCAAATTTTTTTTGTGGAAAGACGAACCCGTCCAACTACTAATCAATTCTCTTGGAGGTTCAATGAGCTTTTCTCCTCCAAGCTCTTCTTCAAGACCTTCAACGAGCTTTTCGACTCCAAGCTCTTCTCCCAGACCTTCAACGATTCCAGTTTCTTCTCCAAGCTCTTCAGCGTGTGCAAACTGTGTGCGCTTGAATGGAATGATAATGGTACTTGAGCGTATGATAGAGTTGTACCGCAACTCCGATAGGCACACATTGGATTCAGCTGCACTACTTCACGACCTTTACGATGACATGGGGAACCTTAGTTTGAACTAGTTTGTGATGTGTTTTTTCCGTGTTTACGAGTCTAATATCGTTGTAATATCAATGTTTAATTAAGCGCGTGTTTAAGTGTCCGTGACGAATAAAATTATGTTTAGGAGTGTTTGGTTCTGTGATTAATTAGTATTCTGGCTTGAATCATTGTGAGAATTTAGTTTGTTTGAGTCACAAAGTTTAGTTTAAGTCTGTTGTGTTAGGTTTTGCAGTCAAAAGTTCAGTCAAAAGCATTTTACTTCAATCAAATTTTGCTCAAACTCATAAATAAAGGAGCCTTTTTTATTCATACAAACATACAAGTACATTTCAAACACAAAAACCATAAAAGATGCAGAAGCATCATTATACACAACAACATGTGTTAGTATGGTTCTTATTCTATATGAACAACAATTATTAATTAGATTAAAAGAGACACAGTCTTAACGAATTCCTTCATCAAACTTTGATCAAACTCATAAATAAAGGCTCCTTCTAAGCATTTACGAATGCTTATTTATTGATCCTTCATTTTCTTAACGAATTCCTCCTTCTCAGTCATTCTTGCTGCTGTATCTTTAATTAAACCTTCCAACCGACTTGAGGTTTTCTTATCCTTCTTTTGAGTATCTTTCAATACTTTAGCGCATTTCTTTAAGATATATATATCTCCAGCACGTTCTAATTCCTGGATAAACTGTTGTCTTTCTTCAACAGCTTCATCTAAAACCTCATGTAAACGTTCAAGTTTCAGACCAAAACGTTTGTCCGCTTCGGCAGATTGTTCAAAATATGCTACCATTCGATCAGTCCAATTATCTGAACCAGCAACTTCTTTTAATTCTTCTAACCTTCCTAACCAGGCCATTATTGTTGTTTTTTTAGTATTGGAAAACTGAGGTGAGTGATAATTGGAGGCAAACTACAAACCATTAAATAGCAAAACAACTACCCAAAATGGATGGCACACATACATCTATTATCATCTTCCTGTTCACAATGGGTACATAATGAAAGCACTAAAACTAGTACCATCAATAGTGGGACTAATGAAAGCACTAAAACAATGGGTACAGTCATTTGTAGTCTAGTTGGTTTTTCATAGTGGTAACTAGGGGTGGCAATTTCTGACCCGACACGAAACCCGACCTGAAACCGAAACGAAAATTAACAGGTTCGGGTTGAATATATTGAATCTTAGGTCAGGTTTGGGTCGGCCTATCTGACCCATTTATTAAACAGGTTAGGTTTGGGTTGGAAAAAATTTAAGCAGGTCGACCCGACAACCCGTTTAAATTTTTTTTCCTTATATTAAAAATGATTAATATTTTATCATACGTGTTAACTAGGTTAAATAGACCGAACATAAACACATTTAACATGTTTAACACGTGTAATGTGTCTACTTTTATATATAAAACTTGTTAAATGGATCAATATATAAACTCGTTTAACCTATTCAACCTATGTAACATATTTAACGTCAACCCAAATATATACATGGGTTAAATGGGTTAGGTTCGGGTTATGTGTAAACGGGTTAGGGTTGACATAACTGACCCGATTATTTAAATGGGTTAGGTTTAGGTTGGGATTTCTGACCCGCCAACCTGACAACCCGAACCCGCTAACCCGAACCCGACACGAATTGACACCCCTAGTGGTAACCAGCTTGATCTTTCTGGATTTGTGCTGTAATTGATAAACTTGTTATGTTCTTGTAGTTGCTAAGTTATTTGCACAGCTTTAGTTCTGCTTAGACTTAATTATTTTTAGCTATTACTGCATTATCTAAATATATATACATATATTAATATTTTAAAAGCATTAACACTTAAAAAAAAAAAAATTTAAATATATTTAATAATTTAGGGTCGAAATTTCGACCCTAAATATAAACCGCGAATTTTTTAAATTTTTCGTGAAAAATTTTCGTGTGAAATTTTAAATTTTTCGTGAAAAATTTTTAAAATTTTAAATTTAGGGTCGAAAATTCGACCCTAAAGTTTTAAATATTAAAAATAATTTTTTTTTAAAATTATTTTTAGTTATTATAAATATAATATATAATACATAAATTAAAATTATTTTAAATTTTATATTTAGGGTCGAAATTTCGACCCTAAATTAATAAAATTAAAATTTAATTCTTTTAAAATAGTTTTTAATTATTAAAAATAATTTATATAACAAATAAATTAAAATTATTTAAAACTTTTAATTTAGGGTCGAAATTTCGACCCTAAATTTTTTGGGTCTCACCTGCTTTTTGACCAGCCTTTTTGGGCTCTTTTGGGTTGAAAATGTGTGGGCCCCCACCTCAATTTAGGGTCGAAAATTTCGAACCTAATTTTCGTCCGACCCTAAACAATGATTTTGTTGTAGTGTTTCGATCCTAATTGGCCTCCGCGTGCACTCAATAAACAACACCCCCAACCCCACTATACATATCATCCATATCATCGTTTCCTCGGACGTCATGGCTAGCTGATTGATCAATTTGACGTTTCTTTCTTTTCAATAATATATGATCGTGGTCATATATTAATATATGTATACTATTACTAGAATTATTGAGCAAGATTCTATCGTGTACGTTTGTTTGAATTCAAAAAAAAAACAGGACTCTAAAGGATAAATACATACAAAGATAATCATATATTGATTATAATTATGATTTTGGTGATATATATCAATCAGGAGTTTTAAATATTCCATTTTTTTAATATTAATAATTTTCCAACAAAAAATAACACATACACACATGAATACACGATTTAATAATAATAAACTTCTTATTTTTTTTTTCATAATCCTTTAAAGATTCTCCTTAATTAATCCTTTTATTGGGGATTGAACTGGGTAAAAGTATACATTCATTTTTTTAAATTAGCCTGTGAAATTTTATACACTACAAAAGAAATTCAAGAAGCTAATCAATATAAGGGATGGGTTTTCTACACATAGGGCAACTTCTATTTGTAGAAACCCACTTTCTAATACAATCGGTATGATACAAATGGTTGCATGGCTTCACAACTCGAATAGTCTCATCCTCTTCGAACTCGTCCAAACATATCACACAATCATGCACCTTCACCTTTTCGATTAGAACGACCGGTGCCACATCATCCACCTTCTCAAGGTTTACCCGTAATCTTAACTCCCTTACGATAGATGTTGCTATTGGTGCTCGAGTATGTGATCGTCTTCTTCCATTCAAGAATCTTGCACAAATAGCAACAATAAGCACCAAAACACCTATTATTACGCATACTGTAGCGAATACCACTGATAGCTCGTCTTCAGTCATCATCTATAGATGATAAATTTGCTGCTTCTTGCTGTTATTTTTTTTATTTGCGTGCTTAAGATTAATAACGATTAGTGTGTATATGAATATAATATGGATAGGTATATATAGTAATAATTAAGTCATCATGATTAATTGAGAGAATTTGGATTAGTCCAAGAAGCCAGGAAGTTATAAAGGTTATACAAGAGAATAAAAGATTAAGAATTTACGATATTTATCAAAGACATTTATCTTTTTGAAATAATCCGTCTCTAAATTTTTTTAACGAAAAATCGATTTATTAGGGTGAAGTAAAGTTGGTTTCTTAAGAATTTGAAAAGTTTTTCTAGCTATTTAATAACTAAAAGGAGATAAACATAAATAGCTACAAATTTTAACAAAATGAGGCATGCAAAACCTGTGCGATGCACACGGTTGAAACTTGGTGTTTTTTTGCAAAAAAATTTATTAAGGAATTTAAATTATTTTTTTAGATAGATGTTAGTAAACATTAGTGTTAGTCGTTTTTATATAACTTCATTTTAGTACACTAATAATACCATTGGAGCATTAGTCTAATGGGTGGAACTCTTGTGCTTGAGTCAAATGACCCAAGTTTAATTTCTATCTATGTCATTTGATTCAAATAGGTACCCGCCTCCGCAAAACATATGGGC